>CM037864.1:16479580-16872080 GCA_021292105.1 Anadara kagoshimensis
GAAAAGGGTTAAGTTGAAAGTTTCAGGAATAACATAGTCATAGTAAACGTCATATTAGCAAATTCAATATTTTTTAGAAATAAATGTCCCTCCCATATGTCATGGGATACGACGGCGAACTCCATTTTGCTTTATTTATTGTTTTTACTACATGTATTTTATTAGGTCTGTGTGACTGAAAAATTCCAAACTCCAGACGGTCTTATCCTGTATGATCTTGGGTGCAGAAATAATAACGTACGTATCGAAATTAAGGGCACTAGGTACAGAAAAACTAAATTTCAATAGATTGATTGGTTAAATGAGGTTTAACGTACCAGTCAAGAATATTTCTCTTATATCGAGACGTCACAAGTTAAAGGGGAAGTTGCAGAATTTTTTACCTTTGCAGTGCGCTCAGGGCAATGTACAGGGAAGATTATTTTACGTGCTAGGCCTGCCCTGACACGGGACCTCGTTTATTTTAAGTTCCCGCATGAACGAACCTTGACTTTCATTTCTGAATGCCGAATGTTTGGCGAAATAAGTCACTACCCACTTTCAAGTCGGGTCAGACTTCCAAGTCGGAGTTCGAACCCACGACCTCCCACTTTCGGAGCGAGCATTCTACCAACTGAGCTGCCGTCGTGGTTCCATTAGATGTTCGATTGTATGTTTGAGACCAAATTTAATTATAGGACTATATAATAGACATTGGATGTTCAAGCGATTGAAATTCGATGTAGTACACAACAATGTTTTCCATTAATTACAGTTTAAAAAACCAAAACGAAAAAATAAAATAAAATAAAATAAAATGCTAGCGCTCATTATTCAGTTTGCTTTACATGACAAGAGAAGTTATAGCACTATAGACAATTTATTGGTTAAAAGTATACCAGAGTGAGGTAATGGTGTTTTACGCCCACTCAGGTTGCTTTCACTTATATCAGGATAGTCATTTAATGGATGGTGGAGGAAACCCGAATAACAGAAGTAAACCGCCTTCAGCAAGCGAACCTTTTTACATATGTGCCAGTCCATCAATTCGGAGAACAATCATGACTGGCCACAAGCTTGTATTAGGAAGGAGAAAAATATAGGTCCGGGAATCAAACCCAGAATCTTTTATATATCGCTAATGTTTCTTCCTCGCAAATGTTTATTCTTATACAGTATTCAATTTATACCTGTATGGGTAATTCTTTTCGGATCACACCAGTTTCGAAAACTTATTATCATTGTCAACATTGTTCAAAATATGTTCGTGGTTCAAGCCTTAATTTTCTCGTTATTATTTTTTATTCCAGACTTGTTCAGAACATGGCGGTGGTTCAAGACAGACAAGAACCGGAAACAGAATAACATTAGAACTATGTTCAGATTGTTGCAACAGCAGCCTTTGTAACGCTGCAGGATGCGGGGCACCAGGTAAGATAGTACTTTAGGACATTCTATAGACTTTTGAAATCTTTTGAACTTAAATACTGTGCCGGACCTAGTGAAATGTACAACCTGTTTAGGTGATGAAATTTGGTGAAGCTTTTTCTGTTTTAAACAAAATTAAATGATTTGAGATAAAAAAAAAATCAAAAGATTGATTATAAGTTTGAAAAGACACAACTTCACATAAGCAAAAATAAAAATTAAAACATAAATAATTAAAATAAATAAATAAATAAATGAATAAATACATGTAAATAAATAAATAAATAAATAAATAAATAAATAAATAAATAAGAAAGTGTACGAAAGAAAAAATATCAAATGTCATGTTGATAATTTAACCAATCAAATGTTACCAATATCCTAAAATGAAATCGCTTATATAAAAGTTTATCAGAATTTTTATTTTAAATTGACTCGTTTTTATATTGAAGCTTATCCATCTAACATTGGACCGGTATGTTATAACTGTCCACAGTCACGTGATGTTGCAAAATGTGACACCATAGCAATCTGCAAGGAAGACGAGGTAACATTATACGCCATAATGTCAAATAATTTGTTTTCGCGGCGTCAAATTTTCGTTTATAAGAAAAAATTGTTTACATGGGGTTTTAAATTCAACGTTTGTGAACTCTGTTTAATTTAAGTTTATTAAATACACTATTGTAAATGTACTTAATTTCACGGGATCAGATTTTCACGGTTTTGTAATTTCCCACCTTTTTGCGGACTGTAACATACGCGGTTTAATGAAATTGATTATATAAGATCGAGAATATGTATTATTTTACACGTGGTACAAATTTTTTGTGAATTGTTTTTGACCGCGAACAAAACTACCTTTACAGTGCTATGTTGACGTGTAAATTCCTGGGTCAGCGTATCCATGACAACAACGAAAATGGCAACATCACGAAAATAAACGATTTCACAGAAATAAGATTTATATTGTGGCCAACACACTGTACATTGAATGGCTTGTACAAGGATTTAAAGAGAAGGACCATAAGGACCATTGTACAATAAACTGCATCAATATGGAGAGTTTTGTCGTCAACATGTTTGATTTGAAGGACATTTTATTACATATTGAAATATTAATGAACATCTCCAATCAAACCGTAGAGCATCTATTTTCTTGTAATAAGTTATCATAAGCCCATTAATGAAGAAACGTTTACTTTCTCGTTTGTTAAAAAAATCTTTTTTATTTTGCAGTCATGTTTTATTCAAGAAGAAAATGAATTAGGAGAAACATTTTTGCAAACAAGATGTATACAGAATGACGTAAGAAAAATTGACTAACATTACTTTCAAGTTTAGAAAAAGATGACGACCAACTAAGAAGCATTACTATAGCTATTACTAAGTGGATAACCCCTAATTCTTGATGTCCACTTCGAATTTGTGGCAGGCTTTTAACAATGATGCAATATCTTGATGTAGTATTTCTGGTTTAAAGAATACTAGTAACGAATACACTTTGTAAAAATAAACAACACGTGTATTGCTTTTCACTCATGAATGATGACATAATAGATTCCCGCTCAAAGGGGAGATTTCTCTCATAAAAATTTATATTGAGGGGTCATGTCAAAACTACATATGGTATAATATTACACTTGTATCATCTGCAACGAAACAAACTGCAAACAAATAAATTGTTGACGCAAGAATATTGCAAACCTAGGGTTATCTAAGACCTCAAAAGTTTTATGGCCGTCATCACAATATTGTCGATAAGTATCAGGTCTCTGTATCCAAAATTACCCTGGATATATTTGACGTCCCATTGTTTCGTGTTCCTATTATTCATAATTTTGATTTTACCTGTGGCGGGTGTATATAGGCAGCCAGCTAAACAGGAGTTGCTTACCCTTCATGAACACCCGGCCTCACTCTCCTGGTGGAAGTTCATGTGTTTAACTTAATTTGCCAGTTTTCAAAGTTTTCATTTTGTTTTTTTTTTGGATTGTGATTTGACCATGAACGGACATGTTTGTCGGTTATTTATTAAAATAACTTCGAAAATACTTCATGTATTGGCAACCTTTGGATTCCAATTGCGCTTGTCTCGCTCGCCCGCAACAGTATAGATCACTCGGCACATTATACCAAGTATATAACAACTCCTAATGAATTCCAGCTTTCATTAGACGTTGACAATTTTGACGCCTAATGAAGTCAAAAGATTAAGCTTCAGACTTTTACGTAAAACAACATAAAATCATTCGCAAAATTGAACCGTATTTTACTTTTCGTCTGAAGCCTCAGTCGTTGGACTTAATTGGGGGTCGAAATTGTCAACGGTTGAAGTAGCCCGGACTTCGGTAGGCGTTGTAAGTTTGACGCCTAATATAGTCTGGACTTCAACAGGCCTGGCGTTGAACTTTATTAGGAGTTGATACACATGCTGAAAATATTAAATATTGTAAAACATAATTTATATTTTGGTATTTGATTTTACATATTTAACAGTTTTGCCATATAAATCAACCAAACCTCGTTGGAAGACGGAATTCAAAAAGAGAAATAAAATGTTCACGCTGCTGTGATGGAAACCTGTGTAACAATGTTTGTAAGTTAAAAAAATACAATCAGACCTGCTTAAAAGGCCAGCCAATGGAACTAATAAATGTGGTCTTTATGGCAAGTGGTTCTTATATAGAGGTTCAAATAACACGAATAAAAGCAATTAAGATAAATTTTACTGGCATTGAAAAGGCCACCCAAGGAAATCAGCGCTCTTTATGGAAAGTGACCCTTCTATTGAGGTTCAAATCACATGAATAAAGAACAATTTGGATAAAATTTTACTGGCTTATAAAAGCAGGTGGTCCTTTTATAGAGGTTTAAATAAGTGGATAAAGAGCAAATGGGATAAAATTTACAGGCGTTTTAAAAGCAGGTGGTTCTTATATAGTGGTGGCCTTTTGGGCAGGTTATGGACTGGAGTGCAGTTGAGTAATAATGTTTTGCACCCCAGTCAGGATTTTTTCAACTACATGTATATAAGTCGGTCAGTTCTAGGATGGGGAGGAAACCTGAGTGCACTGATAAAAACCACCGACCTTTCTGCTAGAGAACTGACACACTATAGTCTATAGCTAGGATGCCCCTTAGCACTTTTGAAGTTGAGTAATAATGCTTTACGTCTTAGCCACGATTCTTTTACTTATATCGAAACGTTCAGTCTTGGATGGTGGAGGAAACCGGGGTGCCATCGCAATTAAAAAGGCGACATTTTTGAAGAATTCTAATTCCGAGAGAATACTACGACGTTAAAAAGCATTACACTTAAATACATACATACAAGAGCACATTTTATTTTATAGGTGCCATCAGCCAGATGAATGATTCTACGGCCTTGTCAACAGGTAAGAGTACCATGTATCGTAAACATTATAAATTGGACACCCGGACAGTATTAAATTTTTCTCTAAATTTTAAAGAAAACTACAAAATAGTTATGGATTAAAAATTGAGAACAATGAACATGTACATGAAGTTATAAGTAAAATGAAATCTTATTTAAAAAGAAGTCAATAAGCTTACCCTTCTGGAGCACCCGGTCTCACTTTGCTGGTGGAAGTTCACGTGTCTAACCTAACTTGTCAGTTCCAAAGTTTTTACTTTGCTTCTGGATTGTGATTCGGACATGGATTAGTATGTTTGTTTTGAATTAAAAAGAAGTCAATAAGAAATATGCAAACAATCGAGTTTTCGTTTCTCCGCTAATGACAATAGTAATGGATATATCTCATTATTTTCTTCATTAAAATTAAAACCCGATACAGGTTAGTGAAATATGTTTCAGCTACCACATGCTCAAAAATAAATACAATAGCCTTATTAAAAAAGAATTCAGCATTTGTTGAAGAGAGATCATAATACGTAGATTCAACTTTCAACATGACAACCGTGCATCTACATTAGGGCAATAATATCTCACGTGCAACCTAATAGAATATTAGTAAAAATAGAATACATATAAAATATAATAATGATTGAACTGTTTCCTTCCAACTCACCAATCACGATTCTTTCACTTATATCGAAGTGGTCAGTTCTGGGATGATGGAAGAAACCGGAGTGCCACAAGGAAACCAACATCCCTTTAGAAAGCGTACTGGCAAGTGGTTTAGTTCAGAATGGTGAAAGAAACTGAAGTGTCATCAGTAAACCGCCGACCTTTAAGAAGACATACTGACAACTGGTTTGTGATTTTGTATAATTAAAATTACTGGTAATTAAAAATACAGTTCATGTTGCTGTAACGCTGGGATACAGACACTTTGCAAAAGCCAAAGTAACCAATAACACAACAAAACAAAATCAAAGCAACACATGTTAAAAAGACTGTCGGCTTTATGGTTATAGATGTACCTACTGATTTTTTCTTTTTATTTTAATGTAATTTTTTTCTTTTTAGTTTCAATCATAAATGTTACAACTTCGCCTACACAGATGACAAAGACGAGTCCAGTGTGTATTGGTAGGTATCGGCAGGAGCCATGAATTCAAAAGCCAAACAACAATATTTTTAATTATCGAAAAGCAAACATAAAAATCTTTGTTCAAATTACAATCCCAATGCAGAGTAAAAATTTTGAAAACTGACAATTTAATTTAAGTTGAACACGTGAATTTCCACCAGGAAATTGAGAATGGGTGCTCCGAAAGAGTTAGCACCTCCTTCTTTGCTTGCTACACCCGCCACGTGTGTCTAAAGCGTATGCTTAAAGTCGTACAGGCACATTGTCGAAGTTCAAATCTTACTCGGGACAGACGTTTGTTTATTGGCTTTTCGAAGGTTGGTGGTTTCCTATGGTTTAAGGTATAAGTGAAAAAAATCTCGACTCTGGCATACATTTAAACACATGTCCACGCCTTTTGTAAAAGAGGCATGTAATTTGCTTTACGCCACAGTCAATGTTTTTTCACAAAATTTCTGGGATGGTGGAATGGAGAAAATTTGTATGCCACATCACTTATATCGAGACAGTCATTTCTTGAATGACAGAGTGGAGTAATGCTGTTTTACATCAAGTCAACTTATGCCGAGGTGGTCAGTTGATGTGAGAGAAATGATTTTAGACTTTGTACACATGTTTACAATGGCCATGAAAACACTGAGGTTAAGGCTGTACATGAGAAATTGTTGTCCTAAAGTAAAGTAGATGTACGGTTGTCCTTAGGAAAATTGCATTGCAATAATTTCTCGTGTACGAACTTAAGCACATTGTTGAAAGTAACTTTGCGCCTTTCTGAATGGTTTGGCTCTTTATTTCTGTTATAAAATTTAGCTCTTCCACTTGCACCTTGAGACGTCGATATTTTTTTTTTTTTTTTTTTTTTTTCAATGTTTCATCCATATGTTTGTCTTTGTTGATTTAACATTATGTATTGTAGATAACGGAGGAACTGAGTTTGTGTTGATGTTCATCCCAAATTTTGACCACACCCGAGAGCATATCGAGTTGTTAGTGACTAGTTTCGAGGGGACAGCAGATATCGAATTTGTATCATCAGTTGTTGGGATATCCAGTAATATTACGCTACGCAAAAAATCGGCGCATATTAATATTCCAAATGAATCAATCCAGCACGAAGCAAAAGTACGAAACAAAGGGCTATATATTAAGTCCAGCAGACCAATATCTGTGCATGGTATATCGGTCTATAGTCCAGGTTGTTGCACTTCCGGTGGATTTACCGCCCTGTCGCTACAATATCTGGGCACGGAGTACATCGTGGTGTCTGGCTTAGTTTTTAAACTGAGCCAAATTGGATTGGTCGGCGCTTACGATAACACGGTTGTTAGAATTACTCTTAATACCACCTCAATAGGCAGTGTCCAGTTTGATAACCACACATACATGAATGGAGATACTATATCGGTGTCCTTAGACAAGTTGGACACTGTCCAATTAGGTTCAACGGCTGATTTGACCGGAACTAGAATTCAAAGTAACAATCCAATCGGAGTGCTTTCTGGGAATCAATGTGATAAAATGATTTCTGATGATTGTGATTTCTCCGTAGACATGTTGCCACCGGTTACGAAATGGGGACGCAAATTTGTGGTGCCAAGTATTAATCCGACGAGGATTATGGTTCTTAGAGTTGTGCCGTCAGATCATGACGTCAGAATCGAACTGCAGAGTAACGTCACGGATATTATTTACCCCGCAACAAGTAACACCATAGAGGTTCGTTTATTGTCCTTAGATGTAACCATTGTCTATTGCAGCAAGCCATGCCTCGTGGTTCAATTTTCTGCGGATACGTTTATGACGCTAGTGCCACCTATCGAGCAATTTTCACATCAGTATATCCTAGAAACACCGTCTCTAAAATCCTTTAGCAACTATGCGTTGATAACCGTTGAAACAAGACACGCAAGCGGGTTAAGATACAACGGGAACCCAGTTCCGGGTGCCTCTAGAACTTTGACTGACAGACAGAACATAAGCTGGACAAGCATAACGATGCCTATCGGAATTGGTACCAATGTTATTGATCACACATCCAGTCAAGTTTATTTTGGAGTTTTGCAATATGGGTTTGAATTTTCAATAGCCCCTGAAGCATATGCATTTCCAGTTTCATTTCGTGAAAGCTGTGGGAATTAAAATGCTAACATCCTCGTAAATTACATGTAGTTATTGGAAATATAATTCATTGTTAGATGATACTCGAACTCGTAATTTGATTTAGAAAAGGTTTTATTCAATCTTGATGAATTAATAACAAAGCATTTCATGAAATATAAAAGATGTTAGATGCTGACAGGGTTTCGATTAATTTTCATGAATTTATAACAAAACGTTTCATGAAAATACAAAAAAAATTAAAATGTTTGTTTATTGAAAATGCAATTCATAGATATAAGATTTTAACTAAATTTTGATGATTTTTTCTTATCAAACATGTTACGAAATAAAAAAAAAATCTAATTAAATGTTTACTGATCAGCATTGGCCCCAGTTTCACAATCATTTCTCTAACTTTAAGTTTTCCTTAATGTTAATCTGGCAAATTTGAAATCGCAAAGATTTAGTTAATGTTGATATTAACAAGGGTTTTAAGATGGAGTTTTTGGGATAACTTTAAGCTTTTAACATATGCATTAAGATGTGTTAATAATGTTTTTAGTCTCATAAAAGATTACAAAAACTTATTTTAAGTTAAGAAAAATTTTAGTCAAGGAAAGATTGTGAAACTTGCTTCAGTTCCAAATCCACCTTTCTGCAGTTACACATGATATTTTGCATGTTGTTTAAAATGTATTTATTTATTTATTTATTTATTTATTTATTTATTTACAACTGTATTTATTTATTTAGTAGACAAAGTGCTTATTGATGACTTTTAGAATGTCGTCAATGCGTTATCTAAATGCTACACAATACCACTACGGTAGCTTAGTTGGTAGAGTGCTCACTCAGTATGTGGGTAGTCGTAGGCTCGAACCCCGAGGTTGTCTGGTGTCTGACTAGAAAATAAGTAGCGACTATTCTTTCGCCATGCACTCGGAATTTAGAAATTAAAGCAACAGCGCCCTTCGAAAGAAATCTTAAAACCGATGACCCGTGCCACTTCAGACCAGCGTGGCACGTTTAACCCCTCTAGCACATATTGCCCTGAGCGCAATGCAAAGGTAAGTTTCCTGCTATTTCCTCAATGACCGATGGCGTCTCAATATAAGTGAAATATTATTGACTTGGACGTAAAGCCCCCATCCAATTAATTGTAGACTTGGTATGGTCTGTACTGAAGGCACCGATCTATATTTATGTATCAATCACATGGCAATTGCCTATCTATTGACTATTTATCTAACCATTAAACATGACAAGATGGATGATGACAGATCATAAAGCTTGATTACTTATAGAGAAACCTATTTTCTTGAATTGACTGACATTTCCTCGATTAAGAACTACACCACAGTACGGTAGATCAGATTATATAGTGCTCGCTCCGTTTTTTTTCTTGAAGATTCATGTATTTTTACTCTCCCCGGTTTCGAACCAACGTTTAAAATAGACCAAATTTAGAAATGAAAGTCAAGGGTTACACGCTAACGCCTGCTTAACACTGCACAAAACACAAAACAGAGAAATGTGTAAGACCTTATTGATTTGAACGTAAAGCATTTTAAACTTAAAATAAGAATTGAGAGAAGAGAGTTGAGAAATGATGTTTCATCCCCTAGTCAGTTCAGGAATGATGGAGGAAATCGGATTACCCGGAGAAAAACCTTTATCTTTCGGCAAGCGAACTGACAATCTTTCTCAAACTAGAATAAGCCCGAGTGGATTTCGGACCAAGACGGCAGGCCTGGAGGCGCTGCGATCCGTGAGCACGCAGTTTAGACCACTAAACCACGGTGACCCCAAAGGAAATTGAACACTATAATTGCGCAATCTGTCATGTGTCAAATACGTCGCCGTTCGTGTTTAAAATTTATTGGTATTTAAAAATTATTGCTTTAAGTGTTTAACGTTTTAAAATTTAATTCGTTAATGTCATCCATCATACTTCTACTAATGCACGATTTTGGGATTTCTTTGCATGCATTTAAGTATAAACATATAGTACAGTCTTGTCTAAAGTTTATATAACAATGAACTAACGAAAAGGCTGCCAAAGCTCGGTTGTCCAGTGGCCTGAAATATCAATAGCTGGTGATCAAAAAAACTGTCGAATGATTTATATACAGTACAGTCCTGTCTAAAGTTTAACAGTGAGCCAACAAAAAGGAAATTGAAGCTGGTCTGTCGAGTGGCTGAGGTATCGATTACTGGTGACAAAAAAGCTGTCTAGAGATGCAATAGAGGCTACGACACTAACGAATCAGTGCCAAATGACCGTTCATATCGAACCCTTGTCAACTGTGTGTCTCAATATAAGCTTTTCGACAGTTACTACCTATTTCTCGTCATCTAGCTATCTACATTTCGGATGTTCGGTAGTCGAGCTTTCGGCTCCTCGTTAGCTTAGTGTTAAACTTTTGACAGGTCTGTATTGTGGCTGAAAAGAGGGACCAGGACTAGCTGTCGATGCCTCATCGAATAGTTACCTTAGTGTTATCTTAGTTGGTAGAGTTTTCGCTCCGTAAGAGGGAGGTCGTGGGTTCGATCTCCGACCGGGTCTGATCCAATACTTGAAAGTAGGTAGTGACTGTTCTTTCGCCAAGCACTCGGCATTAAGAAATGAAAATCACGGTTTTTTCGAATGAGAACTTAAAATAAACGAGGTCCGGTCTCACGTTGGGCTCGGCATGCTGAAGAACCATGCTGTATAATTCTTTCAGCGCAACGCACAGGCAAAATTTCTGTACATTCGCCTATAGCTGGCAACGTCTCGATATTAGTGAAATATTCTTGACTGGGACGTTAAACACCATTACTCCACTACACTCTACTTATCGAATAGTTATCTTAGTGTTAAACTGTCGACAGGTCTGTACTGTAGTTAATGTGATATTATAATTAAAAGCGCTTTGGAAAAATTCAAATTGATATTTAAATGATCGATGATGGTTTTTAGTAAAACCAACATAATCTGATCCTTAAACAATGGTTATAACTTATAATTAATGATAGCTTTTGAATTTAATCGTGCGAGTATTTATGTATTATAAAAAGAATTTAAAAACTAATAGCAATAACAAAAATGCATATGCATCGAAATGATATATTACAAAAGCATATTTAATTTTCAAACATAACCATGAATTTGGTTTTCACGAATATTATGGATTAATTGATGCTATTATTATAACAATGTTTTGTTGTATTTATTTTATGCAATAGAGAAATCTCATCCTCGTGGTTGAATATTTCTGTCACAGACTCGGCAAACCTCGTCTCCGACTGAAATATTCAACCCCTCGGGTGAGATTTCAATATCCTATAAGAAGAGACAGCTCTAGTCAAATTTTGATCTTAGCGGGTAATTGTTCTTATAAGTCTATTTTAGATAAATTGTTTTAGTGTCTTGCTTAGACCTGATTCCACGCTTGTCTCAATTGGAGTTGGTTTCTATTTTCAGACAATTATCATGAAAACACATACACAGACAATAATAGCACAGTTTATACTTTACTATGCTACTTCTCATAACTTAATTACAGCAATTTCTGGCTATTTTTCAAGGATTGTTTAGAATAGAATAAAAAAGTTCGTGTGTCATGCCGTCAAGCCGTTTTTTTGAAACTTTGCCTTAAATTATTGGTATATAGATCTTTAGAACTTCAGCAAAATTTGACTTCTATGATTTCAAATTGGCGGTTTTAAGGAGCACTTTCAATAATCTCGATTTTGTATAGCAAATGTTGGCAATCTTCATCGATAATTCAAATAAAAAATTAAGTTGTGAATATAATTATTTTTGTATGCAATATGTATATCAGTCTATTTTCAAATTAAATTTGTAGGACAGTTCTATCGAAAGTTTTACACTAAGCTAACGAATAAGTGCCAAATTGGAAGCTCATGGTCACTCGTTAGGTCAGTATCTTTTTGGTCACTACATATACATGTCACGACCAGTTTGTAGCCCAGCTGCGTGAATCGTCTTCTTTTTGTTAGCCCAGTGTTAGACCAGTAACGACGGTTTGTGGAAGTAAATTCCAGGCATATTACTCTGAAATTCACTTCCACAAACCGTCACTGCTCCAAGCTCATTTGATTTATCTAAAGAGCTGATCAGCAACCACAGGTGCCAGTAACAACGCCGTCAGGGATTTGTAAATAGTGTTAGCCTGTTTAACAGCCATCGCATGGTAACGTTTTTAACTAGTTGTGTGCGTTTCATAATCCAGAGTTGAGTAATGATTTTTAACGTCCCAGTTAAGAATATTTCACTTATATCGAGACTTTGCCAGCTATAGACGCAGGAAATGCAGAAATGCTCCAGAGGAATTCGGCACAGTAATGAAAGAAGAAGAAGAAACCTTTGACATGACTGTGTTGTAGATGTCTTAAAACTTATCCAAATCGTTTCGAAATGGTCTGATTGCAAGATTAAGTTGGTTTGAAGAATTGTGGATTGTACCTGTAAACTAGAATCATGTATTTGTATACTGGATAGTTGCTTTTATTCATTGGAGATTTAATTTCGCTGTAAATGTGGTTTGACTTTATATCCAAAAATTAAATCCAAAGTATATACATTTGTATTTTCATGCAGCATTTATTAAACTTGCTATAGAAAATTGTTTACACTGGCCCACTGCACCGCGACATTTTATAATCGTGAATAAGTTCCAGTGTTTGAACCGCCAAAATTTTATCCCCGCAAAATTAAACGGGCGCAGGACATTTGAGCATAATTAAAAAAAAATCAAAAGGACATTTGAGCGATTTTAAAAATTACCTGTATTTTACGAAAAAACATTTGAGCTACAGTTTAAATTTCTAACTTTATTAGTATCAGACCGTCAGTTAACCAAAATTCATATAGAATTGGTTGAAACAAACACAAGTCAAAAGAATATTTTATGCGATGGGTACCGAACTGATGTTGAAATCTGGTGAAATAGCTTGGAGATATACTTAGAAGTGATGTAAAGCAAGAATGTGTACTGATTCCGCAGTATTCAAAGAAAATACACACTGAGTTGGAGTCAATGATACAAGAATATTTAGTGTTAGAGTTTTAATGGCTTTTATAAATCTTGGGAGCAACAAACTTCAGTCTAACGGAAAAGGTTAAGAAAAACTGTCGCTAAAATGTGAATTTCGCTCAAATGGGTTAAAATTCTGTCGCTCAAAAGTCCGATTTCTTTAGCTCTTTTGTCCTATGCTTTCATTCAAATGTCCAACGCCGAATTAAACAACTATATAGTATTTGGACAGATGAATAAAACACTGGTGACAATAAAATAGAAATTTTATTACAATACGTAAAAATAAACTTTATAATTTGACATCGATTCAGAGTTCTGTATACGTTTATACAAAGTTTGATGACAGGAGCAATGGTAAAGTCTATATAATGGCTTGGGAATACCTGCCAACTGAAAGAGAAACAAAAAAATAAAGATGAAGCATATTAGAAAAGCAGTTAGAAAAAAGATTGCGATAAAGACAAACAAAAACAAGAAATAAACATGAAGCATATTAAAATTCCGTTCTGAAAATGATGACAATAATGGCAAACAAAACAAAACGAAGAAAGGAAACAAAAGCAAAACAAACAAAACCAAAACAAGACAAAGAAAGAATACAAAAGCAAAACAAACAAAACCAAAACAAGACAAAGAAAGAAAACAAAAAGAAAGCAAAACAAGAAATAAAGATCATATTAGAATACTGTTAGGCAAAGAAATACAATAAGAAAAACAAACAATAACAATACAAAACAATATGAAAATAGACAAAATGTTTTAGTGTCAGTTAAATGATCTTAAAAGGAAATAATAATAATGTGTTAATATTTCTTCATGGACTGATGGTCTTTATATACAGATACCTAAATGAAGTAAAAAGGAAAAGAATTAATTTGCAACAACCAGTGCAAACAAGAACAAAAATCCCAATACAAATCAATGAAAAAATAGCCAAACAAAAAAATATAAATACACGCTATTTATAAAATCATGGTCTTTAGACTGGCATTTGCGTGTGCTTTTAGAACTATTGAAGAAACTGTAACGTAAATACTAATTACAATGAAAAAAATTCTATTTCCCCGAACCGAGGAATCGAAACCATGGCCAGTTCGCCCGTTTTTTAAGCAAGTGCTTAAGTAACGTGTCTTAATTGTACATAGTACATACTGTAGCATGTAGCTATCTATCGCCACATTACACCCCCACCTTTAGTCTTAGCCCCTTTAACGCGTACTCTTTAGCATATATATTATATAATTATAATTATTTTATAAACAAGAACAAACATACTAATTCATTACCAAATCACAATCCCAATGCAACGTAAACACTTTGAAACTGAAAAATTAGGTTAAACACGTGACCTTCCACCAGATAAGTTAGACCGGGTGCTCCGAAAGGATAAGCACATCTTGTTAAGCTAGCTACCCCCGCCACGAGTGTAATAAAAACTGAGAATAAAGGAACAAGGAACTATGGGAAGTCAAATAAATCCAAGTTAATCTTGAAAACATTACACAGTCACATTCAATGGATGTACAACACTCATAATTTAGCTCAATACGTTACAGTAAATGAAAAAAAAACCATCAATATTAACAGTAAAGCATAAACAATAGGAAGTACATAAATTATGGCAAGGAAAAGATGGAAAAAATAGAAAAAAACAACATATGTAGTGTGAGACAATAAAGACATTCATCATGTCATAAAGATAGTACTTCACTACGTCATGAGGATACGTCATTCATTACTTTATGAAGAATACTATATCACGGAGATTAGCCAATAATTACACCATGAAGATACGACATTCATAGTATAATGAAGATACGACTATCATCCAGGCATGAAGATACGCCATACATGAAGATGTGTCATTCACCATGCCACGAGGCTATCGTATTCTTCACGTCATGAAGATACGCCAATCATTACATAATGAAAATACGTCATTCATGGTGTTATGAATATACGTCATTCATCATGTCATGAAGATATGTAATTCATCACGTCGTGAACATACATGTACGTTATTCATCAGTAGGAACGCCAAAGCCGCTGGCGTAGGGATTCATTAAAATTTGTGAACTTGCAAAAATGAGATAAAATTTGGCAAAAAATGGCGAACCTTTGAACGAGGCAAAATCGGGAATTGTGTTCAATATATCATCGAATGTTATGACCAAAGTTATAACATAAAAAAATTAGAATATATAAAACTCGTTCACAACTACTTTTAACAATTCCGGTTACATTTTAATATCTTAATTCAGAGATAAAAACGAATCACTGACTAAAATTAAAAAAATTGTTCTTCACAAGATTCCTTCCCATTTATCGCAACGCGCGAGCACCAGAATGATTTTTATATCAAAAGAAAGATCTTTTTGCAATGCACATTTTGATATATAATTCATCAAATAATTTTCTTTACACAAAAAGTGTCCAAGTTTTAAAGGTGAAAAAAATCGCCGTCAGTCCGGATTCTTGGGTACGGGTCGGGTCCATTTTTCGTGTAATTTGACCTATAAATTTTGTAAGTACTGCTTCCTAGCTGTGTTCTATTAATCTATTATGGACCTCTCTCGAGGGAACTGTTCTCCTATAGTGTTGTCTGGAGAGGTATAGTGACCGAGCCGATAGGCGAGGTTACTATACCTCTCCAGACAACACTATAGGAGAACTGTTCCCGAGGGAGAGGTCCATAATAGATTTAGTACATCACATGTCTGCGTTCTCAAAGTTGGAGCAAGAACTATTTTTCAGATGAATTATTTACTTTATTAAACATTATGAATAATCAACAATAAACAATCATCGAACTTTTGGAATAAATTTCATTTACCTTGGGTCGGACATTTGTATAAAAATCACAAAATATTGTTGATTTGATCGATGTTCATAGATCCAAACTCGCCATCAATTTTCCTGGCTCTCACAAATTCATTTAAAATATTAACCGAATACTTTGTGGCCTCCTTTGTTTTTGCTCGTAACATCTGAATTTAATTTACATTCGTAAATCGCGCGTCGTCGGATGCCATTTTGTATCTGACGACAACAATAAACAGCGCCACCTGGACAAAGGGAAGTAACTCGCTTTTGCTTTGCGGGGGGTCACGCGAGGGACTATACTTGGATGTCGGGGGACTATACTAGGTATAGTCCCGCTGTTATGCGTTGTCAAGGGCAGATGATTTCTACATGAAATAGAATTCATGTAGTTATCCAATGGTTATTCAACAAATTAACATGTGATGTACTAAATTTAGTTTGGACACACAGAAGACGCAGAATGGTATTTACGATTGAAATAAAGTAAGTTTAGGTTAAAATTATCATCTTTTTCGTCAGACTTCTTATAGAATTTGCCGGATTTTAGGGCCTACTTTCGGTCTCCATGTTAAAACTCGGCAATATGCCACTTCGACCGTTCATTTCACAAACTAAAAATCCATACGACAACCACATGCACAAAATCTTTGTTGATTGACCACGTACGGTGTATTATAAGTGTTAGTTGAATTGTGGAATTAATGGCAATAGAAAAATCCATTTATTTAGGATATGCGATTTTGGCCCCAGAGGCTTTCAGAAGGCCCTTCACTTCTCAACTGTGACAACCTTTACCTTGTGAATTTCAGTCATTACAAGCTGATATTAACAACCTGATCACTAAATCAGTAAAGTTGAGACTGAATTATTCTTCCATATTAAGCTGACAAAGAAAGAGAGTGCATTTTACTTTGAAAACATACCCTGTACAAACACTAGCCTAACAGTAGCTTGGCCACTGTCACTTTTTCACTCTTGATTGACCCCAACCCATGTTAAATTTTCTGCAGGTAAATACAATAATATGATTTAACAAAGACTTTAATGTAACCATTAAGGTTTTGCTTAAACTATTAATGCTGGATAAGCTTTTGTCAAGTAAACCAGCACTTAAAAGTGAAGATATATACTATATTCCAAAATTTAAATGTCTGGGAAATTTATGCTGTCCCTGATCTAGTCAATTTGATTAAAATTAAAATAATGATTTGCCAATAAACTATTTATGTTTAAATAACAAGAAATTATAAATTTGTTAAATAATTTAGCAAGAATATTTAATATTATTTGTTAATTTTGGTGTAGTCTAGTGTTTATATTTCAGATGGCCTAATAAAGATTTCCTTCTAGCTAAATTATTAAATCTCAGTTCCAGGAGAAATTCCTGTGCTTTTTGAAGACTGTTACAGCACTCACATACAATACTGAGATATTGGCTAAAACTTCAAGGAACATAGCCATTTGAGCCATGCAAGTTGATTTAAATACATGTTCATTCACATAGGTTTACTTGAGCTTTCACATATGCAGCTGAAAAGCTTACACTTGCAACATTCAAGTTCAATCAACCAGCAACAAACCATAAAAACCACTGAAAAGTGAAAAACAAGAGGCAATGTCACTTAAATTGACAGTTTGAGACCACTGATTATAAAATTCCCAAAAAGCCATGTAAGATTAGAAGGTTAGTAATTGCACTCCTAATAAACTAAGAAGTCAACAAACACCTGTTCAACTTGTCACATTTCACAATGCCCAATTTCCTTTGTTTTAAGTTTGCAGATAAAAGTAGAATGTGCATTTGCATATGGTATTCAAACTAACAAATGAGGAAAATAATTTCTAAACCCAAAACTGAAACAGTATATGACTGGCTAGTTAAATCTCAAATTTAAAATGCAACCAATAATAAATTAAATCTGTTTACTAAAATGCTACTTATGGATATATAGCCAGTTTTCAAAACCCATATGTTCTAATGGCATAGAATGCATACTCTATCATTGCAGGGAGAGGCATCATATGCTTACCACATATCATAAAAATAATTAAACTTCCAAATTGAATAGATGAACCATAAAAACACCAAAAAAGTTCAAGTTAAAACAATCTTCTTTTTCTCCTCAGGTATTGTTTTTGAAAATTTTGCAAAGGGTGGTGACACTGGTGTTGACTTTTGAAACAGCTCCATACATGTGCATTGTGTGTATATAATATATTTTTACTGAATAAATAGTCACACACATGGGCAGCCAATGCAATAAGACAACAGATGTACTTGTTTCAATTTTTCTATAGCTAGGTCTGTTTATGCCCATTTCTGCCTGCACATTTTAAATATGTTAATACTTGATTTTGGTTATGGCAAGCAAAAACAACATCATGTCATTCATCAAACCCGATATCTGGTATACAGTATAACCTTTGTATAAAAATCACCCAGGAGACTGAGCAAAAGTGGTAGACTTTATATAGAGGGTCACCTTAAACATGTATTGTTGATACTGGTATACAAATGAGTGAAAATAATACCTCTAAAATACCTTTTTATAAATTTTGTTAAAATTATTTTATTATTATTTTAAAAAAATAATTATTTAGAATTAATTATAGAAAAAATTGAAAAGTGCATGATAATCTTAATGGACTACATCTGATTACATGGTTAGAGTTGATCTTGACTAATGTCCTTGTTTCTTAAGAAGCAGGGTGTCACTAATTAAAACAAAAGGTATAGTAAACATACTACCACTAAATAACAAAGACTAGTTACTAATAATCCAATATTCTAAATAGGCTACAAGCATGTAATTTGCTTTATGCTAATATAGTTATTATTATAATAACCCTTCTGATCTAATGTCTTCAGTCATTGACATGAGAATAAGGACTTCACTTTATTCCTCATTTTTTTTTACTTATTATATACATTTTGCAACAAAAATCTATATATTAATTATATATTTCTAATCTTATTGCATTGAGAATATATTAATTACAATGTACTTGGTTAATTTTTTTTGCTAAAATTATAAAAAAAATTAAAATAAAATTGATTGAAAAATGTGGACTTTATACACAAGTTGAGTAGTTATTTGGGACTAAAAGGTGGTCTTTATTCACATTAGACAGGTGGAATATATATGGAAGGTCATTATATAGTAAATTCCAATGGGGATACTTCATACTGGTTGCTAAAGACAGGTGGTCTTTATAGCAGGTTATACTGTTTTGCAAAATTTATTTTAAAACTCATTTGTTATTTACTCTGAATTAGGATAGTGGTTATTTATTATAATATTAATGTGAACATTCAGTTTACATATGTAAGTTATTTAAAGATTCAGTCTGTATGGTGGTAATATGTCCATTATGGATAAATAACTCCTTGGAGAATATACTGGTTGCATTGATTGTGAAGGTAATCTTATGACTTATGGTGTTTCAAAATATGCTCTACTGAACATCTCTCTCTCTCCCCCCCTCTCTCTCTCTCTCTCACTCTCACACACACGCACACAGAGGGAGAGAGAGTGTGAAAATGCAATAAAAGAGAGACAACTCTTGATAGCGTATGCATACAAGGTTTGACATGTAGGTAACCGATCAGTGTTTAGATTATATTACTTTATCTAAGAATTTTTATTGAAAACTTGCGAAACTTGGTGATTTGAACATGTGACTTAATGATTCTCCAAACCGGTATCGCGTGAATATAATTTAAACACGTTGCAATGTCATTTCCAACTTCACATTCGTACACCGATCATCGCGGGGGCAGCCATATTTGTTTACATTGACAACCAAATGTACCATCCAGATTTTCGCTGTTTTAAGATATTTACACCTGATGCACCAGAAAGATTTTAGATTGAATTTAATTTTGGATGTGTTATTGTATGTTTTACAAAATATTGAGTGATAATTTTCTTTACACAAAAAGTGTCCAAGTTTTAAAGATTGACAAAAAATTCCTAGGCTTTCTGTTGCAACATCAGTTGGCGTCAAGAAATCGAATATTTTGTGTGAATAATAATGTTTTATATCAAATTTAAACCCAAATTCTAAAATATTGGTTATTCCGGTATATAATCCACTGGTGCACGGTGCTGAACTATATTTTATAATGTTTTTTCGTTAGTTTAAACACGGGGACTTTTTCAGCCATCAGACACTTGTCAAAAAGTAATCCCAATTTTCAAAACGGCGGAAGGATAAAAAATTGTAAAACCGAAACACAATTCTCGGAAAAAGCCGGGTTGGCGTTCCTACTGCATTACGTCATGAAGGTACGTCATACATGGCATAATGGATGCACGTCATTCATAACGTCATGAAGATAATTCATCATGTCATGAACAGACTTCATACAGAACGTTATGAATATTCACCATTCTGATTATTCACGCACATCATGGAGATATGTCATTCATTACGTCATAAAGATACGTCATTCGATACGTTATGAAAATATGCCATTCATCACGTCATAAAGACACGTTATTCATCACAAACTTCGGCAATTTCTGAAGATTGAATCAAAACAGTCCTATTTTTAAATGAAGATGATTTAAAACTGCCACTTTTTAAATTAGATTTCTTTTTACAAAATGAGTGATTGCATTCACAAACACAAATATATTTACCACAACAAGTGCTAAAACTAGTGTCAAACATTTTGAGACACTTCTCTCGGAATCTTTCATCACCAACTGCCAGCACAAACGGGTTAATAATATTATTTATAAAATACGATCTGCTTAAAATCGGAAGTGTTCCAAGAATTATCGGACTTGGTGGGAAAATAAGGCCTTGTTTTGCAGTTGTAATAACGGTCAGTGTAAAATGGGGGAGATAACTCAATATAAATGCTATTGTTATCGCCAGCATTATTCGGGTTACAGACTTTTTACTTCTCGTCTGCTCTTTGTTTTTATTTTTCCCGTGGAATGAATTAGAATGCACTGTAATTTTTCTGATTATCATAGCATATAAAACCACAAGAACGATAAACGTGAGAGTAAAGAACGCAACAAGTGTCAATGTATACACAAGTGGGTACACGGTTTTCTTGACGTCATCATCAATGGAACACCCATATCCGGTAACGTTGTCAGTAAAATGTTTGATGGTGTGGCCGGAAATGAAAATATTAGGCACAGAAAGGCACACTGATAAAGCAACGGCTAAACCACAATAAAATTTGGCGGCTTTATACGACATTTGTGTTTTGAAAGGAAAACAAATTTTCCTGTGCCTTTCCACAGCAATGACTATTAAAACAAACGCAGATCCGGTTTTTGTAATTTTTCCAATGAACCTGCCAATTTTACACGTCTCCTCACTATAAAACATATAAGGATATCGTTGATCTATTATTTCCAACGGCATGAAAACACAACAAGCCAACATATCAATGGCAGCTAAACACACGGTAAACGTTCTGAAATTTGTAGGTTTATATTTTAACCCGTATACAAGCAAGACGACACCGTTTCCCAGAACACCAATAACCATTAACACTGAAAGATAAATAATGGCCGGTAATCTCTGTCGTGCTACACTGTCGTTAATATCAATCAATGCCATTCCCACATAAGTGTTGTTCTGTTCCATCACATCAATATAACTGTCATAGGTTGTTGAAACATGGATTAACTCCCTTGAATTTTCCATATATGATTGGTTGAGGTTTTCCATCATTACCATAATTCCTGAAATATAAAAAACCTTGAAATCAGTAATGTTTTGACAGAATAATAAATAAATTTATTAATTTAAAAAATATCATAATCATTGTATAATTTTGGCAAAATCAATCAATCAATCAATCAATCAATCGATATTATATTGAAGTAAAATATTGAAATCGGTTATATTCTAACAAGATAAATAAATAAAAATAATAAATATAATTATTCCTGAATTAAAAATATTGACGTCTCTCATATTTTAGCAAAATCAATCAACCAACCATTTATGATCATAATCCCCGAAATAAAAAAAAAGATGTGTACATGTACTTTTGTTATAAAATAAAAAAATAAATAAATAAATAAATAAATAAAATCAAAATTTGTTATTTATCATAAATACTTCATATATGAAAACACTTTTCCATTCTTGTTAAATTTTCACTTGTGTCAAAGAAAACAGGTGGAAAATGTTAGTAGCCGAGTTACTCCGTTACGAACAAATCCAGGATTAAAACCATCTCATCTGACTTTAAAATTATCTATAAAATTGATACTCTTATAACTTAGTAAAATAACACTAGTTTCACTCAAAATTTCCTATCCACATGCTACTCAAAGATCCCTGTAACTGCATAGATGTATCTCTACACACACACACACACACACACACACACACACACACATATATATATATATATATATATTATAATATATATATATATTATATATATATATATATATATATATATATATATATATGAGGGGTCACACAAGCTGCTCGAAAATTCCTCAGAATGCACATAATATAACTGTCACGATCTTCGCGAAGATCCCTCTGCAGTTAGTACAGTCATGACAATAGGTGAAACAACTGTATTATATAAATCACTAAATCGCGTGTGAGAATGTTTACAGTAATGTAGCCGAGTTATCAAGCTTGTCAGATAATTATATATTACTGAGTATTTATCTGATTTCGTAAAACGTCAGTAAATAATCGTGTTAGAATACTATAAACATTGCAAAGCTTTAAAATCACAAAAATAACATTTTTTCTCAAAATTGGAAAAATAAAAATTCACAGAAGAGTTAAAGGAAGTACAGTGTTTGCAATAATGTAGCCAAACCATCGCTGTATCTCGTCAGATAATTATTTAAGTTAAGCATTTATCTGATTTCGTTAAACGTCAGTAAATCATCATGTTAGAATACAATAAACATTGCAAGGCTCTAAAATCACAAAATTAACATTTATTTCGCAAAATTGGAAAAATAGAATTTTAAAGAAGAGCTGTAGGAAGCACAGTGTTTGTAGTTATTTAGACAAACCATCACTGTATCTCGTCAGATAATTATTTAAGTTAAACATTTATCTGTTTTCGTTAAACGTCAGTAAATCATGATGTTAGAATACAATAAGCATTGCAAGGCTCTAAAATCACAAAAAATAACATTAATTTCGCAAAATTGGAAAAATAGGAATTTACAGAGAGTGTTGAAAGTACATTTTTTTTTGTAGTTATGTAGCCAAGCTATCACTGTATCTCGTCAGATAAATATAAGCATTTGTCTAATTTCGTAAAACGTCGGTAAATAATCATGTTAGAATACAATAAACATTGTCAGGTTTTAAAATCAACCACAAAAATAATTATTCTTCACAATTCAGGGAAAACAGAAATTAACAGAAGAGTTATGGACAGTACCATCAAGTTAATCTCATAAAATAATTAGGTCAATGATAAAAAAAATCTTATACCGGTTAAAGATATACGAAATTCAGAATGCAATACACACTCAACTGCCAAAAACACTCAGTGTACATGTGTTCTTGGTGAAGAAGATTTATTTTACACTTAACCGATTGAAATAAATATTTAGACGTCAAAATAACACTTATTCTTAATAAAAATACAGAAAAACTTCATTATAATGCCCGTCTTTGATAACTTTACTATTTCATCACTTATCAACGCAGTTATCTATGGTGATGCCTAAACCATGTGTTTGAATTTCTTTTTTTTATGAATTGATCAAAAACAAACATACTAATCCATTTCCGAATCACGATCCAGAAGCAAAGTAAAAACTTTGGAACTGACAAGTTAGGTTAGACACGTGAACTTCCACTAGGGAAGCGAGGCCGGGTGCTCCGGAAGGGTAAGCACCTCCTGTTTAGCTAGCTACACCCGCCACGTGTGTATTGAATGATAAAAATTAAAAAAAGAATGGTATGTAACAATAAGTCCCAAAATATTTTTCTTATAAGTTTTACTTTATAATTAAATTATACATAAATATGTATTTTTGATCGGTTGTAATATTTTTACTCGTATAGATCAAATCATTCGGATTATGCTCAGTCGGTTTCGAAAACATACAGGTCTACCAAACTCCGAACAGCCGCCAACATTCGTATCTCTTTTAAAAGAGACATACGGAGCTAGGAGGTGGACGCTGTTTCGGAGCTTGCAGGTCTACATCTCTGACGTCATAAGAAAATAAAAACAAAATGTATGTTGTGCAAATCTCGTTTCCTAATTGGTTGATATTTTTAGGACAATACTCACTTGGTTTCCAAAAGCTATGTAATTATTGTTGCCGTTGTCAACTGTGGCGTTATTAGAAAACAAACGTCGTAATCTTGATTCACGGAATAAAATCATTTATAAGTTACGTTTTAAAAAAATGTTTCATCGTGCAAGGGAACAAAATACAATTTTGCTTCGCTCTCTTCTAATATTTCCTTCTCATTTCTTAAATTTAAAGTCTGTCCCGAGCCATTAGGCCCATCAGGCCGGAGCTTATCCCGGTTTCGGTGGTGTTAAGCGACTGAGAGTACAAGACTCTCCCCTGAATGGGACGCCGGTCCATCGCAGGGTTAACCCCCAGGATTTTGCTGGTACTCATTTATTTTTCAGCTGAGTGAACTGGAACAACGTGAAATTAAGTGTCTTGCTCAAGGACACAACACATCGCCCGGTCCAGAGATCGAACCCACGACCTTCGAATCATGAGTCAAACGCCTTAACCACTAGGCCACGCGCTTCCACATTTAATAAGAATTGACTGTAAAATCGTTTTGTACTTGCCTTTCCATATCCGGTTTCGCGGCATTTATGTATGTGGCGTGTACAAAAGAATTTTGCTTATGGCGTTTCTTCAGTTACTGTGCAGTAATTCATATATAGATGTACATTTACCACTAAACGCAGTTTTAATGCCAAAATCTGACTGATAAAGTCTTGCAATAAACAAAGGTTTTACTGTACATTTTACGCATTCCGATGTCAATTACTTTGAAGTAAAAACATAATTTTTTTCATATTTTACAGTACAGGCCTGTAGAAACTTTAACGCTGGGGTAACGATGAAAGTTGAAGCTCATCTATCAGTAAACAGTACAGGCCTGTAGAAACTTTAACGCTGGGGTAACGATGAAAGTTGAAGCTCGTCTATCAGTAAACAGTACAGGCCTGTAGAAACTTTAACGCTGGGTTAACGATGAAAGTTGAAGCTCATCTATCAGTAAACAGTACAGGCCTGTAGAAAGTTTAACGCTGGGGTAACGATGAAAGTTGAAGCTCATCTATCAGTAAACAGTACAGGCCTGTAGAAACTTTAACGCTGGGTTAACGATGAAAGTTGAAGCTCATCTATCAGTACACAGTACAGGCCTGTAGAAACTTTAACGCTGGGGTAACGATGAAAGTTGAAGCTCGTCTATCAGTAAACAGTACAGGCCTGTAGAAACTTTAACGCTGGGGTAACGATGAAAGTTGAAGCTCGTCTATCAGTAAACAGTACAGGCCTGTAGAAACTTTAACGCTGGGGTAACGATGAAAGTTGAAGCTCGTCTATCAGTAAACAGTACAGGCCTGTAGAAACTTTAACGCTGGGGTAACGATGAAAGTTGAAGCTCGTCTATCAGTAAACAGTACAGACCTGTAGAAACTTTAACGCGGGGGTAACGATGAAAGTTGAAGCTCGTCTATCAGTAAACAGTACAGGCCTGTAGAAACTTTAACGCGGGGGTAACGATGAAAGTTGAAGCTCGTCTATCAGTAAACAGTACAGGCCTGTAGAAAGTTTAACGCTGGGGTAACGATGAAAGTTGAAGCTCGTCTATCAGTAAACAGTACAGGCCTGTAGAAACTTTAACGCGGGGGTAACGATGAAAGTTGAAGCTCGTCTATCAGTAAACAGTACAGGCCTGTAGAAAGTTTAACGCTGGGGTAAGGATGAAAGTTGAAGCTCGTCTATCAGTAAACAGTACAGGCCTGTAGAAAGTTTAACACTGAGTTAACGAAGCTCGTCTGTCGAGTGGCGGATATATGGATAGCTAGTGAGCGAAAATTTGACAATCGTCTCTATAGATACCAGATACCCAGATAAAATGTGCTGTTTATTCGGCACTTATTCGGTAGCTTAGTGTTAAACTTTCGACAGGTCTGTATTGCAATTTTTACTGATTGAAACGTTACCAGTCAACCAGTTAAGATTATCCGATAGTCATTTGAAGTTTTCTATATCAACAATCTAATTTGTTCGTTGCACGTCTCATGCATAGAATCAACATATTTTGTTTTTATGTTTTTATTTTTATGCAGTTTCGTGTTTGCAAAAAGTTTTTAATTCTTTATCTTATAAACAGATGCCAAACAAAGTTATTTCAATGTCGTTCTTGTACAGTACAGACCTGTGCTAAGTTCTTAGTATGGAATCGGCAGCTCATATTGGCTATATCTCGACAGCTTTTCGGTAGCTATTTTCTATCTCTTGGCAGCTTTATCACTGTGTTTTTTTCTAATAAAAGCGGACAAAAAATTTCCCGAATTTTATTTCTATGTAAACATTGTTTTAGAATACAGAAAAATGAAAAAAGCTCCCTTTTTCAAAATTTTAGGGGGCGCTTGTCCCCAGACTGCTTAGTATATATACGCGGTAACGGCACTGACGAACAGATATGTGTCCTTTAAATGGAATTGTCAACTCTTATCAAAAGGCTAGGAAATGCTTTTAATAGTATTGTGAAATAAACAAAAATGCAGATAATTGAAAATTGAGATTATAATTTACAATATACTAATAATGTCATATGACCATAACGCATTTGACGTAATATTCTATTGTTGGCGTCATATCATTTCCCATTGTGAACTTCAGTTTGACACTGCCAACGTTGCGCTAAAAAATAATTTGGCAGCAAGAGGGTTAACCACTCCACTGGTGTTCTATTATATATTTTATCTTTAACCCAATAATGTATTACGTTTGATTTCTGTGTCGTCATTATTTATTATAGCCATGTTAATGACTTTTTTGATATGTTACATTCATTTAATTAATGTTCATGTTAAAAGCTGTTTATAGTGAAATAAATCTAAACACAGAAAGACACCGCGTTAAAACATCCTCAACTTTGGATATTGACAAATGAATCTATTTTAGAAATAAAAATAGTTGAAAAATATCATAATCATGTTTAAACAAAACACGTCATTTTATTCTCTTTATAAATCAAGATTGGATCTACATATTGTTTTTTAAATGGACTATGCTTGTCAGCGGAGGATAGGTTTTTCCTCATCAGTAAACAAGACCATGACGCATTAGGATAAATCATCTAACTCGGTCGTTCCCATTTCCGGTTATTGTCTTTGATTTATCACAGCAAGATATGTTTTTCTTCAATTGAATTCCCTCGACACTTAACGTATATGAAAATGCGTTCTTATCACGATTCTCGTATAAGACGCGTCTTTTACATTGCTATTACAGTTATTATCAAACTGCGTAAAATGATAGATATCTTCGATAGCCTAGAAATGACGTGAAATATATTTTAAAATTACGTGCGCACCTGTTACCTATTACGTGCGCACGTGCTAGATCGGCTAGTGAAAGTCAAAAACAAACATGCCAATCCGTGTCCAAATCACCAAAAGGAAATAATTAAAAAGAGTTGAGTTGAGTAATAGCGTTTAACGTCCCAGTCAAGAAAGCGAGACGTCGAAAGTACAGCAAACATTTCCCTGTGCGTTAATGATATTTTTTTCAAAGTAAACAGGTGCTTTTCTCGCACTAGTAGCTGTCTACTAGAAGCTAACTTTTCTCACACAAATAACTAGCTACTAGGCCTAGAAGCTAACTTTTCTTCTACAAGTAGCCAGTTACTAGTAGCTAACTTTACCTATATTGAATAAACAGCTGTTTTCCGTGACCTTAGAAGCTTTTAATGGGGTTTTAAAGGAATAAGGTGTGAGAAAAAGAACCAATCGCCACTGGTCATATGAGATGGGGAAATCTCAACCTCTGTCTTATATATTTGGTCCAGAACTGGACAAGCGTCGTTCTTGACCAAATATATAAGACCTTGGGTTGAGATTTCTCAATGCCATATGACCATTACTAGTAGCGATAGATTTTATTAATCTTAGTTTAATTCAAACAGTTTTTTATTTCTAAAAGAACATAATAAACAAACACATTTGCAATTCCGAGGAACCAGGAACAAGATTATTACCCTTGTATTAACCAGCCTCCTCATATTATTTTTTTTAAAAATCTAATGGTTTACTAGAATAATATGAAATAGATTTTCATAATCAATTTTTCTTTGAAATTACTAAAATGTCTGTATACAGATAACTTAATGAGCATTTTATGTTTATCAACAACATTAATATATTTATATAATGGACAAAAATTGCTTTTCATAATAACAAAAATAGTTTATTGGAAAAACAACAGAACGAAAAAAACAAGTTAACTAGCAACTTATAATGTAGGCAGACAAATTAACCAAGATTATAAAAAATAATGGGCCTCATCACTATTAGCGCTTTATGATATCTCATCAAAATTAGATATTTTAATCCACGCAAAATAAAATATTGGCATCATCATCATTTGCGTTTTATGCGATATCATTATAATACGACCTTTTAATCCACGGAAAAAATAATGATCTTCATCATCATTAGTCTTTTTGAGATCTCGTCATAATAAGACATTTGAATTCACGCAAAAAATAATGGGCATCATCATCATTAGCCTTTTATATGATTTAATCACTATAAAACATTTAAGTTCACGCAGAAAATTGAATACACCATTTTTTTGGTTTTTTTTATTACTTCGTTGATTTTTGTGATATTACCGTAATGGAAGCTCAATATTTTTCCTTTTATTTGGCATATTCATAAGGCGACATTTTAATTCACGAAAAAAAGGTTTTTTTTATTACTTGGCTTGTTTTGTTTGATCTTCCAATAATGAGACCGAAATGGTCATCAAAAGAGATATTTGAAAATGTATTTTGAACTCGGATTGAACTATCTTCATTAAATTCCATTTGTAGTATCCTTAATAACGTACTATATGTACACTACAGTCCTGTAGAAAGTCAACTCAGCTAACGAACTAGTACCGAATTTGCAGCTCATTTTGGCCCATCGCCATCCATATCTAGGCAACTGCTATCAACGTCCCTGCAGCTTTGCGGCAACTTAACTATATAGCTATCTGTCGATATTTCGGCCACTCGGCAGCCAATTCGACGTATTTTTGTTAAATTTCCGACAAGACTGCAGTCTTTACTATACATTAACTATAACGTTACAGTTGATGAATGTATATTGATGATGACAATAAAGACCTGTTGAAAGTTAAACACTCAGCTACCAAATTGAAACTGAATCGGCAGCTAATGTCTGCGACCCCCCATTAGCCATATCATGGCAGCTGCTATCTATTTCCAGGCAGCGTTTCGACCACTAGCTATCTACATTGTATATCTTGCACTTAACAGCCTAGCTAACGCTGTTTACTTAGTGTTAAACTTTCGGCTGGTCTGTACTGCATCTTAATTAAAGTACTTATATAACTTCTCTTCAAAGTTTATGGAAATGTACTAATGTGGTCATGAAATAATGAAAGTTGAATTATATATTAAATACTTGGTTTGGAGAAGACCAGAAACACATTCACGAACACGCCACAATTAACCTGTTATTTTGTAAATTTTTAATTTTTTATGGATCATTGCATTCCAAAGTACATGTAGCACACATTCAGATTGATTGAATGAATGGGGTTTTACACACAAGTCAAGAATATCTAACTCATACCGGGACCTCGCCAGCTAAATGTAAAGTTTGCAGCGTCATCATGGCGAATGTACAGGGAAGGGATGGTTCTTTAATCTGTCTCCTCCGAAAGACCACTTGACTTTCATTTCTTAAATCCAACTAACAAATCCTGACCACACTAAGCAAAGGGTTCGAACCTTAACGTCAAACATACGGAGCGAACACCAAGTAATGAGCTATCGTATTGTGCATGTGGCTTTCAGAGCTAATGTCAATACACTATGATCAGTCGCGAATCCAGACGGGGTCACACATGGCCTGTGCCCCTCCCCCCAAAGAAATTATATAACTAAAGTTTCTTGTATTCTTAATAAGAATTGCATTATTTAAAATATAAGATATGAATTAACACACGGCTATTATAGGAGAATGGATCATCTAGCCAACTCGCAGTCACATAGCGTTTGTTGGGTTGAATTAATAATACCCCCTTTGGCGGTAAGCGTTTGACTTCAAGAAACGCTGAACATGTATGAAGCGAAAAACGAATGCTGAGTGAAGTGGTAAAAGAAAGCCGGCGAGTGACTTTGTGACTCGGCCTGATCTGGTTGCCCTTAGCATTAGTCGCAAAATTCTAGTCACCTATTATTATTCAGAGTATTCTGAGATTAATTTAAACACTTAGTTACGCATCATTTAATTTGAGAACAGTGTTGCACAGTTATCCCGCGTATATTACTTGTATTTAACAAAATACGAAAATCAAATAAAGTATAACCACCTGCTCCTTCCTCTCCACTCTACATCTTGTATAAGAACACAATTTAAAAACTGGTCAGTGTGCCCCCAACACAGAATCCTGGGTCAGCCACTAGTACTGATGATAGCTTACTGTATTAAGAAAAATACTTACAGCTGGTTCAGACTTAAACATCAAAGGAACTTTTCGTTGACCACGTATTTTTAAAAATCCTGAATGCTATTTTTTGGGACACAACATTTTGCAAGAAAGTGAAAGCGAGACTCAATTAGTGAACCACCATTCCTATCAAACATATGAAAAATGACCATACAACTGCGCAGTTTTCTATAACAGCACCAGCTGCCTGGAACATTTTCACACCGGAACTCATTTTATAAATGATGCTTATATTTCAACAACTGCACTAGACATTAATTTATGCCAATGGTCAGGCAAACATTCGACATACGTTAAGTACAGTACAGACCTGTCAAAAGTTTAACATTTACCTAATACATAAGTATATTAATTATCGGCCTCTCGTTAGCTATACCTCAACAGCTTTTTCGACAGATGCTATCTATTTCTCAGAAACTTTCCAGCCACTTGCTAGCCATATACCGTATCAGCCATTAAGAAACCAAGGTTCGACTCCTTCTTGTTGCATTATTGTTAAACTTTAGACAGGTCTGTACAGTACAGACCTGTCAAAAGTTTAACACCTAGCTAACGCATTATGCTGAATTGACAGCTCAGCGTGGTCTCTCGCTAGCTACATGTATATCTCAACAGGTTTTCGGCAGCTGTTATCTATCTTTCGTCAGTCACCGTCTATCCAAATCTTACCACTCGGCAGCTGGTCTTTTTTTCCATTTTCATTATCTCTGTGTTAAACCTTCGGTAGAACTGTACAGTAAAATACAGACCTGTCAAAAGTTTAACATCGAGGTAATGAATAGAAGTCGTTTGAAGGTCAGCTGGCAAATGTTTGATAAAGGAATAACTAGGGACAGACGAAAAGCTTAGATAGATATACCACCTGACGAGATCAAAGTAACGAGAAGCCAAGAAATTGTTGAGATGATTTTCATCTCCTGTCCATACTAGAGCTTAAAAGGCTAAATGCTAGTATAGTCTTTTCGATGAGACTCAAAACCGAGGTCCAGTTTCTGAGTGCACGCTAAAAACAACTCGGTATAGAGTTCGAAGTAGGTCCTGGGGCCGCTACAGAAGACGCTTACAACTGAAAAGGCGATTGAAGCAGACTAATTAAGCAAAGTAAATGAAGACGAACTGTCTGTTCGGTTCCAATTCTCTAGGTCAGTGTTAAACTTTAATTTTGACCGGCCTGTACCCTTTGTATCGTATGTCATGTTTGTAATGTATTGGTGAAACATGTGTTATCCTTGTACAACAAGACATATGTGAAAATTAAACATTTAAAAAATGTCCAAATGTTTTATGTTTTAATGATATTACTTCATTAGTAATGAGTCATTAGTTTATAGTATACATGTTTTAAAAAGGTTTGGTCGTGAGATAAATGATTCAGAGGTCTAAGATTGGGTTCTCTGCACAATTGTTATAGAAAACGCGTTGCCATGATGATTTATTGGTGAAACATGTGTTATCCTTATAGAACAGGACATATGTGAAAAATAAACATACAAAACCAGTGTTAGATCAAAAAAAAAAAAAAAAAAAAAAAAAAAATAAATAAATAAATAAATAAATAAATAAAATAAAGTAAAATAAAGTATATTGTGTTAAGCTATAAACACCAGTGTTTTTTATTAGTAGTGGGTAATAAATTTGTTTGTAAATAGGAATGGACGATATAACTGATTTTTTTTTTTTTTTTTTTTTTTTTTTTTTTTTTTTTTTTATCTAACACTGGTTTTACTACACTGCACTCATAACCGAGAACGCACTATTCATAATAACAATAATAATTAAATAATAATGTCATGTGCTGATTTCAAATTTTTATTAAATAATGCATTCAAAATTAGCATATGATTATTTTGAATGCATTATTTAAATAAAATTCAAAATCAGCACATGACAATGATAATAAAATTTAAATAATAATAAATGATCATCATCATCATCTACATCATCATCATCATCATCATCATCATCGTCGTCGTCGTTGGCATCGAAATTAGTTTCTATATAGCCTATAAACTTTATTACAACTAATAGTTTCAATAAGAGCGTAAGTAAAACAAATGTGGCAGTGATGTATTCGTCCGCAGGTGGTTAAATGTAAATCACAATGTATTTGCAAAGTTATTATCTTGCGATATAAATGTAAAATAATCATAAAAAGTAATCAACCACATACTGTTCTTTTTATCAGCTTCTGTTCTGGTAGTTATTTATTTAATGTGGACATACAGTATAGACCTGTCCAAAGTTTAACAGTTAGTCGAAGCTCGTTTATCAATTGATGGATCGCCGGCCACGCCCACAATGTTCCGACAAAGGGAAGGCATGGTTGATTTACACACAAAAATAATGAAAGTGGCGTTTCAATGACGTCACTGATACTAGTGCGTCATTAGTTGCCGTGACGCTCCTTTGGTACCATGATGGCGGAACATAATAGGCATGGCCGGCAATACGTCAATTGGCCTAAAAACTAGCTATGGGCAACAAAAAAAAAAACGGTCGAGAAATAGATAACAGCTGCCAAAGAGCAATCGAGATATCGCTTATTACGCATAAGGCCCGATAAGCATTTATGCGTTAGCCTAGTGTTAAACTTTCGACAGGTCTGTACTGTAATTCGTCCAAGGATGTTAGCTCTTAGACATTGATTAAATTGCTTTTAGGAATTAGAGGTCTGTCATATGTCGGAAGTAATTACATATTGTTCTCAAAGGAGAGTTATGTCCATTTACAATTTCTATTAATCCCAAGTGATTGTACCGAAATTGGACGAAATGTTAGGGGTGTATTGGGCAGTGTACTAACTGCATAAGGTTAGTTATACATCTAACGTACACATTGTACGAGGATTCATAAAATAAATAAATAAATAAATAAATAAATAAATAAATAAAAATTACACTAATATCGAGACATCACCAGATAAACGTGAAGTAAAAGAAAATTCGACCAGCCTTTGCAGTGCGCTCTGGTCAGATTGCAGGGAGGGTTTTTCTACGTGCGTGACTCTTTCGAAGGGCCCTATGATTTTCATGTCTAACTACTATGTTATTTCCGAAAGAATGGTCATTATTTGATTTCAGATTTGGTCAGACCTCCCAAATACGGAGTGAGCACTCTATCAATTAAGCTTTATACATGTACAATGTGCATGTACAGTCCAACGTGACTTAAAGGCCACCTCTATATAAGGGTCACCTGCTTATTACGGCCAGTAAAATTGTATCAAAATTGTTCTTTATTCATTTTACTGTAAACGCGCTGTACTAATTTTCGCTTATTTCGCGATCGTTTGTTTTGCGCGAAAATAAATCCGAGTAAAGATTATATTATACTTATAACATGTTTCAGAGCATATTTCAAATACGCGAAAATTTAACTACGCGGATATGTCTAAATCTCCTTTACTGCGAAAATAAATGCACGCGAAATTAAATACATTCACAGTATTTATAAGGCCACCTGCCCATAAAGGCCACTTGGATGGCCTTTATACACAGTTTTGACTATATTTATGCTTAAGTACGCACGCTTACAAACAAATCATATTTAGTTAGACAAAACTCATTAACTACAAAAATGTATATGGATTTATGTTAAAATTAATTTTAGAGCTTAGTAAGAACACCTGCATCTCCAAATTTCTGATGCGAATTCGAATAAACATCATCTTTGCTAAGATTATGGTTATTATTATTATGAATAATAGTTTAAAAATGATCTTTGTCTTTTTTGTTTGTCATTTAGTGCTTTGAGCTCTTTTGCATCATAATCACATTTCTAAAACATAGTGAAATCATATTTTATAGCACTTGAATGACAAGATGTTCATATTTCATAGCACTTGATTGACAAGATGTTTATTTCATGTCGTGGCACTAAGGTTACAGCATCTTTATATCATGCAGTTAAAGAGATAATTTAATGCCAAAAAACCCAATAACACTCCATGAGATATCGTTTCGTGCTGTTAAAGTTCATATTACATTTCCTCTATTTATCCTGAAGGAAAAATTCAGGATTAGTTTTTTTTATGAAGAAATAAATCTTTTCTATTACGAAAGCCATTCCAGTGTACATGATAGAGCGCCATTGTACCTCAAAAGCGGGAGATCGTGCGTTCCAATCCCGACCGGGTCATACATAAGATCTTAAATTTGCGATATCGCTTCCTTGTCAGGCCCCAGTTTCACAATCATTCCTTAGCTAAGAATTTCCTTAACCTAAATATAGCAAAATTTCAAATCTTTATAATTTAATTAATTCTCAAAATATTCAGGAATTGAAGGTGTCATTTTGAAGATATATTCTACCATATAGCATTTGCATTAAATTTGACAAAAGTATTCATTAGCAATTCTAAAAACAGATTACCAAAATTTGCTGAATTTAAGTTAAGAAAAATCTTAGTTAAGGAATGATAGTGAAACCGGGACCTGGTGTATGGTATTAATTCAACAGAGACAGAATATGGAATGGTTCATTAAGTACAGGATAACGTGACTAGATTGGATGGGATTGCTTGTCTGTGGCGTCCTGACACAGTCAGCTAGCACCTAAAAGTCGTCCTGAGTGCACGCTAAAACATGGCAGACTAAAAAACATACTTGCACATCTCATGCATGTACACGAACTGGTACCTATATTAATATTTGTATAGATTATTTAGCTTGCGTGCAAGAGTGAATATACTTGAAAAGCGATTTGAATAAATTTCTAAAATGAAACATCAAGCGATTAGCGTGCCAATGAGAATTTTCGAATACAGCCTATCCTTTCTATGAAGGTTACCCTAGGGAACCAGTAAAATGGCCTTTATCGGCAGGTGGTCTTTATATACATGTACATATTCAAATAATATGAATAAAGAACAACTGAGACACAATTTTACTGTCATTTATAAATAGATGGTCCTTATTAAGAGATGGTCTTTAAGGCAGATTGGACTTAGCAATATTTCATTTCATACAAATTTGAAAAGAAAGCACAAACATTGCACATCTTTGAAAGTGAGTATACGTGCATTTGTTTACATACACATGTATGGTGCACTGATAGTGCGATATTTTACTTGCTATACACAAAGCAATACACGTGTGCTAAATTTCATCAAATGCTATTATGCAAAATTAAAACATGACAATACTTTTTTCGTAAAATTCAAATAAAATACCTGATGACACAATGACAATTTTTAAATAAGCTATTTCACTAAAAATTAAAAGTTGACCACTTCGAAGCTGTTCAAAAGGGTGTCTGTCGATAATTCGTTAAAAACACCAATTCAAGGCACACGACGCTCTCCCACCGCCTAGATTCGAATCTATAACAGATAGATCCTTAGTCAGTGAGAGAGATTATCAGTTAGCTCAGTTGCCGAGGGTCAGTGGTTTTTTTGCGGATACACCGGTATTCTTCACTATCCCAGAACTGACTGCGTCGTTGCGAGTGAAAGATTCTTGACTCTGAAGTAAACCACCAATACTAAATTCCACTTGTTGAAAGTTAATATTTGCGAACAAATAGCGCAAAAGTCAAACACAAGGCAAAGGAATACAGACAATAGTTACTATTGGTGGAAGTCATCTTTAAAATGTCCGAAATCAAGATGACCAAAAGTGGATTATCAATGCGTATGACATGGAAAAACCGTATCGTATTTGATTCTTTAGTTAAAAGAAAACAAAGAATTTCGAAGTAACTTACAAAACAAAACTGAAATGAATTTTAAGAAAAAGGGAATTTTTACCGAACCGCCTATTGTTTCCTCAAGATTACTTGTGTAAAACTTTTTTTTACTTAAGATAAGGGAACCCTTATATCTCGAGTACTTGTTCACATTTAAGGGAAATCTTACAAGCTGTTTTCCCGCTTTTTAGAATGAATGCAGAGGAGTATCGATCGAGCATGATTGACAGTCATTTCAATGTAATCAGTTTCACTTTACGTTCATATGCATTTTGTCGTGAAATAACATGACTCACTTCAATCGAAATAACTTGTTCTAGACTCTAACAAGCATTAATCTACACCAAGTTTATTTCAATCTTGTTCATATTTAACTGATGCGCAAAAACAAACTCTAAAATCAATATAAAACAAAACGTCAGTACATGCACAAGATAATTGCAAAGGGTCAAATAAACTTATCGCCTTTAACTCTTAAAATCAATTAAAACACAAATGGAAAACAATAACTAGCAAAGAATCAAATATGCTTGTCGGCTTCGTCTTTGCACTGTTATTTATTACTATGATGAACTTTGAAAAATGAACAATCCTATGTCGTTTGATGGGAAATATTTATAGAACATATCAGATTTTTTAGTTACGGTCAATTAGAAAAGGAGTGGAGTAGCAGGAAGGTGTTTTACGTCCCAGTCAAGATTTTTCACTTATATCGTGGCTGTGAGTTTTATGATGGTGGGATTGTCCCGATAACAAGACCGACCTGCAGCAACAATATCTTCTGTCCAAATTCGAATCTTTGTCACACACAGACTACTTGGGCACCGAAAACCTAATTTAAAAATTTAGTACATCACAATACGAATTATTTCAAACATTTTTGCAGAATTACTTATTGTTTTTCTCAACATGCCTTGTATAAAACGTCTTTGCACTTCAGATAAGGAAACCCTTGTATAGTTGCTGTTATATCTAGTACTTGTTCACATCTTACAAGCTATTTTATCAATGAAAGCAGAGGGGTATCAATTGATTGACAGTCATTTCAATGTAATCAGTTTCACCTTACGTTCAAATGCATTTTGCTGTGACATAACACTTCAATCGAAATGACTCATTCTTGACACCTTCCAGTATCAATCTACACCAAGTTTATTTAAATCTTCATCAAATAAACTGATGCATGCAAACACTCCTTAAAAGCTTAACATAAATAATAATAAAAAAAATCAATACATGCACAAAAACTAGCAAAGGGTAAAATTTCCTTGTTGCCTTAAACTCTTAAAACCAACAAAAACATAAGTTTAAAACAATTACTAGCAAAGAATCACATATAGTCTCAGTCTTTGTACTGTTTTGAAGACTTAACTATCCTATGTCGTTTGGCGGGAAAATATTTATAAAAATATCAGATTCTTAAGTATCGGTCAATTAGAAAAGGAGTGGAGTGGTATGAAGATGTTTTGCGCCCCAGTAATGATTTTCATTTATATCCTGACTGTGAGTTCTTCAGGAGATGGTTAGATTGCCCCCAGAAAACTATCGACCTGCAGCAAGCTTAATTGAGCTGACTTCACAGTATGATCTGTTTATATTTGAACCTTTGTCACACATTGACTACTTTAGCACCGAGAGCCCAATTTCAAAAGGGAGTACATCACAATACAAATTACAAAGATTTTTACAGAATCATTTATTGTTTCCTCAACACTACTTGTATAAAACGACTTTGTACCTAAAATAAGGAAACCTTTGTATAGTTGCTGTTATATATCGAGTATTTGTTCACATTTACGGAAATCTTACTAGCTGTTTTATCATTGAATACAGAGGAGTATCGAGCGAGCATGATTGACAGGCATTTCAATGTAATCAGTTTCACCTTACGTTCAAATGCATTTTGTCGTGAAAAACACGAATCACTTTAATCGAAATAACTCCTTATAGACACTTTAAAGCATCAATCTACACCAAGTTTATTTCAGTCTTCTTCCTACAAACCGATGCACGAAAACACACCTTAAAATCTAAAAATCAATATAAAACAAAACATCAGAACTTCACAAACCAATATCAGGGTCAAATGTACTTGTCGCCTTAAACTCTTAAAACAAACAAAAATCACAAGTGCAAAACAATAACTAGCAAATAATCACATATAGTTGACGCCTTCGTCTTTGCACTGTTATTTGAACTTTTAAGAGTTAACAATCCTATGTCGTATGGCGGGAAAATATTTATAGAAAATATCAGATTCTTTAGAAGCGGTCAATTGCAAATTACTTTTCCACATTTACGGAAATTATACAAGCTGTTTTATCAATGAAAGCAGAGGAGTATCGATCGAGCATGATTGACAGTCATTTTAATGTAATCAGTTTCACCTTACGGTCAAATGCATTTTGTCGTGGAAAAAATATGAATCACTTCAATCGAAATAACTCTTTCTAGTAACTAACAAGATTCAATTTTCACGATAATGTTATTTAAATTTTCCTCATATAAACTGATGCACTAAACACACCCAAAACTCTAAAAATCAATATAAAACAAAACATCAGAACTTCACAAAACAATATCAAAGGGTCAAATATACTCGTCGCCTTAAACTCTTAAAATTAATTAAAAACATAAGTACGAAACAATTATTAGCAAAGAATCACATATGCTTGTCGCCTTCATCTTTGCACTGATATTTAATATATGAACTTTGAACAATGAACAATCCTATGTCGATTGGCGGGAAATATTTATAGAAAATATCAGATTCTTTAGTGACGATCGATTAAAAAAGAAGTGGAGTGGTAGGAAGGTGTTGTACGCCCCAGTAAAGATTTTCAATAAAATCGAGGCAGTGAGTTCAGAGATGGTGGAATTGCCCCTAGAAAACAATCGACCTGCAAGAAGCTAATTACATCTTATACCCGTTTTAATTATACAGCACTAGATGGCCGTTTCGGAATACAATTCCTCATCAGTAGTGCTTCGACCAGCAGCAAATAGGCAATAGCATATTTCAGATAATAAAACACATTTATTGTCTACTAGTTAGTAATAGTAATATCCTTGGGGCAACAGCCACCAGCAGAGATACCGGCTCGGTGTTAAATTCCGTACAGTTTTAATTTTACAGCACTAGGTGGTCGTTTCGGAATACACGGTAGTGCTTGGACAAAAATTATATAACCAAAATTGTTTTCAAGATGTTGAAAAATACCCAAAGGACCAAAATATATTATACCAAATTTAGCTAAGGAAATATTTTGCATGATAGAGTATACGTTAGTTTTTGATAATTTTTTAATTAAGTGAGCATTACCATTTGTCCAAATTCAAACCTTAGTACCTATAGACCACTTGGGCACCGAGACCCCAATTTGAAAAGGTAGTACTTCACAGTACGAATTACTTCAAGCAAAGTGACGACACAAATGTCTTTAATTTTCATTATTTCACGTACTTTGGGATAGTTTAGTTTTTCTTACTTGCTAGACAGATTTGCACAATGATCTTGAATAGTAGTAATAATAATAATAATGTAAACGTACTTAATTTCGCGAAATTAGAAATTTTGACATATCGGCATAATTAAATGTTCGCGTTTTTTAAAATATGCATTATAACATAATAATCATAATATGATTTTCGCTTTGTAGAAATTTCGCGCAAAACAAACGACCGCGAAATAAGCGAAAATTAGTACACCGCCAAAATAAATATGTTTACAGGAATAATAATAATAATAATAATAATAATAATAATAATAATAATGCTATTCCATCGAAGTAATATACCTTTGAAATATAATTCAACGTCGGTGGCATGACACTGGTGAGCCCATTCTTGTCAAAGATCCAAATTTGATCTTTAAAATCTAAAACTTGTTTATATCACTGTGTGTTAATTTGGAATTTCTGTATAAATTGAGACACTATAATTACTTATTACCGAACCCTAATCGTAAATGACATGGCTTTGTAAAGAAATCCAAAAATAGCTGTATTTATTCTATTATTTTTCTTTGAAATACACCATTATCTGAAAACGTTAATCCTGTCATTACGTAATAGAGTCCAATTTTTCTTCGCCTTTGTATTTGCACTTTAATCTACAAAAGCGTATAACAAATGTTCAAAGAAAATACCAGGGTGTAGGCGTTCAGAACAACGGTGTATAATGAGATTCTAAAAGAATAAAGACGTTACGCCCAACTTCGAACACGAATTTAGAACAAACAATCCTTGCCTCAAGTTAACGTGTAGGTATCAATGCACAACTGTTTGGCATATTGGGTATCAAAGTGTGTTTGATGGCTCGGAGGAACAACCGAAAAACTCATGATCTCTGATTTTTTAATATGTTCATCTGGAAGGTCATTAGAATGAGATCTAAGGATATCCAATAGCTAGAGACATGACACACCCATGTCTTACAAGAAGCGCAGGATTGAGTAAGAACATTAATATATATTTTGCACTTTCTGCAAGGCTATTGGGAGTCAATTCGCTGTCTATGGGAGTATAATTTCTCTGTATTGAAAGACTTACTTTTGATATATTTGGCGTCCCATCGTTCCATATTCTTTTCTTTTTGCAAAATTTGATTACATTCGTGACAGATGTAGCGGTCTAAACAAGAGGTTCTTACCCTTCCGGAGCACCCGATAGAAGTTCACGTGTTTAATTAATCTAATTTGCCAGTGTTCAAAGTTTTTTACTTTGCTTTTGGATTGTGATTTAGATATGGATAAATATGTTTGTTTTTATGCCCCTACATCTCATATTGACGGTCTATTAAATGGACATCTCCTATCAGGTTATGTCCTGAAAGGTATGGACAAATCGACATAGTAATCTATATACATACACAGGACAAAAATGTCTCAAAAGCAGTAACCCACTAGAACTGGTAATATAACGCTATTGCAGAACAACTACATGTGTATTTCCATTTGAGATGTAATCTTTCAGTTAACGTTTCCCCGTAAACTTGACGTAACTCAGGGAAAATTCCACGAACGTTCCGCGGTATTGACGTTACTCGGGGAAAATTCCACGAACGTTCCGTGGTATTGATCACGTGATATGCTGACGAACTCCATTGTGAAACTGCAGGAGAAGCAGTTATATGATTGCATATAAGTTATATACCTTGTCAATATAATGTGTCTACTTATAAGACGTATTCTTAGGGCATGGCAATATTTAAAGGCAGAGTGCAATGGGAGAGCATATCACAGAGATCACGACAGCACGATGCAAATATCATGAAGAGATGATGCACCAAGAGAGCAAATCACAGAGAACACCAGCATTAAATTAGGCATTTCACATGCCAATATAATGCATACGAATGAAAGACGTATTCTTAGGGTATGACAACATGAAAGACAGATGAACAATGGGAGAGTATAATACAGAGAACAAGACGCCAATATCATGGACAAATGATGCACCAGGAGTGCAAACCACAGAGAAAACCAGCATTAAATTAGACTTTTTACATGTTAGTGAGATAAGGGTTTCTAGGCTCAATAGATTTGCCATGTGCTGTTTTTCGAATTTTTATGTAAAATAATGCATATAAAACAGCACATTACATTTGATTTATTGACAGATGCTTCAGAAAAAATGTAGAATGATTTGCTACCGATGACAGACGAATGTAAAACAACTCCTTAAAATAGATTCTTATATACTGATGGAAGATCAAATTAAAAACCCGTTTTCTGTTGATCCCATTCTTACACAGGTAAAAACAAAATACATGTTGGTATCAGGCTGTGTCTTGATTGTGGAAAACCCATCAATTTGCTATATGTATCAAATAATTGTAAAACGCTTCATAAAAATGTTGTTTGTTTCAGTACCCTCATTTTAAAACCATTTCATGCCCTCAGAAGCTGGATATCACTGTGATGACATACGCAGGTGCCAATGTTTTTTAAGTTAAGTTATTGTAATTCTGTAAGTCAAAAAGTAGAGAAGTTCTAAATTTATTATTTTTAAAATACAGTTTTGGGTGAGACTGTTTCAGAGCATGACAAAACCTCGATTCATTGTCAACGATTGTTCAGCCGGATTTAAGGGTTTGGCAATAAATTCAGGGAGAAGGGTAAAGAAAGATTTATAGCAATAGGTCATGGGAAGTAAAATGCAAGAAGTGCAGTAGCAAATTTATCGAGGGCCATTATAATGAAAAACAAACATACTAACCCATGTCCAAATTACAATCCATAAGTTAACACATGCACTTCTATCAGGTAAGTGAGGCCGAGTGCTCCGGAAGAGTAAGCACCTCCTGTTTAGCTAGCTACACCCGTCATGTGTGTAATCAAAAATGTGAGAAAGGAAAATGGAACTATGGAACGTCAAATATATCTAGGGCAATCCTGGACACATAGGCATCAATAATTGCGAGTTTTATTGCGAGTTCCTACAAATTGTCTATATATAATATTGAGGGGAGTTATGGCGCTATACGTCCCAGTCAATATTCTTTCATGACACCGAGGCGGTGAGTTCTAGATTGTAGGAGAAAACGAAGAAAAACCGACTAATTTCGGTCAGAGGAATGACAAACTTTCTCACATTAGGATCTGTCTAGAATGGATTGAAACCTAGACGGTATGGGACACCGTGGTTCGCGACCACGTGCTTTAGACCACTTGGCTACCGTCACCTCCTAATCAAAAATGGTATATATGTGATAATTTTTAATATTTTGAAATTTAAAGTTTAACACGAGAAAACGTATTCGGCTTAATACCGTCAGGTAATTCCTGAAAAAAACCAGACGCATATTTACTTTCATTTCACATGTTTTACAACGAATAAAGAATACAAAACACATGGAACATAAAATTCAAACATACGTTAGTACGTTACCATGGTCAAACAATCGAACGCATCCTGTGGTTGATACCGTGCAGGCCTGTCAAAACATTAACAAGAAGCTAACTGTTCTCGGCTTGTTAGCTTCATCTCGATAGCTGTTCGGCAGATGTTATCGATCTTTTGGGAACATTTTAGCCCCTACCAATTCATATCTCGGACACTCGTCAGCCGACTTTTTTCGTTAGCCGTGTTTCACTTGCGATTGATTGAGTGGAGTTTTACTTCCCACTCAAGAATATTTCACTTATATCGAGATGCCACCACTATAGTTGAAGTGGCAGACATTTTTACCTTTGCAGTGCGCTTAGGACATTGTGCAGGTATAATTCTTTAACGTGCCACACATACCGTGACACGTTGCGTCGGTTTTTAAGATCACTTCTGAAGTTCCGAAGACCCCACGATTTTCAATTTTAAATGTCGGGTGCTTGGTGAAACTACAGTCAATACCAATTTTTAAGTCTAGGTCAGATCTCACTGGGTTAGAACCAATGACCTCTCATATACGACGCGAGTACTCTATCAAATGAGCTACCGCCAGATTTATCAATCAAATTTATTTTTGCCAAGATCGGTACATTTAGTCCAAGAGATCATGACTAAAAACCGGGTGAACGAGGCCAAAAGGTTTGAAGGTTGATTCTTGTAGGAAAATGTCCCTAGTTACTGAAAACCAATTTCTTACGCGTCAAATCGTTTCCGATTTTTCAAACAGAAACAGTTTTTGAAAAAAAAGTCTCTGCAAATGTTAAATTTTTGGAAAAACTAATAATTTCAGATTTTAAAGCATTCTGTGACAAAAACAACACAAAAGTGCTCATTCTATCTTTCATTGTGGACACATGATAGATTAAAATGCAAAACATCCTGACAGTTTTCCGATTTTGTGTCAAAATTTTAAAATTAGCAATAAAATCAGTGCTGAAAAATGCGTTTTTATCATATCTACCGTCTTTCGAATCTTGTAAATTTGTTGCTAATGCATTAAATCTGACAAACTATATATTTTTATAAAGCCTTGGTAGTCCTGTAGATAAAAATGTCACACAAATTTGGAAAAATGAAACCTTAATACCGTAGCAAATAAATATGCTTCCCCTACCCCCAAAATACGAAAATGTCAAAAATTCATTATTTTGGCCCATACTTGCCAATAAGGGTCTAAAACAAAACATAATTGTTTGTTACATCTTTCGTCTGTTCCCAACATATTTATAAAACAATAATATGTAGAGTGATTGGTGATCTAATATGAAAATTTGCACTTTGCATAAAACAATAGTGTGGGAAATGCGTTTTCATGAAATCTCTTGTGCTCTACTTCTTGTAATTTTGTTATATAGGCATTAAATCTCGAGATTTATATGTCGCTGTAATGCCATGGCATATTCAAGTCTGACAACATATAAAACTATTGGAAATACCGAAGTTTATAGATGAAACGGATAAATTTATTTCCCCTACCCCAAAATTGAAAAGCATGTGAAAATCCATTTTTGTGCAATATATGCCCATTTGTGTAACTAATGAAGATTTCATGCAAAAGTACCAGCAACAATGATAAAACATGCTTCAAGGATTTAAAATATTTGTAACATGCTTTAGCTTAAGGACAAATAGGTCTAACTATCATGATAAAATTGCTTATTTTATTCATTTATATGTAAATTGCTGTAAGAAAAAAGGAGCTTCGTCTCTTGTAATTTTGTTATTTAGGCATTGAATCTCGACTGTTATATATTGGCATTATTCCCCGACATATAAGTTTCTAATTACACCAAAAACTGTCGGAAATAGCAAAGCTTGTAGATGAGACAAACGAATGTATTTCCCCTACCCCAAAGTTGAAAACAATTGTGAAAACCCTGTTTTTGCCAATGTGTGACAATTAGTATTTCTAATGGAAGTTTCAGGCAAATCTACCTGTAACAATGGTAAAAAGAAGCATCATGGATATAAAATATTTTACAAAATGCATTATTTTAATTATTTTAATGACAGATTGGTCTAATTTTTCATAGCAAAATGCTTACTTTATTTATTTTCAATTCAATGTGCGATGGCAAAATAGAAGCTTCACTGTTTGTATTTTTGTTACATAGACATTGAATTTCGAATAACAGATATTGAGTCAATGTGCTTACACTAAAATCGCTAAAACATGAAAATATGTAACCATTAAAACAACAACTGGAACCTCAGGCAAACGACTAAAAGTCAACTGATAAAAATCCAAAATATTTGCAAATTAGACAATGTGCAAAAATACTTGTGTAATTGTTACACACTCTAAACATGTATTAGTATAAGACAATCAATATTTGGACATTTGTAAGGCAGTGTTAGTCAGTCTTGAGACAGATCCTCAAAATCATCTTCAAAATAACAAACCATTTCCTTGGACATGCATATAAATTTACATCCTTCCTCTTAAACTTATTTAAGGTACATTGAGGCGATAGAGTAGAGTTCTGTTTGTCGAATAGTACATGTTGACAGAGAGTGGTTACTCTGATCATCTCTTCTTTGGTTTCTGTTAAAAAAGTAACTGAAATATGATTCAACAATTTCTAGCAATAAATTGCTTAGATCTGGTTTAGTTTTGTTCAGTTTCCTTCCAAACTCTGAATTGAAATAAGTTTTTTTTCTTGTTACTACTTTCATTCTCAATTTTTATTTCACAAGTAGTGGCAGGAAGCGACTACCTTTCCCAAGCACTCGGCCTTTTTTCCCTACCAGATGTTTACGTGTTTAACTTTGTCATTTTTTTTAACTTTGCTTTTGTTATTGTGATAATATCATAATGTTTGTGTTTATATTTGACGATTTACATAACGCATTTTATCGGTACTCTATTGCTTCAATTCAACATGTTTTAATAAAATTTATCTCTTTCCATTGTCAGTTGAACACTTTACTCATTGTTTCATCGACCTTTGCCACTCTGGTAATGTTAGCAATTTCACTTTTTCTAACCGACCTTTGCTGTCCATATCTAGCTTATTTTAGCTTAAACATAAGTATCTACAGGTTCTATATTCTTTAGTAAAACATCTAAATCTTAAAGCATTTCTAATATCCGTGATTCTCCTTTTTGCTTTTTCTGTTTTTCTATGACCACGATTATATTTCGTAGTGGCGTTTACCTTTTATTCGTGATTATATGGTAAAAGAAGTTTACTAAACCATATTTATTATTACTAAACCCCGTTTATCAAAGATTGTGGCCACATTTTACAAAACTTTGCATTTTCACTAGTGGCATCATTTTATTAGGAAGTGACCTAATGTACAGTGTTCAAAATAGAACGTGGCACAAGGAACCTGGTCACAGGCTTAAGGTTGAAATGTGTCCAATACCACTTTTTGTCTTTATAGTGATGTAATTGCTATCAATCATTCCTTTAAAGGATACAAAGGTGGAGTTGTTGGACACAGAAATGTTGTCAGTTAGAAGTGAAATTGAAAACTTTACGGAGTTTGCAGACTTTTTAAAATAAGATTATTAGTGGATACTGAAATTATACATTAGGTCACTTCTTAATGAAATGAATCCACAAGAATAAATTGCAAAGTTTTATAAAGCAAGGCTACAATCTTTGATAAACGGGTTTTAGTAATAATGAATATGGTTTAGAAAGCTAATGGATCTGATTAAACTTTATCTAATGGAGATACATGTATGTCTGATAAAACCCAATAGCTTTATATCAAACCATAACCAGAAATGCCTTACATTCAGTCTTACCATTGACTAGAAATGAACTTATTTGCATTTATTATTTCATAATATCAGGTTGTTCGTAAAATTGTGCGTCTTTCTATTTTTTCAAACGCGGCGGTTGTAATTGCTATAAACATGAGGTGTTTATGCTTCAGCAGCACCCGGTCCAATTTGCTAGTTTCAAGTTTTTTTTTTTTTTGGGGGGGGGGGGGATTATGATTTGGAAAAGGATTGATATGTTTGTTTTTGATTTTCAATTTTAAATATGAATGTTTCCTAAATACATTTTGCTATTACTTTGAATCATTAAAAAATAATTGTTTCATAGACATCTGGTTAAAACTTTCATTAAAAGCATAAATATGCATACATGTGCTAAAAAGGGTTTTTCATTATTTTGGGGTAGGGGAAATAAATCTATTCGTCTCATCTACAAGCTTAGCTATTTCTGACAGTTTTTGGTGTTATTAGAAACTTATATGTCGGGGAATAACGCCAATATATAACAGTCGAGATTCAATGCCTAAATAACAAAATTACAAGAGGCGAGGCTCCTTTTTTCTTATAGCAATTTACATATAAATGAATAAAATAAGCAATTTTATCATGATAGTTAGACCTATTTGTCCTTAAGCTAAAGCATTTTACAAATATTTTAAATCCTTGAAGCATGTTTTATCATTGTTGTTGGTACTTTTGCTTGAAATCTTCATTAGTTACACAAATCGGCATATATTGCACAAAATGGATTTTCACATGCTTTTCAATTTTGGGGTAGGGGAAATAAATTTATCCGTTTCATCTATAAACTTCGGTATTTCCAATAGTTTTATATGTTGTCAGATTTGAATATGCCATGGCATTATAGCGACATATAAATCTCGAAATTTAATGCCTATATAACAAAATTACAAGAAGTAGAGCACAAGAGATTTCATGAAAACGCATTTCCCACACTATTGTTTTATGCAAAGTGCAAATTTTCATATTAGATCACCAATCACTCTACATATTATTGTTTTATAAATATGTTGGGAACAGACGAAAGATGTAACAAACAATTATGTTTTGTTTTAGACCCTTATTGGCAAGTATGGGTCAAAATAATGAATTTTTGACATTTTCGTATTTTGGGGGTAGGGGAAGCATATTTATTTGCTACGGTATTAAGGTTTCATTTTTCCAAATTTGTGTGACATTTTTATCTACAGGACTACCAAGGCTTTATAAAAATATATAGTTTGTCAGATTTAATGCATTAGCAACAAATTTACAAGATTCGAAAGACGGTAGATATGATAAAAACGCATTTTTCAGCACTGATTTTATTGCTTATTTTAAAATTTTGACACAAAATCGGATAACTGTCAGGATGTTTTGCATTTTAATCTATCATTTGTCCACAATGAAAGATAGAATGAGCACTTTTGTGTTGTTTTTGTCACAGAATGCTTCAAAATCTGAAATTATTAGTTTTTCAAAAAATTTAACATTTGCAGAGACTTTTTTTCAAAAACTGTTTCTGATTGAAAAATCGGAAACGATTTGACGCGTAAGAAATTGGTTTTCAGTAACTAGGGACATTTTCCTACAAGAATCAACCTTCAAACCTTTTGGCCTCGTTCACCCGGTTTTTAGTCATGATCTCTTGGACTAATTTTTAGTGTGCAAGGTTGCCAATAAGGTGCTTTTTTATCGTTAAGTGATTGATTTTGGTACAGTTTCCATACAAAAAGTCTGAATTTTCAGTACTTTAAATTAAAAACGTCAAAATGAAAAAATCCGTCTAAATTGACCTTTTTTATTTTATCACTTCAGTAGCCAGGCTGGCCGGATTTATCCGTTTTTGACGGATTTGCACTACAAAAACGGATAAATCCGGTCAGGCTGGCTACTGAAGTGATTGTTTTGTTCAACTTTTGACCTGCCTGTAATGTAGCTAGATAAATTATGTATAAATGATGGTCTGATTAAGCTAAAATAGACACGTGTTCATTGTATCAATGTTTATAGTAGATGTATATGTATTTAATAGATGTAATAATACCCATAATGAAGAAGTTATTAGACTAAATCTCCTCGGGTTAGTTTCACATCCTGGTAGAAAACTTCATCAGCCCTTAAGCTGTTACAAGTGTACTACGGTTGAACCACGTATCATTTATTGTAATCTGGCGGATAAAATTTTAAATGATTCTGACATTGTTGGCGTGTAATTACGAAACATAAATACAACCAAGAACCCTTTATAATAATCAAAAACAAACATACTAATCCATCTCCGAATTACAATCTAGAAGCAAAGTAAAAACTTTGGAACCGACAAGTTAGGTTAGACACGTGAACTTCCACCAGGGAAATGAGACCGGGTGCTCCGGAAGGGCAAGCACCTCCCGTTTAGCTAGCTACACCCGCCACGTAGGTAATCAAAATTGTGTAAAAGGAACATGGAACTATGGGACGTCAAATATATCCAGGGCAATCCTGGACATAGGGCCATCAAACTTATCAACAATACTGTGATGACGGCCATAAAACTGTTTGAGGGCCTTGATAAGCCTAGGCTTGCAATATCCTTGAGTCAACTATTTATTTGCAAGCAGCCTAATAAAGTATATATCCTGTCTATAAAGGCTACCCAAGGCAACCAAGTGGTCTTTTTATAGCCAGGTCGCCCTTTATGTATAGGTTCAAATAGCATAGAAAAAAGAGAGAGAGATTGGGCTTAAACATTTACTGGTCATTAAAAACAGGTGGTCCTTATATACGGGTGGTCTTTAATACAGGTATGACTAGGTATAACTTAGGAGTGTCTACATATACATTCACAGGGAAGGCTCCTCTTGTACAACCGGAGAATGGGGTGTCGGTTCCCGACTGGTATGAAGCATGAATTAGCTAAGGACAACGCCTATCATTACTTGGGCTGGAATCACAGTTTTTTTATTTGCATTTAAAAGTCGTTTGTTTTCTCTGCGGGCACTCCGAGGTTCTCTACAATATCAAAACTGACCATCGATGTCTTATATAACGGTAAAAGCATCATCGGGTATGTAATTCTAATGTGTAATAATGTATTTTACTGTCAGTACAAGATAAAGACGGTATAATAGAAAACCTGGACTGTACTTCGGACTTTGAACCCTGGACAGAATATTCAAGTTTTCTGGTAATGGTAGCAAAGAAATTATTTCCAGTGATAACATGGAGGTTCTCATTGTCAAGCAAGGTAAAACAATCCTACTTTTAATTACTCAAATGACGGGTATACCTAGCTAGACAAGAGGTACTTACCCTTACTGAGCAGCCGGTCTCACTTCCCTGATGGAAGTTCACGTGTTTACCTAATTTGTCAGCTTCAAAGTTTTTACTTTGCTTTTGGGATTGTGGTGTGGATGTGGATTCCAATCCAAATTCCGGTCCAGATAAAATCGGTCTAGGTTTTCAATTATACCATTTAACGGAGATACGAGTAAACTACCAAATTGCTTGTAAATTGTACCGAATTAACCCCAGTTACCACAAGCTGTTTGTCACTGATATTGTAATATATTTCTACTTAAAGTTACTCTGATACTAATTATTTCATATCAGACTTTGCAGAAGGATTTAACGAATTACCTATTACCATATTTTGACCATTTTATCCCTTCATAAATTGTTTCTTGACTTATAACAAAAAAACGGACGTTTGATCAATATACAAAATACGGCACAGACCCGTCAAAAGTTTAATCTTAATACAACGAATTATTGCCCAATCAGCACCTCATTTTGGTCACTCGTTTATCAATATCTCGACAGATTTTATGCAGCTGCTATCTATCTTTCGGAAGTTTTTGGTCCTTTGGTGTCCATATACTGTAAAACATGAAATTTTCGCGTGCATGTTATTTTCGCGTAATTCGCGAGTTCATAAATATGCGCGAAAATAAATTTGATCGAATAAATATGAATGGACTTTTACATGAGGGGGCTCACGATGGGATCGGACTCACAACGGGATATCGCGAAAATTTCATGCCGCGAAATGACTTTGATACAAATATCGCGAAAATATTATGCCACGAAAATAAATTGTTTTACAGTATCTCGCTCATTCGGTAGTCGAACTTCGACTCCTTTTCGTCAGCTGATTGTTAAACTTTCGACAGGTCTGTGATGTTATGTTTCGAACTTAGTGGCTAACCATCTATTTTACTAAATCATTTTAATAAAATATATTCCAGATTTTTTTTCTATCTATTTACTTACTTCAAACATTCTAAATTCTAGTCACGTTTTGTTAAAATTAAGAATCTAGTGTTCAAATTGGTCAAAATTCTTTCAAAGAAACATAAAATTTCTACAAACATGTGAGTTTGCATTTGAATGTTTTAAACACCAACTTTAAAAATTAGCTTCGAAACAAATTAAACATTTTTGTAAAGGGGTTGAAAAATATCCAAAGGATTAAAATATATTTAACCAAATAGCTAAGAAAACACTTTTCATTAGGAAGTATACATTACTTTTGAGGATTTTCAGATTTTAACTAGAAACAATAGTAAACATTTGTTTCTGACAATACAAAATTTATAATATTCTTGGGGATGCTCTTATTTAATCTTATCAAAACCCTTATTACAAAACGTGGAAACATTGAAATCAAACCACAATACTAACATCATGTTAATTCCTATAATACACATTTGCATTAATAGATATCTCCGAAATATCAAATTCCTTCGTCCCAGTTTTTCACAATAAGTTCTTATTAACTGAGATTTTCTTTAAATTGGATTCAAAAATATGTTGCAGCTTTCGGAGCCACATTTTTAAATAACCATTTTTGTCACTACTTAAAATGGATTTTATAAGCGTGAAGTGATCCCTAAACTGCTTAATTCTATTTCAAAGTCACATAAAAAATTTGATTTCTAAATTGTAAGATTTAAATTCAAAAAAGTCAAAAGAACGAATGTGAAAATGGGACCTGTTTTCAGACTTAATCGAATGAAAAAAATCTCGCATAACCTGATTTTGCGATAAATCAAAAAATTAATTCACTTACCTCTGTCAACATCACGATTCTTGATATAAAAATGAATCCATTTGTATTCTGTTCTTGTCAAAGATTGTCGTTTCCGCTAAACTGAAGACATTTATTCATAATAATCCTAACTGACACAGTAGCTTTATCTGAAAATATATTAGACATCTTTCTTATTTGATGCTCAACCTATTTACTCTATTGATGGAGCTGTAATGAGGTCACTCCAAAGATAGACAGCACTTTTATATTGTACAAGCGATCTCTCTCTCTCTCTCTCCTGTGCTTCTTTCTTATATGAAATTCAACGTATTGAATCCATTGATAGAATTGTATTGAAGTCACTCCAAAGATAGATAGCACTTTTATATTCTAGAAACAATTCAATTCAAATCTCTCACACACACACACACACACACACACACACACACCCTCTCTCTCTCTCTCTCTCTCTCTCTCTCACCCTCTGTTCTAACAGTGTAAAGTGAGACAATTTGCACAGATATCAAGTCAATAACTTCAAATTAAATTTATTTTACAACAAATGCAATAGGTTTTTTTATATTTTATGTTTTTAGACATAATTACATATTTTCAAAAAGACAAATAAACCATGTGCTCATAGAATCCTATCATACATTAGACAAAATTTCATCAACAGCAATATTACAACTCTAGATTTATCGGACGTGATTTAAACATAGGTTAGTAGTAATAATGTTGCAATTTTAGCTGACAGTAATATTTAAAGCAAATTTAAACGATTATGTTACTATTATATCCAAAATACCGGATATTAAACGTTATTTCAAATTAAAGCAGTAGCTACATATCACAAGTCACTTTTTACACAAAAGTCAGTCGGCAAGCAATACGCATGGATTTTGAGACAGATCATGATTTAAACATTATATAATTATCAAAGATGACAAACAACCTTGCCATTATAATTAATTATCAGAATCGTAAAATGTCGGGAGCAACTAAAGCAGCTCAGTTTGTAAAATGCTCCCTCTTTGTGTGTGGGTCAGGCGTCGAACCCGGCTCGGGTCTAATCTAGACTTAAAAATATGTTATGACTGTTCTTTTGCCAAACTCTCTGCATTAGAAATACAATTTTCAGGTCCCCCAGAAGAGACCTTAAAACCGATGACCAATGCAACGGTAGACGTGACACGCTAAAATTCTTCTTTATACATTGCCACTCCACCCTTATAGCTGCTGATATCCATATTACGGTGGCTGAATGAGGCCATGCAGGAAAAAATTCCACATGCTCACCTAAAAATATTAAGTGGGCACGTAAAGACTTCCACATACGCACGTAAAAACGTCCACACGCGCACGCAAAAGTTCTACATGCAAACGTAAAGACTTCTACGTGGGCACGTAATAATTCCACGTTCACACGTAAAATTGCCACGTTTGCACGTAAAGACTTCCGTGTTCGCATGTAAAAGTTTTACGTGCGCACGTGGAATTTTTTCTTCTGGATGGCCTCATTCAACCGCCGTACTATATGCTTTTGGATAGAAAACGGCAATCATTCAATTTTATTAACCCAGGATGTTATGCACTGTATTGTCAAATCAAAGTTAATTGCTTCATAAATTTTAAAATTCCTTTAAAACTAAGGTACACTTTATCGTTCAAAGTATTGTCCTATAGTTTTCTCAATTTGACATCATTTAGATTTCTACAACTTTGGTTAGAGTACTACTAATTAGAAATATTCCGAAATGGCTGCCTTGTGCTGCAAAATTGAAACAGGTTTGGTTACTGTCAAGCTTGTCTAAAAAGACCACCAAAGGGAACCAGTAAAAGTGAACTTTATGGGTAGATGGTCTTTGTATACAGGCCCAAATAATACGAATAAAGAACAATTTGGATATAATTCTACTGGTTTTTATAAGCAGGTGACCCTTATATAGAGATGACCCTTAAAAAAGCTTAGACTGTATATAATATTTATGTCATGCAATTCATTTGTTGAGATATGCTTTTGGTTGATTCAATACAGACCATCTCCCAAGCATTATATTACTAAATAAATCACCTTATAATTTGTGATAAAACAGTGGATCATTTGTCAATGTTTTTACAGTTAAAATAACAAAATCTTCTTCAATAAAAATAAATCCTTTGGGAAACTGTAAAATGACAATATATGTATTTTTTAAAGTTACATAAAATATTTCGAATGCTGTTGGGAATTTAAATACATTTTACCCTCATATTGTTGGCATATCATTATTCACATAGAATATACTTTAAAAATAAACCAGAACAGCAATGTGTTTTTGTAATAATTGATTTACTTCTATTTATTTATTTATTGTTGCATTTAACTTAATGTTGATATTATTGAACACAACTTCCCATGTTTGTTTCCGTGCAGGGTTAAAAAAACATGTACAACCTGATTGAAAATGTAACAAGCAAGTACATGTACAGCAGGATACCCCGCCGGCAGCTTTTTTTTTTTTTTTTTTTTTTTTTTTTTTTGCACTTTTTATGTTCAAAGGACCATAACTCCCAGAAAATGAACAAACCAACCCGGGTTAATGATATTCGTTTCTCCTATCAATGCTGATGATGTCTACTAAGTTTGTTAAACAGTACTTCATAGTTTTGTAGAATTACAATGAACAAGAAATGTCTTGGCGGACGAAAAAACAGAAGCATGGATGTTCAAATTTAATATCCGAATCTTTCTTCTAACGGCAGGGGAAAATAACTCGTAAGTTAAAAATATATTCCAATCATCAGCGGCGATCAAACTATTTGTCTGTCTATAATATCAAAATGTTTGATTAACAAACAATGGCTACACGAATCATCATATAATGGGTATTAAAAGGGTTCTAAAAATGAAATTCATGATGTGATGGAAATGAGTTTCTAGAAATAGAAATTTGTTAATTCGGAATAATTTACCGTCTAAAAATTGATAAAAGAAATGCCGTCTGTTTTTAAGATGATCGTTTCCATTCTTAGAGGTTATTTCTATTTCATGTATTCTGCAAACCTCCTCTGGAGTATTTTTGCAGACTTGTGTGGTACATGCTCAACAGGAAACATGTCTTCTATGTACAATTAAAAGAAACTGCATTTACAATAAAAACATCAATGCCTGTCTAGTAGCGAATCGGAGGGAGCCGAGCTGATCCTTGAACCCCTATAAGCATGGTTGCTGTTGCCACTTGGTCAGAAACGCTGTTCTACAGATTATATGCGACAAATACGGTTCAGGGCTGTCGAAAGATTAACACTAAGAAGGTAACGAATTGGTGTCGAACCGACATCTCATCTCGAGCCTCATTACCTTATCTTGTCAGCTGTTCGTTGCTATTTATCTCTCAACAGTTTTACGGTCACTTTCTTTCCGAACTTCGACAACTTTTCGTTTGCTCGGTGTTAAACTTTCGACAGGTCTGTGCTGTATAGAGAATTATAGTCTGTCTAGGTCAATGGACGTTACGTGATCTTATAACGTATTTATTTGCATATAAGGCAGTCAAAAATGATTAGAAATTTTCCATCTATGAATACAGACAAAAGTTATTCGCTAAATTTCCGAATCCGAAACCTATACACTACTCTATTTTAACACTCGACCTATTTCTGCAATCATTCTCAAATATCCGAACCACTTGGTAGAGTGCAGACACATGAGAAGCCTTGCAACTGGCCAACACTTGTAAAAAGGTTGCGGTTGTAATTTCGGAAAGCGGTCGGCAGATCCTTCGTAAGAAACCTTAAAAAATGTCATTCTAAGACGTCTGAACCACTTAAGTAGAGTGCTTGCTTCGTATGTGCGACGATGAGGTTCGAAAGCCTAGATTCTGGACAACACATGAATATGTAATTTCTTGACTCGGACGTTAATATAATTCAATCAATAAATCTTAGAGGTTATCTGCAACAAGTATAATAATATAATAGTTTGTCTGGGCCAATGGATGTTACGTGATCTTGTATAGCAAAGTATGTAGTAATGCATAAAAACAGACAAAAATGATTACATATTTACCATCTTTAAATACAGAAAAAGGAATTTGCTAAGTTCACGAATTCGAAATCTATACACTTCTGTATATTAACACTCGATCTGATGTTGCAATCATTCTTAGACGCCTGAACCACTACGGTAGCTGATTTGATATTTGTATATTCGAAACCTAGACTCTGGGTTCATTTTGGAAATATACAGGTCCATCCAGAAAGTTTGGACACCCCATAAAAGTGATTCATAGCTAGCCACAAATTTGTTTATTATAACAATTTTTGACATGCTTTATCAATGATTTGTTTAATAGTTGGTTACATGTGACATACCACTAGATCTAATCGATGTAACTTGGACACAATAAAATTGCAAAAAGACACTGTTATCTCCCTTTATATATTCCAGAAACAAAAACGGCTGTCCTTTGGCAAACATGATTTTAAACAATGAGAACAAAACATCTGTTCTACAACATAAGTAAAAATATTTTTCTGAGTCAAATATTACCATAAAACATCTTTTTGCAGTTGAAAATGGACGTTATGCGAAAAATAAATAATCGTTAAGTACACTTACCAAAAATCTAATTTTACCGTATTTCTAAATATTTTAGTATTTTCAATACAGAAGGAACTTTAACAGATAAAATGATATATTTTACTTAGAAAGTGCTTATTTTCGCTTGGAACTAAGTGTTAAAAGTAGTTTTCAGTATTTTCTATTTATTAAGTTCATATTTGAAGAAATAGGATTTTTCCCTTATATTGTTATTTTTTATCACTCACCGTTCACTAAAAACTAAAATTATAACTTTCATCAATTATGCCATTTAAATGACATTCTAGGTAGTATATAAAAATAGTATTTCAACAAAAATAAGTTAACAAAACGCCAAGTACTAAGACCATCAACATTGCTCTTTTACAAAGGTTATAGAAGGGGATGTCCAAACTTTCTGGATAAACCTGTATAGTGTTGGTTTTTCGCCGCACATTCTGCATTTAGCGATAAAAGTAGCAAGCGAACTTCAGTAGAGATTGTATGGTACACGTATAATGATATAATAGTCAGTCTTGGTCAATGGACGTTACGTGATCTGGTATGGTAAAATATTGATCAATGTAAATTGGCATATAAGACAGACAAAAACTATTTAATAATGCCAATCTTTGAATGCATCTAATCTGATTTCCGAATACGAAACCTATACACTCCTCTATATTAACACTCGACCTATTTCGGCAATTAGTTTAAGACGTTTTTTTCATTTTGTGGGATCGACAAGCAATTTTGTAATATCACAAGATAATTTGCAACTGAAAGACGTGTAATTTGCAACACTGCTAATGCAACCAACGAAGCAATAAAAGTCAATGACAAATGACAAAAGTACAATTAAAAACCCTATTTTTGGATTATTTATTATATATGTCTTGTAATGGAGTAAATGTGTAGTGGTGTGCTTACCATACTGTTGGAGGGCTCTCAAATATCCCACCCATTGTACAACAAGTGGTTCATAAAAATTACATAAATTGAACAATAAACCAAAAATTTATCTGCTTTAGTTAGTCACTAGAGTAAATGCCTAGTTGCGGTTATAGCAGTACTTGAGGACCATCATCCATCTAAAGCTTTTTACAAAAAATGGTTCATTTAAAACATTTTAGAATTTAAAACAAGTGTTATTTTATGAAACAATAAAGCAGCAACCATTTTTGTTCTGGAAATGTATAGTAATGCATGGAAGGCAGTGCAAGCTGTGCCACTCTCGTTAAAATACTTGGGATCCAAGTGTATGGAAACATGGTTGGTCTCTTTGGACAATGTATTGTGCAACGTTATATCAAAAACAAACATACTAATCCATGTCCGAATCATAATCCAGAAGCAAAGTAAAAACTTTGGAACTGAAAAGTTAGGTTAGACACGTGAACTTCCACCAGGGAAGTGAGGCCGGGTGCTCCGAAAGGGTAAGCACCTCTTGTTTAGCTAGCTACACCCGTCACGTGTGTAATCAAAATTGTGTGAAAGGAACATAGAACTATGAGACGTCAAATATATCCAGGGCAATCCTGGACTCAGAGACATCAAACTTATATGTCATTGTTGTCCATGTAATGTATCTATGTTTGTTGTTATAGCTATTGTTTGTTTTAAATTTTGCAATAACAATTATTCATTCATTTATTTATAACAACGGAATTATGTCTAACAGCTGCATACTATTTATTACTCATCACTTAAGTTAAGCTTAAAGCAATATTTTTAAAAAATTATTCAAATAAAATATCTGTGAGAAATCCGTATTAAAATGATAGTCTAGCTTATCAAAATTAATGAAACAAAAACAGATATTTAGCTTTTAAGAGTTTCTGTTAAAACTTTATGCGTTTTCAATTTACAGTCTGATTTTATAGACACAGGGAATCTCATATTCTATATTATATGGTAATTTTACTCTACTTACGATGTATTTGTTTCATTTTTAATACGTATTGTTTCAACTAAGAGATCTTTATTCAACGTTGTAAGCTGCATACAAATAGATTGTTGACTTAGGGGTATTGTAATCCTGGGCCCTCAAAAAGTTTTAGTTCACTGTTGCCAATTTATTTTTAAGCTACTTATTCCTTTCTTTTAATTACAACTTTACACGTTTGTTTGCATTACAATAAGTCTTGTAATCACGCGAAACAGTGAACTATTTTTTTGTCATTCCAAATAAAAAAACAATTATTTTAACAAAAAAACTTAATTACTTTGTACAAAATAACGATAAATAATATAACACAACCCATATCCACTATTTATCAATATTTACAGGACAGACCAATCGATATTTAAATATAAGCCAACGAATTGGTGCCTAATCGATGGCTCATTTCGTCAGCAATATCTCGGCACCTGTTATCTACCCATGTATATCGAGATAGATAGCATTTCTGCCGCTATAGTCTCGGCCACACGAGGGATCTAGGTTATCTTAAACTTTCGACATATCTGTACTGCATATGCGATCAACAATTCCATTAAGCAATATGCGTTTTCCTTTTCCATCTGGGTATTATATGAAAATACATATTGTGTATTGCCATTGCCAATCTTTAGTTTATGCAACTTTTGTTCACATTAAACATGAATATAATTAGGATTCTGATATTTATTTTGTAAATATATTACAAATATTAAAAATGGAATTTTAGGTAAACGATTAAAAACCATATATTGTCAAGTAAAACTTTAATAACAAGGGGTCATATAATTTTGCATTACTATTCATCACTCATAAATTAAGTTAAGCTTAAAGCAACTTGTTTGAAGTTATTTAATTTATTTAAATGAAGTATCATTGAGGAAATCCATATTTATTAGTATAATATTAATTTGAACTAATGGAATAAAAAATAACAAAATCTGTATGAAAATAATAGTTTATTTAATGAAAATTAATAAAATTAGTCCGTGGGCTAGGTGGACCCACCGTGCACCCCCCCCCTAGGATCCTCCGACACCACTTTTTTCTGGTACCTTAGGGTGTCTAGTAATGGAATCGGGATGTTTCCCAGAAATAAGTTGGGATGCTCTTTATGAAAAACTTCAATATTTAAGAGTACCTGAAAGTTTTCAGTAAATTTCTCTATTAGGGGTAGGGGAACGTTTTATCTTTGTTTTCAATATTATTATGCAGATACAGATTATATTTGGTACCATTGTAAAGGGAACATGTTCAGCTTTTATAAAATACAAAGTTGGTTGATGTAGCTGCTTCTATGTCGTCACCATGACGTCATAAACACAAGTTTTGAGGAAAAACGCTATAAAATCGTGTCAATTTATCCTTTATAATTTTTTTTTCTGTACAGCATAATAAAACACATTAAGACAAAGTATGTTTTCCATTTACTTAATGAATTGTAGTTATAAATGACTATATATTCTCATCTTCGATAAAAGACTCCACTCTATTAGAAAAAATATATTAAAGATAGCCATTTTTTTAAAAATGATCGAAACGGGGTAGGGGAACGGATTTAGCTTTGTTGTCGATGATATTATGTAGATATAGATCATATTTGGTATCATTGTAAAGGGAACAGCTTCAGCTTTTATAAAGTACAAACTTGATTGGTGTAGCTATTACTGTGACGTTTCTATGACGTCATAAACTCAATTTTTGAAGAAAAACGCTATAGAATCATTTGAAATTATACTATATGAATTTATTTCTGTATCACCCAATAAAACAAATTTAGACACTGTATGCTTTTCATTTACTTCATAAATTGTTGTTATAGATGATCATAATTCTCATTTTAAAGAAAAGACGCCACTCTGTTATGAAAAATATATTGATTTAAAGATACCCTTTTATTTAAAGTTGATCGAATCTTAAGATTAATAGTTTTCACGATTAAAGTGATCCAGTATGTTTCTTTGTATAAATAATAATATCATCATCATCATCATCATGGCATCATCATAATCATCATCATCATCATCATCATCATCATCATGGCATCATCATCATCATCATCATCATCATCAATTTTTTTATATATTCATGACAATACAAATTTACAAAAATGCCCAACATCATCACCCAATTTTCTATAGCTAACAAAAAGCTTAATTAATAACCTTAGTTTGAGATTGACTTTAGTTCTTATCATTGCCATAGTGATTTAGCAGTTGTTTTAATGGTGGATATATGCTACAGGGTTGTTATTTGCATCTACAGCAGTGGAAAACTAACATACGTGTGATTTCTGCCGTAGGCTAGTTGTAGCGAAAATGAAACATATAGAATGTATCTTTTGCCTTAATATCAAGACTCTTGCAGTGCCTCCTCTTAGCAACATTCAGAAACTGTACAGGTGAATTTGTGGGAGGTTTTCCAGCAGCTACAGTCCCAGAGATGCAGTTCCGTCATGTTTTCAAACATTCATAAGCAAAATCATAGAATTTTTGAACATTATCATCCATTATCCTTATAACATATGCTTTATCAGTACAATGCATTATAAAGACATAGTTCAAATAGTTCCTTGAAAATATATGGACTAAATTAATGATAAAAATATTTAGCTTTTAAGAGTTTCTGTTAAAACTTTATACGTTTTCAATTTAAAGTCTGCCGGGATTATATAGACACAGGGAATCACGTATTCTATATGGTATGGTAATGTTACTCTACTTATGATGTATTTGTATCATTTTAAGTACGTGTTGTTCCAACTAAGAGATCTTGATTCAACAGTGTAAGCTGCTTACAAATAAATTGTTGACTTAGGTATATTGCATGCCTGGAATTATCAAGGCCCTCAAAATATTTCAGTTCACTGTTGCCAATTTATTTCTAAGCTACTTATTCCTTTCCTTTAATTACAACTTTACATGTTTAATTTGCATTACAATAAGTCTTGTAATCACGCGAAACAGTGAATATGTTTTTGTTATTTTATACTAAAATCAATAATTTCAAATATAAACTAAACTATATTTGAGATAATAACAATAAATTGTATAACATAACCCATATCCACTATTTATTACTATTTACATTACAGACCAGTCGATATTTAAAACTAAGCTAAGGAATTGGTGCCAAACCGATGGCTCATTTTGTCAGCAATATTTCGGCACCTGTTATATATCCATGTATATTGAGAAAGATAGCATTTCTGCCACTAAAGCAAGCTATCTATATCTCGGCAACACGACGTATTTTTTATAGCTCAATGTTAAACTTTCGACAGGACTGTACTGTATATGCATTCAACAACTCTATTAAGCAATATATGCTTATTTCCTTCTGGGAATTATATATAAATACATATTGGTACTTTGGGTTTTTGTAACATTTGTTCACATAAAGCATGAATACAAAGAGGATTTTAAATAATTATTGCAAATATTTAAAATGGAGTAGTGTTTGGTAATTGTGTTTAACTTCCCAGTCAAGAAATGGATTTTGAGTCATACGGTTAAAACCATAGAGGTTTCACCTTAATTCCACCAGAAAAAAAGAATAATGGTAATTTGCAATTCTTTTAAAACCGTTTCGTTGTTATTACACGCATAACAATCATTAAAATAATCCCTGTCGAGTATATCTCGATTGTCACTTTAATTCTGACTGTCAAAGGATAGGAAGTAAAAAAGCTAAGCTGCTGGAGCTTCCGTGTTGTACTCTCTGTAAACCTGATTGTTATAAATTAAATGTACCTAGCTATTAAAAACAAGTTAATGCGATTTACTCAGTATAACATTTGAAACTACCGGTTCATGATGACACAAATGGCGAATTTAATGAAATATTGTTATTCGCAAAAAATCATAAATGATAAAATTACCCAAATTACATTACCTCGGACGAAAACATGATAATTACTGTGCATTAGTGAAATAATTAAGACAGACGATTTGGAAACTATTTGATGGACCAGACCACAACTAAGGATGTGAACTATCAAGTTTAATTTCTCTGGTGGATTTACAAGGGTAATTTTGATGATCGCTTAAGAACTGACTTTCTTTTTATTCCGGGACATCAAGTGGTGACCCAGATTTTAAATAAGAAAATGAACTGCTTCTTTATGTCCTGCAATAAAAAGAAAGTCAATTCTTATATTTACAATATTTTTTCCTAACATTCCTTTTAAAAACTACTCCATTGTGAATACAGTTAGAAAGAAAAACCGTTAAATACCGAATCTGTCGGCAATGTAAAATGTTTGGGAACAGCCAATATGTCAATCAAGATTATCCCGCCTACTCATGATGATGTGACGTAATATGCGGCTTAAAACAGTACGCTGAAAACAAAAGAACGTTTTATCAAATGTTATTCGAATTGACAAAGTTACAAACTTATATTAATTGCCAAATTACAGCTGTTAAATGTTGAATTTGTTAATGTTAGAAATAGATTGATAGAAGTAGGTAATAGGAATCCACATCTTAAAGTTAGGTGTATTCATACGCACAATGTATGAGAAAAAGCGTGTATCATTGCCGAATGTCCAAGATGTTCTACAATTAGTTCATCATAGGAATTCAATAAGTATTGTAATATTTTTCGATACATGAAACGTCACAACTTATAGGTAAATTGGAAGACATTTTTAACTTTTTCAGTGCCTTCGGGGGGGGGGGGTCTTTAACGTTTCACGCCTGTCGTGACAGAAGGCATCAGTTTTTAGGACTCCCTCGAAGGACCTGTTACTTCCATTTCATATTGCTGAGTGCTTGGCGAATGAACAGTCACCACCATCTATTTTCAAGTCTTGATCAGATCCGACCGGGGTTTAAATCCATGTCCATATACGACCCCAGCATTCTACAAATTGAGTTACTGTATTGGTTGTGTTTTGTATGAAACATCGCTTCTACACAGGATGGAAGAACAGCAAAAAAGACTCTTGGAATTCGCATCAGTTTAGGACATTAGTTTTTGTTAAAAGCTCTATTTTGCTCTGTATTGAACAAGAGCTAGAACAAGAAAAATCCTTCCACACTTTACAATTGAACTGTTTTCAAATGACGTTGATAGTTAATATAAATACCAAACCTTTGCACGACAAACTGAATAATGCGCGAATGCCAAAAGTCTCAAACTGGAAGATATAGAACATTCGAAGGCTAATGAAAATATACAATTATGTATACCAAATTTTAGATATACAAAAATTTACTTTCTTTATGTCTTCAACAGTGTAAGTTAGTCATTACAATTCTATAGAGAGAATTTTATGTTAGAACAATATTGCATCATTATTTCTCTTAATTAGTTATTGATTGCGACTGAAATTGCGGAAGTAATATTCCAAGCAGAACTAATAGCTTCTATTCTTTTCCATATTTATTAGTGCGAAATTGTTATATATAAGTTCTAGTGAAACTTGTTCAGATAAATGCATCAACTTTGTATATTAAAGCAAACCTCTATTCTAACTACTATTTAAAAGGTTATTTTTCTAATATATTTTATTTAAATGTATTAAGTCATATTAATTTGCAACAAGACAGACTAGTTTAGTGCTTGTAGAAATGTAGAAACTGCGTATCACCACTAGCTCAAAACGTAACGGTTGGCACAATAAAAAAGAACAGTAAGCGACCAAACAGCTTTCATGAAAGTGACCAGGAGACGTATATTCAAAACTTTTAGGAATCTACTTAATCTACTTGAATTGTGAAATTGCATATTACCGATATACCAATATTAATTTTACAACACTAAACACAAGTAGTACGTGAAAAATTGTGAAACTAAAATTTTTATAAAAGGATTGAAAAAATATTTCAAGGACCAAACAATATGTTTATCAAAATTTAGCTAAGGGAATTCTTTTCATAAGGCGATAAAATTGAACATGGATCGGTATGTTTATGGTTCACATGAGCCTCTTTTAAAATGTTGATTTTGTAGCCAGATACGAAACTGTTCTTCGTAATTTAACGCCTGATAGCAGGCGTGTTCGTCAAAAGTGTCAAACGGTGACCCTTTGTTGTTTGACAGTGCTAATCATTTAGAATATAACCGCAATTTGATAAGACTTAAAGAACTTTTAAACTTCCGTTTCACTGCAACTTCCATTAAAAGCATGTCTATGTATTCCTTGATATATTTGACGTCAAAACTGTTCCTTTCAAAAACAGTTTCACCTTTACACGTGACTGGTGTAACTCGCTAAACAGTAAGTGCTTACCATTCCGAAGCACCCTGTTTCACTTCCCTGATGGAAGTGCACGTGTTTAACTCGCCAGTTTCAAAGTTTTTACTTTGCCTTTAGAATTGTGATTTGGACATAGAATAGTATGCTTGTTTTTAGCCATTACAATCATCGCTATTAAACGACTTATAATGTACAATCTACGGTTGTCTAATTTGTACGTTTCATGATCCATATTCATAGAGTAAACAGAATTGACACATCTAAATCTTGATTTTGTAAATTAATTAATATCATTTCAAATAAATAAGCTATTATGTTTACAAAATGGGGGAAAATATCCGACAAAGAAGGACATAGTTCGCACATTTAAAAAAAATACGCACTTAATTGCTTGTTAAACATTACATCGGTATTCTCTATAAGTACTACTTGATTGAAACAAATAGAAATCACTAAGCAATGCAAAACTCTAATCCCCGAAATTGATAAAATCCTTTGTCAATATTACATCCGATTTGTCATTTGCAGAACATTACATAATAAAAATTGAGTGTCTAAAAGAATTCAAGTCTTCCGTCGGAAACTTCCCATAAGTGGTGATAATTTCTCCTTAGAGGGTTTCATTTCTACCTTCATATAATACTTTTATATATGAAGCTTAATAAAAGAAATATGCAAATAAGGTTTTTTTATATATAAGTTAACAGCTTAGACGTCTGTATCAATGATGTTGTAGAATTATATACTTTATATATGTATCCTTGAAGACAGACTATATTAATCTATATTGGTCGTCATCTCAATATTACTAATAAGTTTGATGTTTCTGTGTCCAGGACTGTCCTGGATATATTTGACTTCCCATAGTTCCATGTTCCTGTCACATAATTTTGATTACACACGTGGCGGATGTAACTAGGTTAACAGGAGGTGCTTACCCTTCCGGAGCACCCGACATCACTTCCCTGGTGAAAGTTCACGTATCTAACCTAACTTGTCAGTTACAAAGTTTTTACTTTGCTTCTGGATTGTGATTCATTCAAGCATGGATTAGTATGTTTGTTTTTGATTCATAACTGTCGTACTTCTTTACCACCAAATACGTTTGAGAATTGGCTCTTGGCTATGTTCAATTATCTTTAGTATAATACTGAATCATCATGAATCGTAGAGTTATTACTAACATCTTGAAAACACATGTATGTTAATGTTTTAGTGACTTCAAACTGTTTTGAAATTTTGTAGCACTAGACGCCAATTTCGGAATACAATTCCTAATATGTATAATGATGGAAATTAAAATATCAATCTCACTAGATTTTGAAATAAGAAAAATTCCACCTAAATCAATACATAGTGCATAGTGTTTAAGGAATGTTAAAATGTACTGAAGCAGATATTTTTGATTGACAAATATCAGTTTTGTATGCGCTGTGAATATTCGAATTAACATTCAAAAACAATTATATATCCATTGATTTATGTCTTAAATAAAGAGTTTTATTTGTTGGATTATTGATTTACTGTATAACGAATAAAGATGGTAAAAAACAGACAAAAAATGTGTTTAACGCGTCATTTTGATATACTTTGTTACAATGGGTTATGTTAGCGCATTAAAATATAAATCCTGCCTGTTTTGTATATAATTTGGAAACGAATCGGGGAAAATACCAAAATACCATACAAAAGCGAGTAATTTGAGAACAATATTAAAAACAATAGCCCGAAAATCCAAATTTTATAAAACTAAAGGAAAAAGTAATGATAGATTTGTAGTAATTGCTATTAAATCATTTATATAATTGTGAAATAATTTTGCACACAACGTTCTGACAATCTTGCAGGCTCAACAATATAGCCTTGTAGGCTAACTGAGTCATTTTTACAGATGTACAACTGAAAGACGACTTTGTAAGTTTTAAATGTTTTAAAACATATCCCAAATCCTGTCTATATCAGATTATCACATCTTAAGATACGCGTTAGTGATGTATTTCTGTAATCAGAATATCTAAACATGTCTTTATCGATTACGATGTATAGATTTAATCCAATACATCGACAAAATTTATTTTGCAAACCAATGCTAACACCCTTTCATCAAAATAATTGCGAAATACCGTATAATTTATCCTTTTTATGTCTTAGTAATTACAAGGCAAAAATTGAGTTTCTAACACGGAAACATTGATTTTTACAGAAACAATTTAACATAAAGCTTATTTCCATTCTTAATCAACTTTGTGAACCTGGTACTTAAAGCCTTACAAGTCTGAATAAACGATAGTTTTTTGTTTTATGTTGTAAAATAATAAACAAGTAAATTTATGACTAAGAGATTGGATATTGCGAGGTTCACCAATGTCTTTCGAAAAATTTATGGTCTCCATCGCAATTAAGGTGATAAAAATAACGTGTCTGTATCCAAAATTGACAAAAAATCGCTAACCTTTCCAGAGAAACCGACCTTATTTACCTGATGAAAGTTTATTCAGTTTGTCTTTTTTACTTTTCTTGTTGGATTGTAATTTGGACTGGAATATTTGTGCTTGGTTATATATGAATCAATAAACATTCACATTGAAAACAAGTGAAAGTTACTCATATTAAATTTATTTTCATGGCTTTTAATTTTCACAACAAAAGCTGTTAATTGAACACAAATATACCGAGTTATGTTTAACTGGAAAACCAATTCAAACACGCGAAACTTCCACCAGGGAAATGGGGCAGATTACTCCAGAGAGGGAGCAAGCACTTGCCTCCTAGTAAGCAATAATAAAAAACAAACATACTAATCTATGTCCAAATCACAACCCAGAAGCAAAGTAAAAACTTTGGAACTGACAAGTCGGGTTATACACGTGAACTTCCACCAGGGAAATAAGCTACACCTTCTAAGTGTAAAAAAAGCCAAAAACAAATGAGAACAAAAGGAAGTAAAGTACACTAAATATATACTAAATATCATACTTATCAACACCATTGTGATAAGGGGAATAATGTTTTAGGGTCTCGATTACCCTTGCCATGTAAACAAATATTCAAGGCAGTCTGTTTCGTATTAAAAACAAACATAATTATCCATGTCCGAATAACAACCCAGAAGCAAAGTAAAAACAAACTTTGGAACTGACAGGTTTTACACGTCAACTTCCACCAGGGAATGAGGCCGTGTGCTATTATTAGAACATTAATATTACACTGCAAACCGTTTGTATATTTAATCATGTCATATTGCAGTTTAATAATTAAACACATACACAGAAACATACCGGTTCATGTCCAAATGGCAAAACATGTGAACTTCCTCGATGAAAATCAGAACTTGTACATCCGCCACTAATGGAATGAATATTAAAATGAAAGAAATAAGGAACTAAATATATCCTCGATAATTATGGATATATAGATATTATACATTGATCAATTGATAATATAATTCTCACTGAAGACATACAAACGTGATTTATTACATATTATACCTGTGTTTATTTTACATCACTAGACGGCCGTTTCGGAATACAATACCCTATCAGTAGTGCATGGATCAAGATGTTGAAAAGACTAAAGGACCTAACTTTATTTGACAAAATTTACCTAAGTTTATATTACTTCCAGAACATTAACACTACACAAGCAGAAAACTGCTTGTAATATTAATCAAGTCAGACTGTTATTAAAAACACTGTATATTAAAACACAGTCTGGGTCATGACGTTACCACAAGAATCTGTCAATAAAATGGTAATTGACCTAGATATTTTTATATTATTCGCAGAAATATTCATGTGTCAGAATACACATGTTGTCAGGATGATCTTTTATTACTAATGCGTCTTTATAATCTGACATACAATGTCATGATTTAGTTGTTAAGTAACAAAATGTGTATTACACGCTGTTGAAAGATATAAAGTCTTAAATAATTGGATATGTATCGATTTACGTTTGAAAGGAAGTAAAACATTTTGCTAATCAAATGAAATTTTCCTGTTGTAGGTTAACTACATTGAACAGATACTAGATAATAAAGAACAAACTGACCCAAATTCGTATAAATTGCATAGGCCTAAAAGGAAGATCTTTACTAATAAAATAAGTACACATGTGATATTTCTCACAAGATGTACCAAATACATAGCATCTCTTTAATTAAGATTCTTTAAATACAATGCTTGAATAAGTTTGCGATCATTACAATCTTGAAGGCATATTTGAAACATTTTGCCATTTGTTAGTATTTACACCCTTTAAAATGAAATATACATTAATTGTATTTTATCCAACATCAAAATAGTCTTTTGTGCCTAATGGGCAAAGTCCGTTACGGTATCTTACTGAAGACTATTCGCTCGAACCTCTTGAAAACCTACAGGGGTTGCTATATCGCAAAACGCTCGAAATTTAGAAATTAAAGTAATGGCAACCCTACAAGGAGACCTTTGACCCTAATGAACGGTGCACACTGCAAAGGTCAGAATGTTCTGTCACGTTAGCGTAAGCGAGTTTACCAAGCCATGTTCAAATCTGAAAGCTAAAACTTGAGAAAATGAAGTTAAACATGTGAACTTCCACCAGCAGAGAATAGAGACCAGGTGTTCCAGAGGAAAAGCAAGTCCTATTTAGCTTGCTTCACCATAAAAGTGTAAAAATGAATTTGAGATTGAAACTGTCAAATACATCCAGGTTAACTTTGGATACAGATACGTCATACTTATCAACTATAAAGTGAATACGACCTTAAACTTTTCGAGGGCCTTGATAAGCCTGGACTTGCAATATCACTGGATCAATAATTATTTTGCATGCTGCATCTGTTGAGTTTTTGTTATCTTTACATAATGTTTAATGTATGATTCAATGTAACAAAAACAAACTTGTTTTCATATTGTTGATGCACACACGAGCGCGCATACTGGATGCGGAAGGTCACGTTTTATTTCATTATTCTCCTTGTTTCAAAGTTGAATCATTGTGTTGTAATTCAATGTTCTGTATTGAAATTTAAAGTATGGGAACTATATTTTATTGATTTGAAATTTTGTGAAAATGGAACAGTAGAAAAATTAATTCTTTGATATCGGTTCTGATTCCCATGCTAATGTATGCCATTTTGTCAAATGTAACGCTTCTCAATTTCGTACCATTGATAATATGTCAAGGCCTACTATTAACCAATGAGCGTATCATATTGCCTTAAATAATACAAATATTTTAGATTACGCGATAAGAAACAAGAGAAACCTATTCAAAATTTATGAAATCCATTTTGTTATTTCGACTTATGAGGATTGAACTTGAAGCTTGATAATATATACCAACTACAATGTATTTATAGGCAAACAGCATTGTCCTTTATTTTAAACATTTATGGTGGACTACTTCATTTATATATAGGAAACACGGGTATTAGTTTCGTATACCTCAAAAGAAACATACATTGTTCATCTATAAAGTAGAAATTTCAGGACTCTTAACGTAATGGTTGAATCGTCGTATATGAAAACATCTTCTGAAATTTTAAGCTGTCAGTTCAATGTTTGCTTGCATATAACATTTAAAAATATCATCTAAAATTGATAAACAAAAACAAACATACTAATCCATGTCCGAATCATAATCCAGAATCAAAGTAAAAAATTGGAACTGACAAGTTAGGTTAGACACGTGAACTTCCACCAGGGAAGTGAGGCCGAGTGCTCCAGGAGGGTAAGCACCTCCTGTGTAGCTAGCTTCACCCGCAACGTGTGTAATCAAAATTGTGTGAAAGGAAAATGGAACTATACAATGATATTGTAAAAACGTCAATATAACGTCAACAGAAATGTAAATCGAATATAGGTGATCGCAGTTACATTTGTTATCTTAATCAAAATTTTATGTTTGTCATTTTTTCGTCTGAATTCAGATATTTATTCTTTTACTATAAATAACAAAATGTACATTTTAGTCAAATTCCATTAAGTATTATATAACCAAACATTGCATTAGTAAGGGAAGTTCTGCAAAAATGTCTATTTTTATAAAATTTTACCTCTCAGTATATTATAGGCAAACATGCACTGGCATAATAAACCCCTGTTTAATTGACAAGATTCGTTGAAAATAAATACTGTTAACGAAATATCTCTGGTGTTAAATATTATCAAGAAGGTCAAAATGCTTTCTTTTATTTATATTGTTAACTTATCATATGTAATATATGTTTAACGTCAACATCATAAAAATAGTTGATTTTTTTATTATGGTCTAAGGAATTTTATATCGGAATGGGCGTCTAGTGCTGCAAAATTAAAACCAAATAAACAGGAAGATATGATGCGATAACAAAAACTTAAAAAAAATTGCATAATTGTAAATTAACACATTACGACAAGATTCACTAGCATGCAATGTAATACTTTCAAAGGCAATATTATGACATAACCATTAGAATGCATCTGACATGTAATTATTATTTTTTATATTTCTTTAAAGAAATTCAAAACATATGACATATGACATGAGGTGTCTATTTAGAAGCTGCATTGAAAATGTAAATGAATACTTCATACGATACAAACATGAATCTTTTTGCAGTTTATGAAAATGATACACTAATATATCATAGCAACGTAATATGTCTCCATATCCAAAATAAGCATGAATATATTTGTCGTACCATAGTTATGTGTTCCTTTAATTCTCAATTTTGATTACACAAGTGGAACTAGATAAACAGGGGTTAAATTCCCTTCCGGTGCACCATACCTCATTCCTCTCATCTAGCTTGTCAGTTTCAAAGTTTTTAGTTTGCTTTCGGAATGGATTGTGATTTGAATATGGATTGGTATACTTGTATTTGATTATTTTGATCTTTGACTACAGTACTAAGGGGCGTGTGTTGTATGCCATTTTATGCCATAATGAATGCGTCATGTTGATTATAATTGAGAAAATGAACATCAGGATAAAGGTTTCGATCAACTTTTGTCGTATGTTCTGTGAGATAATTTTTTCAGAACCTTTCCTTGTTCTTTCACTTCAAATCGGTTATTGTGGAGATAAATCTAAATATGATTTTAATCAGGTATTACAAAGACAAATGTTATTACGTAACGCGTTTATCTAATGGTTTTATTTAGTTTTTTCCATTTATAGTGTTCGATTGGCTTTTTTTTTTTTTTTTTTAGAAAACCTGTCTTTGAAAAGTTACTTTTATCTTAATATCTAAGCATTTCTGAAGACTTTCAAGTTTAATAACATTATATGTTTGTAGAATCAAGATAATGCATTGATTACACAAATACAAGACTATGCAAATATCCATTCCTCGGAACAAGGAAGTACGTTAAAAACCTTTCTCTCTAGGTTACATTTTGTTGGTATCAAAGAAATTAAAGGATGTTTTTATATTTTGTCATAGAAAGAAATCATATTTATGAGTACATTTGACGTCGTTTGTCGAATTTATATCCTAAAGGTTTTTATGTTTAGTTATGCAGAAAAAATGTATGGACAACTATTAATAAATTGAAGATGTTTATACGACATTGAAAGCCTAGGTTTATCAAGGCCCTAAAAACTTTTATGGCCGTCAACAGTATTGTTGATAAGTCTGTGTCCACGATATTCCTGGATGTATTTGACGTGCAATAGTCACACAATTTTGATAACACACGTTGCGGGTGCAGCTGGCTAAACGGGATTTGCTTACCCTTTGAGAACACCCGATCTCACTTTCCTGGTGGAATATCATGTGTCTTACCTAACTTGTCAGTTTCATAGTTTTTACGTTGCTTCTGTTTTGTAATTTGGACATAAATTAGTCTGTTTGCTTTGGTTGACACTAAAGGCATGTCCAAACCACAATCCCTAGACACATTAAAAACTAGGCAAAATTGAGTTGAACTTCAACGTAAACTTCTACTGAGGAGGAGGAGGTGTGACCGGGATATACAGAAGCATAATAACCACCTGTCTAGCAATCTACAGCCATCATTAATTGAAATCAAATTGAGAATGGAATTTTGGATACAGAGGAACCATACTTATTGACAATATTCTATGGCGTTCATAATTTTTTCAGGGCCTAAGGAGTTTAGGAATTTTGAGCAACGATCGGTTAAGCACTTTGTTATATAAACTAATGCAAATTAACCCCACAGACAAACAAAAAAGTAACAAAACAACAAAGCATTCATTATATATCACATTATAATCCCAAATATATATTGTTTCAATTCTTTTGTAATTGATATCAGGTCTTGGTTACTTTACAATGTCTCAGATTACTGAGAAACGTAACCCAACACATTATACATCGATTTATCATAGCCCCAAGAATTTATTACCTAAAAAACGACAAGAGAAGAGCAAAGAGCATCACATAATACCAGCCAATAGCCATTTACTATTTTTGTGAGAAAGCCGATTATTGTTTCTTTAATTACATTTCCTGGCATTTGATATTCTATCATTACTTGCCTCCAGACGAAGAATTCTGGATGTATTACTATTCCGAAACTTCATTATCCATCTAGATCCTAAAGCGATTGAAACTTTAGAATCAGAAATTGATACAAGATCTCGGGGTTAATATTGGTATTTTATTATTTATTGCCTAAGAATTATTATATAAAGGTCGATTTCTAAAGTTCTAGTCATTGACAGTTTTTTGTTTTTATCATTAAAGGTCACCGGTTACCAAATTTATCAATTGTGTATTTTGCATTCCAATGGGTAGAATAGTCAATATTGATGTGTTTGACGGTTTCCCACACCTCACATTTACCTGTAATACACTAAAACCTTACCTGAACGAACTGCTAATACTTGGTAGATTCCGACACCGCTCGTAACTTTCCGGCGACCTAATTGATGACGTACATGGTGTTAAGCTGCTGAGGAAAGACACATTACCTATATATGTATCCATATATTACATGTGTGTTTGTGTGGCGTTTTGAAGGGTTTTAAAGTTTGATTTCAAGTCAAAATGATATATTTTGTGAAGTTTGGAGATAGTAAAATCACAATGACCGATGAACATGTTTTTTCCACAAATTTCAGAACAAATTACATGTGTATAACCAAATTTACCCAGGTCCTTCATGCAGCTTTCTAGTTGTTTTGAATGTATTCAGATTAAATATTACGAGATAAGTCAGGAAAATATGAGTGGTATAATCACTTAAGACAATTCTAATTATTATGAATGAATTCAGTCTAATAAATAGATTTTAAACAATTTATTTTCAAAATTAATTTAATTCTGTAATTCAATCAGTTCGCACATTAAAACAAAGACTTGATGTCTTGTTCAAAATAACAATCTAATTTGACTTTAATTTATTCGATTTTCAGAATCCATCAAAATGACAAATAACATTTACCGGGTATATCATAAAGATAATCACACGTGTCAATTAATGTTGCATATTGTAAGGTAAACTCTGTTGATTAAAGGTGGTAGATATCTACTTCTAAACAGGATGTTTCCCAGTGTACTGTAGCATATTGATAATCTCTTAATTACTGGTATGTGAGGGGTGTAAATCACACTTTGAACGATATAAATTTATTGTGAATGAAAGAAAGAAAGTTTCACTCGAGTTTTGAGTCCTTAGTTAGTCGAGCATAATCCCACTGGTATCACATTTTGATCACGTTTTTTTCATCCCAATAAAATTAAGCGTAATAAAGTTATTATATGAATTATTTTTTTATTTTACCATGGAAACAATAATGATGATGATTATTATTATTATTATTATTATTATTATTATTATTATTATTTTAAACTTACTGCAAATAAGGAATAGGAAGCTATTGAATTGAAATAAAGCCAGTCTCTTCTAGTTTGAGAAATGGACTTATTCTCATACCTAAGAAATTTCAGAGTTAGACTTGAATTTAAGAAAATCAATCTGCTTTTGATTATAAAGTTATTCAACAGGTATTTACACACTTAACATTCAGAAGATCTTCATATAATCCTGTGCCATTTTATTATTTCTTTATATAAAAAGCAGGAAACAACCGACACTTGATTAAATTTAATTATCTTAAGATTAAAATTTAATAAAACCTTTTAAAAACTGAATTGCACTGATTAAAAATTAATCACACAGATCAGGCTTTACTATACATTTTGAGCATAGATTAAATTTTAATCATATCCAAGATATTTGTTCTCATTAGATTAAATTTTTATCCAATGATAAAATGTATGATTAAATTTTAATCACATAGATTAAATATTAATCACACAGGAATTTTGTTATGTCATTACCTTCAATATTCTGATATATACATACTTATGCAAAAAGTTTATAGTTTTTAAGATCATTAACCATATCAGAATTTGTTTGCACCTGTGACCTTGACCTTTTAACATAACCTTAATCTATATATCAAAATGACTGTTGTGCCAATACCTACAATATTCCCATATACATGTTGATACATAAAGTTTACAGTTTAAGATAATTAACCAGGTCAATGTATTTGTTTGATTCATTGACCTTGACCTTTTAACCAATGACCTCTATTCATACATCAAAATGATCCTTATTCCAATACCTACAATAATCTAATTTACACGCTTACACAAAACGTTTATAGTGTTGAAAATAACAATTTAATTATTTCTTTGCATTGGTGACCACAACTTATAAACCCAGGCATCAAAACCCATATGACAACCTACAATATTCTAAAGTATATGTCTATGCAAATGGGGTTAATAGTTTTAAAGATAATTTAACATTTCTGTATTTTTTGAACATGTGACACTGACATTTGAACCCATGACTTAATCTATCTCTAAATGGATGTTATGTCAATACCTACAATACCTTATGTATAATTTTGAAAATAATTAACCATTTCAGTATTTCTTTGCTTTGGTGACCATAACATTTTAACCCATGGCCTCCATTCATACATAAAGAATATCCCTAGCCAATGTCGACAATATACTCATATACATGCCTATGCAAAAAGTTTATTGTTTTCCAGATAATTAACAATTCCAGTACTCTTTTGCAACTGTGACTTTAACCTATGACCGTTACACGGTACCTCGTTTATTTTAAGTTCCCATCCACAAGAACCTTGACTTTCATTTCATAAAGATGAGTGCTTGGCGAAAGAACAGTCACTACCCACTTTCAAGTCTTAGGTTAGACCTGGTCAGGGCTCGAATCCATCACCTCCTACTTACAGAGCAAGCATTCTACCAACAGAGCTACCGCAGTGGTTTAGGATGGTATTTTAAGTATATATGAAAACATTACTTTTTGTTTTGATAGTACTTCAAGTATAAAAAAGTAAATAATATTTATTAGTATAAGAAAATATTCTGCATTTTCAAATGGTAAACTTAATTAATAAACCTTCAATTTTTAAGAAATGATTCCAGAACTCTTCAATTTATCCTTATCAGTTGCATTTTTTAATACAAATATACCACAATGAAGTAATGATTTTCAAAGAGGAAAATATGCCAATATTGAATAATTTTAAATAAATGTACTCATATGAGTAAAAAAACAAAAACAATAAAGAAAACTTAACTGTCATCTACATACTTAATTGACAAAATATTTTTAAAACATACATGTGATGATATATCATGTTTTGAGTCTTAAAAACAGTTAAACTTGGTTACATTGAAATCATTTTTAAAAAAAATTGTTTAAAATAAATTTAAGTCTCCAGCAAAACATTAATCCCCTTTTGGTTCTTTACATGTTTAAATATATTGTAATTTGGTTAATTTGAAAAGAAAGCTGTTGCCTGTTTGATATCAATGTAACCAAGTTTGACTTTCCTAGATAGCAAATAAGGCCTATATCCCATGCATATATACAAGGTAATCACAATATTCTGAAGGCTTATGGATTTATGCAGAGATAAAAGAAAACATACATGTACTTCAGTATTTGAAAATAAAAATTCAGTTTACTTCAGTCTTTATGATAAATTGTTGTCAGAGGTGAGTTTGTCAATCATTATGCTCACTGTTGGAATACTTTTACTCTAAAAAAATTAATTACACGGTATAAAACATAGAAAACACAAATGACTGGGATAAAGGATCCATACAATATCATCATGAGACAATAATATCAGCAAAGTCCATAGTGACTATAGAACATCATAATGACTAGAAATGATCAAATAGATTATTGAAAAAAATTATAATTTTCTCAAGATCTTGAAAAATAGCCAACCCATTTTTTAAAATCAAAATCAAACTTTGTAATTATGATATGAAAACAATAATTCACTACATATGTATTAGTTAAAGTTCAATGAAACAAATACAAATATATTAATAAAATTGATATAGTTTCATCATATCCTCAAATACTTTTTTACAGTAGACTTTAGCACATTCAAATAGATAGATTTTCTATAAATCACCAAATAACCAACAAGTTTTTTTTTCACTTTTCTTCAAAACATTTATAAAAATAAACCTTATTAAAACAGGTTTTTTTTATACAGCAAATTTTTGAAAATAAACAAATGATTTGGTTTTGTCATACAAGAGGTGGATCTAACATAATCCATGCTTGTACAAATGTGAAGATGATAATTAAAAAAATATCAGTAAAACAAAAAATTTCTCAAAAGTTTCACTACACAGATTTCCCTTAAAATTAAAATTCTTTTGCATACAATACATTTTATAATTAAGAATATGTCATGACATTATCTATCAAAAATTAACTGAAAACATCCGTAAATTCATATACATGAATAGTAGCAATTTGGAAACTTAACATTTTACATGTGATAGATGGTAAGTGACATTGGGTAGGCGACACAGAGACTGACTGTAAAACTGGTTATTCAAAGAGTTAAACATTGTAATAAACAAAACAGACATTGTGTACATTAATTCCAATGTGTATATAATTTTTGATGGGGTAAATTTATGTCTAATGAACTACTCCTATTCATCCCTGCTGAGCCGACATTCAATGGATGAAAATTACAGATAAATACAAAATAGCTCTCTTGTCTGGTGTGCTTCTAAAAACACAACAAACACCATGTAGAGTACTATATCTTTCATAAAGATGCTGCAAAATTATGATTTGCAAACATTAAGAAAAACAATCAACAGTTTTAGAAAATGATGTTGAATGTGCAATAAAACAAAATTAAAAACAAGAGGACCATGAGGCCCTGGGCGCTCACCTGAGAATAAATTGAATTCTACACATTTTTAAATAATGACATGAATAGAGGGATAACAGTGTTTATTATTTATTAACATGAACTTGACCTAGATTTTGTCCTGAAAAGTGTTCTGGGCAAATTAGATTGGACAAATCAATATGGACTCTACAGTGTTCACAAGGGTTTTCTTTAATTTGACTTAGCGACCTACTTATTGACCCAACATGACCAATAAACGAACTTGAACTTGCTTTGGTCATGAACATCGTTCTAGACAAATTATATGAAGATTGGACAAAAAATATGGACTCTAGAGTGTTAACAAGGTTTTTCTATGATTTGACCTAGTGACCTACTGATTAACCCAACATAATCCATATATGAACTTGACATTTGTTTGGTCAGGAACATCGTTCTACACAATTTATATGAAGATTGGACAAAACATATGGACTCTAGATTGTTAATAAGAATTTTCTATGATTTGACCTAGTGACCTACTTATTGACCCAACATAGCCCATATACGAACTTGACCTTGCTTTGGTCATAAACGTTGTTCTAGACAAATTATATGAAGATTGGACAAATAAATATGGACTCTATAGTGTAAACAAGTATATTCTATGATTTGACCTACTTATTAACTCAATATGACAAATTAACGAAATTGAACTTGCTTTGGCCATGAACATCATTCTGGACAAATTATGTGAAGATTGGACAAAAAATATGGACTTGGAGTGTTAACAGGATTTTTCTATGATTTGACCTAGTGACCTACTTATTGACCCAATATGAACCATATACGAACTTGAACTTGCTTTGGTCATGAACATTTTTCTGGACAAATTATATTTAGATTGGACAAAAAATATTGACTCTAGAGTGTAAACAAGGGTTTTCTATGATTTGACCTAGTGACCTACTTATTAACCCAACATAACCCATATACAAACTTAACCTTGCTCTGGTCCTGAACATCGTTCTGGACAAATTATGTAAAGATTGGACAAAAAATATGGACTCTAGAGTGTAAACAAGATTTTTCTATGATTTGACCTAGTGACCTTCTTATTGACCCAACATAAGCCATACATTAACTTGACATTTCTTTGGTCATGAACATCGTTCTATTTATATGAAGATTGGACAAAACATATGGACTCTAGATTGTTAATAAGGATTTTCTATGATTTGACCTAGTGCCCTACTTATTGACCCAACATAACCCATATACGAACTTGAACTTGCTTTGGTCATGAACTTTATTCCAGACAAATTATATGAAGATTGGACAAAAAATATACACGCTATGGTGTTAACAAGGTTTTTCTATGATTTGACCTAGTGACCTACTTATTGACACAACATGACCCATTTACGAACTTGACCTTGCTTTGGTCATGAACTTTATTCTAGACAAATTATATCAAGATTGGAAAAAAAATATGGACTCTAAAGTGTTAACAAGAATTTTCTATGATTTAACCTAGTGACCTACTTATTGACCCAATATGACCCATTTACGAACTTGAATTTGCTCTGGTCATTAACATCGTTCTGAGCAAATTATATGAAGATTGGATAAAAAATATGTACTCTAGAGTGTTCACAGGATTTTTCTATGATTTGACCTAGTGCCCTACTTATTGACCCAATATGAGCCATATACAAACTTGACCTGGCTTTCGTTGTGTACATGGTTCTGGACAATTTATATGAAGATTGGAAAAAAATATGCACTCTATAGTGTTAACAAGATTTTTCTATGATTTAACCTAGTGACCTACTTATTGACCCAACATAACCCATATATGAACTTGATCTTGCTTTGGTCATGAACATCGTTCTGGACATATTATGTGAAGATTGGACAAAAAATATGGACTCTAGAGTGTTAACAAGGATATTCTATGATTTGACCTAGTGACCTACTTATTGATCCAACATGGCCCATATACAAACTTGACCTTGCTTTCGTCATGAACGTTGTTCTAGACAAATTACATAAAGATTGGACAAAAAATATGGACTCTAGAGTGTTAACAAGGATATGCTTTGATTTGACCTAGTGACCTACTTATTGACCCAACATGGCCCATATACAAACTTGAATTTGCTTTGGTCATGAACATCGTTCTAGACAAATTATATTAGGATTGGACAAAAAATATGGACCCTATAGTGTTAACAAGGTTTTTCTATGATTTGACCTAGTGGCCTACTTATTGACCCACCATGGCCGATATACGAACTTGAATTTGCTTTGGTCATGAACATCATTCTAGACAATTTATATGAAGATTGGACAAAAAATATGGACTCTAGAGTGTAAACAAGGGTTTTCTATGATTTGTGCTCAGGAGAGCTAAACACCTTGTGTTGTGAAGCAAATCTTGAATTTGGCTTGTACACTGAATCAATTTGTTCACTGTATGACTATAAGTATGGTTTTCAAAACATGAATCAGACTTTAGCATAATTGTTTTGTCTCCTTAACATAAGCGCATTAATCAGTAACAATTTTTTTTAAAAATTACCATGGTATTAATACATTGAAAAACAACACAAAAATCAAATCTACTTTTTTTTTTACAAAAAACATTGTAATTTATCTGCAAGGTTCAAAAGGGTTATATGCACATATTCATGATGTATTTTCAATAGAAAGACACATCACAAACAGTTCAAAATATTATGGGTGTTATGAGAGAAATATAGGAATCTCAATATGAGAGATTTATGTTGAAAAGTTACAAAAGACAGGTAATTTTTGGAAAACATACATGTGCAAGGGTATTTAAACATCGTGAAAATAGCTGTACAATACAATCGGTATTTAAACATCGTGAAAATAGCTGTACAATACATTCAAAATTTTTACAGTTTTACAAATAATATTAATAATTAGTGTCCAAATGCAAAATTTCAGAAAATGTCATTCATGGTGTCTAAATGATGTAATAATAATGATCACATGGTTAAGGTAGGTTATCAATGTATAAACTACAGATAGGTTAAGGAGCCTGAACAGATAAAATTTGTGCATATTTCTAAAGATTTTATGGTCCTGTAACATTGAGCTTGATGACATATCCTCTGTGTATACTGTACATACACTTTGATACCTCTTTGTATTCAAAAGTTAAGTGGCAAACAAAGATGAAAGATTGCATTTTTCAAAGTTGTTATGGTTGTGTGGTCATGACTTTCACCTGAAAAACTCCAATTTGGTACATGATACATACTCTTTCCATACTGTTTATATCTTGTTAATATAACTTTGATATCTATTATGTTAAAATAATTAACGAGCAGAAACGGATAAAAAAGTCCAACGTTCAAAGTGTTCATGGTTCTGTGAGCTGGACCTTGATGAATGATGTACACAACACACCCTCCTTTTTATACTCTACATCTTTTTAAATATTTAAAGGATGGAAACAGATTTTGAGCAGGAGGGATGGGCAAACTCATGGTGGTGCATAAAAACATTTGCCCATTGAATCAAATTAAAAGAGGCTTAATAATTAAATAGCTGGAACAAATATAAATGTATATGCAATCAAAGTGGTAACATTACACACAGAAATATTTGTTTTAATGGCAGCTTATATACATGTTTGTTTTTCTTTTTACTTGAAGGATTAATATTGGAATTATTAAATCAAAATGAAACTTTGAAAAGAATATATAAATTGTAGTCATTTTAATGTATGATTGACAAAGATCAGAATAAAATGAATGCAATTTACTAATGTTCATTTCACTTTTCAGTGCTATTGTATTGGTAAAGTGTCGAAGGAAATTTTAAAATTGATGATATAACAACAAATTGATAACAAGAGTTAACAGAAAATACAAAAGCTTGCCTATTGGTTTCTTTTTCAACAAAAAACTTAAATTAATAAGAACCTCTTTATCAGATAGTTATACTTGAAAATTTTACTGACAAAATGTTATTTTAAAAACAATTATTTTTTACCTCTTTAAGGCCAAAAAAATAATAAAATAAACTAAGGCTTCATTTTGCCCATGAAAATCCTATACACATAAATTCTAAATGATTTTTAAATTGAAACTTGGATAAACTTTAACCGAAAACTTAATCAGATAAAACTGCAAATATAATAGCCATTTGACCCCTTATAGCGTCCTATTTTTAGTCATATTAAAGCTTTTAAACTAAATTCTAAATAAATTATAATCATAAAGAAATTGAGAAAAAAAACAAAAACAAAACCTGACCAAACACTGAACCAAAATTTCGAATAACTAAGCAAAAGCCAACATCTGGATGACAACATGAATCCCATCCCGCCCCATTTTGAATATGTACATATTTTAACATCTCCAATTATATCATAGGTATTTCCCTTTAATCATATAGGATTTACATTGTGATAATGATTGGCAGTCTATTAAATCAACCATATCAATCAAAATATAAAATTTAACTTGTCAGTTAAGTCACAGGGAAAAGGTTGCCTAAATTTTATACTACAAGTGCAATTGCATTATTATGTGGTTAATAATGAAATTAAGGTCAAAAAATTCAAAACATCTGGTATTTTTAAATATAGTTATATGTATCTAAAGCTAAAAAGATAAAAAAATAAAGAGCTGGAATCTATGAGACTTGGTTTAAACCATTACAATCTTAGGATTCTTTTTGTCAAATAAAGTCGATACATGTATTAAACAAGTTCACCAAGTCTCATAGATTCCAGCTTTTTATTTTTTTATCTTTTTAGGGGTAATCTTCACTGCTGAATGGCCTTTTTGACTTTCATACATTTCTAAATCTTTAACTGTTGTTATGTCAGTTAGCCGAATTCTGCAGTCTTTGGTTTGATCTACAACATTTGAATAAATCTATGACTTGCATACAAAAATGAGACAAATAAATAACTGCGAGCAATTAAACTAATTTTTGTCTAAAGCTAAAACAAAGATCTAGATTTTATTTGATAAGTTTTATAAAATGAAGTTTGTTAAATTGTGGATATTTTTTCAAAATTCTGATATGCATATCAAACAAAGTATAAGATTTTAAATTAAAACATACAATTTTGGATACATCCAAAACAATAAAAGTGTATAAATTGAAATACAATTGTAAAGTTTACATAGAACAATATGAGTTTTTTTTTGCAAATGTAATGCCAGTATTACAATATGAGTTCTATTGGGCAAATGTAAAAATGCCAGTATTACAGTATGAGTTTTATTTGGCAAATGTAATGCTGGTATTACAGTATGGGTTTTATTGGGCAAATGTAAAAATGCCAGTATTACAGAATGAGTTTTATTGGACAAATGTAATGCTGGTATTATATAATGAGTTATATTTGGCAAATGTAATGCCGGTATTATAGTATGAGTTTTATTGGGCAAATGCAAAAATGTCGATATTACAGAATGAGGTTTATTGGACAAATGAAATGCCTGTATTATGAAACTTAAAATGTATCCAATGTAATATAAATAGGAAGTAGAATTCAAAGTATATACATGCATGTCAAAAATAAATTATGCTTTGCTTACTTTTCATGGACAAAGTGTCTGAAATAGAAGCACTAGCTGTTAAAATGGTGGATTTTGGAGGACTCTCAGATTTGAATGAGTAAATACTGGCTCCTAAAATGTAAATAAAACGAACTAATGAAATTAAGCAAACATGACATCCTTCTTCAACTGGATCTAACAATATCATTTACATTTTTATTTTTAAGAGAATTGATTTTAGATATCTTTCTAATTTCTTGTTTGCAGTACTGATAAGAATTCTACTTCTTTAGGCTCACACTTTCATGGCATATATACAATCAAAAATTAAGAAATAAATTATATATGATATGGGCATTTAGCATGGTAGAAATGAAAACTTGAATGAAGAATAATAGATTTTGTTGCTTTTTGGGATCAAATTCAACATCAAGAAATTCTGGTAACAATTTTCTTTTATTTTTATTTTTTTTAATGTTTTCTCTAAAACAACAAGAATAACTTTATCTTTTTGCTATGAATGACTGCAAACAACCACATCATACTGTCTAATATTTAATACCAAATTTCTGCAGGCCAAACTTATGTTTGCAGAGTCTCCTGACCTTTCAAAGTTAAGAACTTAAAGACTTTAATACTAAACATTGCTGATAAATTTATTATAATTCCCACATACTTAGTTTAGGAAATATTTTATAACATTATTCAAATTAGACTGGAATATCACAAGAATGCTATCTAATGCACTTTTTAAGAAAAAATAAGGAATATTAAATTTTCTTGAAAACAAGAAAAAGTTTGCTCTTAAAGTAAAACTTTCAAATTTGCTTCATGAAACCCATATACACTTGCATGAAAATTGTGCCAGATCAACATGTATGTTCAAAATTGTTAAATTAGGTTTTCTACAAATCAAGGTATCACAAGCAATATAAATCTCCTTGGATTTTACTGGAATAGATTTAGCATGGGTTAACATTAACAAAGGCCAATACCTTTGCAGTGACTATGTTATAATCTTTTCCAAGTTATTACTAAACCCTTATGTCAAGTTTTATGAGGGTCCATTGAAAGACAAATTGTTAGAGCAATAACAAGTAAAATTACTAATAAAAGTGCATCAATTCTGCAAATAAAATCAATGAAGTTGTTGTAGTGCTGACAAGAGAGTGTATCATACATAAAGACATATTTGTATATATATATGGGCTAAATCCTATATTCATGAAATATACTTTGTTTGCAAGGGGATAATAAGGGATCAAAATACATGCTCCCTTATCTGTTACCTTATTTGTTATCGAAAAAATTGTTTAACCAAAAACACTTTGGGTTGATTTTAATCCCACAAACAAGAATATTTGAGATAAAAGTGATTTTCAAATATTTTACGGCATACCATGTTATATTCTGATTAAAAATTAGCTAAAATACAAGAAGTCACTGCAGTGCAATGAAGATAAGCTAACAGTAAGATTTGCAAGCAATGGCAAGTGATGGTTTATTGCCAACAATATATATCCAACAATTTTTATCAAAATCCTGCCAGTGGTTTAACATCAAATAGTATATATGTTTAATATATACCAAGTTTCATCATAATCTTTCATGGTTTAAGAGCTGCAGATACAAACCTTACTTGTTCAAAATCCAAGATGGTTGACAGCGGCAATATTGGGAATCTGAGCATATATATATCATATATTTGATATATATATATATATATATACACTGAATTTAAAGAAACCTGAATGTATTTTTTTTTTGAAATTTTAGTAGTAATTTGATCATTTTGTCAATAAGTTGATTATTTTCTCAAAAATAATTAAACTATCTAACCATAATAGATATAAATAGTTATTCCTCACATAAAAACAACACCAAATGTGGCTTTTAAATTTCTACACAAAGTATGATTCTAAACATATATATGTATATAGATAGGATTGATGTTTGGTGAAACTTTTAGTTTCACACTATTCAGCTTCTTTGAGTGAATAAAAGGAATTTGTAAACTTGTTTCTCTCCTAACAAGAGGCCCATGGGCCTTAACGCTTACCTGAGGAAGAGTACATATCTTATGCAGAGGTTCAATAGTCAATAAAATTAATAAAAGAGAATATCAAAATTTTCAGCAGTAAGGGCCAATAATATGCAAGTATTTTTGCAAATTTATTGTAATAATTATTATATAAGTATACTATATATAACATATTTAAAGTCTAGCTACAATATATTATTTACAAACAGCTAAAACATGTGCATTAGGCCAATACTGACAATATTCCAATATACATGCCTATACAAAGAGTTTATAGATTTTGAGATAATAAACCATTTAAGTGTTAGTTTGCATCTATGATCTTGACCTTTGAACCTATGACCTTCATTCATATATCAAAATGATCGCTGTGCAAATGCCTACAATATTCTAATATACATGTCTATACAAAAAGTTTATAGTTTTTGAGATAATTAACCATTTAAGTATTCGTTTGCGTCTATGACCTTGACCTTTGAACCTATGACCTTCATTCATATATCAAAATGATCGATAGGCCAATACCTACAATATTCCAATATACATGCCTATATAAAAAGTTTATAGTTTTTGAGATAATTAACCATTTAAGTATTCGTTCATTCTATGACCTTGACCTTTGAACCTTTGATCTTCATTCATATATCAGAATGATGATTAGGCCAATGCCTACAATATTCTAATATACATGCCTAACCCATGACCTTTATTCCTATATCAAAATTACCCTTGTGCCATTACCTACAATATTTTGATATACATGTACATTCCTATACAAAAAATTCAAAGTTTTGCAGATAATTAGTTATTTTGGTATTCTTGGACATCTGTGACCTTGACCTTTGAACCCATGACCCTGATCTATGTATCAAAATGATCGTCATGTCAATACCTACAAATAACTGAAAATCCTACGCCATTATCACAAGAAATGTTAAAAAAATACCATTTTTTATCAAAGGTCAAAAACTGGGACATGACCTTGACCTTCGACCTTGACATCAATTGGAAGAAAATTGCAAGACAAGATCAACAGTGAAAACTCCATACAATAATCTTAAGCCGTTATGAAGTTATAACAATAAATGTCTCATTTTAAAAATTACGTAATTTTACGCAAAAAAACGTGTAACCTATTTTTCGTCTAATTTTCATGAAAAACACAATTTTAATGTTCCCAGGTATGCTGAATCCAAATATCCAATCAAAATTTGCCTGCACCTTTTGGTTTCAGAGAAGAAGATTTTGTTTTGTCTTTTTGCTATTTTTAGTAACAGCGGCCATCTTGTTGGGCGTGGCCAAACCCCAAACACAATTTTGAAAGGCTGTTACCTAGGCATGATAATCACCAAGTTTCATTAAATATGGCCCAGTAGTTTTGAAGGAGAAGATTAAAATGTAAAGTTTACACACGACACAGGACGGACGGTGATAGATTGCAATAGCTCATCTGAGCCTATGGCTCAGGTGAGCTACAAAGGTTCATAAAAATGTTTAAATGGTAATATCTTATTTGTTACTTTCTATTCATGTTATAAAAGCATTATAATTTTTAAGACAATGACAACTTACTTTGAACTTTTGATGATTTTCTGCTTCTATTTGTTTTGAAAAACTTTTTTTTTGTTGGCTAAAATAAAAAAAAACATAAATTATATGACATTTAGGGTATGTGTAATGCAGTCAAACCTTTCTATAAAAGCCATCCAAGGGATTTAAAAAAGTGATCTTAATGAACAGACAGCACTGTCAAAATTCACCTGGTCTCTATATGCAGGTTTCATGGTTTACAATAACATTGTAAATGAATTTGTAGATATGAAATGTAAGAACATGCTTGAAAAGAATTGTTGTAAAGATTACTCATTTCAGTAAAAGCTGCCATAAGGAAGTTTTGGTAAAGATAAATTTCACATTCTAACTAACTCCATCAAGAATTACCGTTAAACTTGTAGACATGTTTCTACCCTATCATTCATCATTATTGTTGGACAATGCAGTCTTAACAGTTAACATACATATAATCCTGATAATAAGTTATTACACTGGACTTGATAACGAGTTGGAGACTCAATGGCATGTTTTCTTATTGTGTTAAAATGCTGTAAAGATGGCAATTTTAGTAATTTTTATATCTAAGCTGGTTTTGGCATATTTTGACCCTGCAAATAATGAGTGCAATCACCATTAAAAAATTAATACTTTCACATGCTATAATCAAGAATTTGCAAAGTAAGAAGTTTGATCTCATTTGCCCTCATATTTTCAAAGGGCCATCCAAGGGATTTAAAAAAGTGTAAAAGTTGACCAAAAAATGGTAAATTGATAATATATGCTTAAATATTTGTCATAAATATGACATCATTTGTCCTAAAAAATAACAACTATTGGTAAAATTATAACAAAATTAGAAAAAATCAAAAGTAATTCAATGAAAATTTTCAACTTTTTTACAGTTTTGGGTCAAATAAGGCACTTATTGAATATGCATGTACATCTTTCAAAACTTATCTTTGTTACAAGATGTAATAAGTTATTTACCATAAGAATCTTAATTCTGACATCAAATTTAACACAAAAATATTGTGATAGGTTTATATTGTATATAAAATTAAATGCTTTGTTTGTTAACTTACTGGTGAAATAACTGCCAATTCCTCCTCTAATATTGGTTGTGTTTGGCATTTTTCATTAATTATATCTCTCATTTTAATATGAGAACAAGTTTCTGAAAATATAAAGACAAAATACATGAACATGAAAAATGTTGTTATAACTATCTAGAGTAGATGTGTACAGTTAAAAACAAATTATTATTCAGTTTGCTGTGTCTATCAGACATTGAATGCCCATGTAAATTGTACAAACATTAAATATGAAAATTTATCACATTTGATCTAGAGGATTTAAATTGATGTGGAATTTAATGTTTGATTTTTATTACACTTTGATTTATTAAGAAAAAAAGGGTTATGAATGGCAAATTGCATGAGTGACAAAGCTGTTTCTTTAAAATGTTGATTGCTTTAAGATATAAGTATAAAAACTTGGTTCCAACAGAGCTGTCATGTTCAAGTGAAAAAAATCAGGGCGAATTTTGATGCTTGATAGATTTCTTGATAATCCAATTCATTTGAAATTTTTTTACAGTGTCCATTCTTCTTTAGTGGCATGACCTTTTGCAGCTTGCCTCATAAGTATGAAGTAAACTACTCTCAAAGGCTTCATAAAGAAGGAATGTCAAAATATGAATGCATAAAATTTTGTTGTTGAAACAAGGGTTCATAATTACAACTAATTTCAATCATTAGTAATTAGTCTAGTAGGACTTAATTTTGAATAGATCAATGTACATATATAACTAATTCACATAAATAAAATATCACAGAGACCCTAATTACAGATGTTGATGATGATATAATAAATATTAAAATTAAATAAAAAAAAATTATGCTATTTGCAAGAAGATGAGGTTTGAATGATCTGAAGGTTATTCTATAAACAAAGTTCATGTGATGCACAGGTTGTGCAGTCATTGTGAACTCCTTCCTGCTAAAACAAAAATACATATCTAGCCATTTTTAGAGTGCTAGCCGACTGGTGAACAATGTTAAAAATAAGGACATCAATCAGTCACATTGTGCTGACACCAAGCTTACCATGGAGTGAAAATGACCAAATAAATCACAATCACATAAGTAAACCTACCAGAGTTTCAACACACATAGCAAAGATTTATTGGATTTGAAGACAGACTGTTTTAACACTGGCAACACCAGTGCACTACATTGCAAAATATTTCCATTATTCCATAATCTGATTTTGAAAAAGAAAATAAATGTAGGTTATGGGTATTATTGTTTTCTTAATCTTAAACGTTTGGTGTTTGAACAGATGGATGTAAAGCATTACAAAAACATGCAAAATGTACCAGGGAACTGTGATGAAAGAAATTCAATGACAACATTATTGATATAAGTTTATTTTGAAAATGCATGTTTTAAGCCTAAATTAACAGAAAAATTGGAAAAAAGACCTCAAATACTTAACTTCTGGTAGACAAAGATCTTACCTTTAAGAACTTTTAGAGTGTTCAAAACTGCTGTCCAGCCATCCTCAGTGAAATATTTTTTGGCTTCATTTTGAGTATCAATGTTTAATAAAATATCCCTGAATGGTAGCAGGTTTTTCGGAATTGTCTCAACTTTGTCTTCATCAATATGGTACTTTCCACTTTTTGCTTTTTCAACTGACATTTGATCTGTCATTCTCAGCAGAAATTCTATGAAATGAATAAATAAAATGAAAATAATTTACACATAAATAAATAAGCAATTCATCCATGTTGTAAATCAAATCAATCATATTTTGGGAACAAGATAAACAAGATGAAAATAATAAAGAATGAAACAATCTAGAGGATTAGTGACGAATTCATTCGGAACATCCTCTGGATGTGAAATGATAAAGGCCACAACTTTCCCATTTTAGCAGCATATTATGGCATCTTGGGGAAGAAGGTGAAGCCACCTATAGATTTTGCTAAAACTTTCTGAGATTATGGAGTCTAATGCGATCTAGCTATCTTCATTTTTTGGATAAATTATGGATCATTCTTATTTTTTGGGTCAAAAATGCAAAAAATGGATTTTTCAGAAAACAATTACGTTTAACGCACTTCTGTTCAATAACCGTTCATTGAACAAAAAAGTCGTCCATTGATTGAAAAAGGTTTAGGATATTACGAAAAAAAACGTATTTTTATTTTTTTCTATCTTGTACACCAAATCCACAATAAGTGTTTAAAGTTGACCCGATCATCCAACATAAATTTAACGTACCGTTTTGAATTCGTACCAATAATAAAGTAACCAAATTATTGGTAGGTTTGGCACTTATCCGTTAGGTCTGTGTTAAACTTTTGAGTGGCAAGTTCTGCTGATGAACTCTAGTAATAGAAATCCTCTAGATTGTTCCATTTTTTCTGCGAAACCCCTAAAGGTGTCGCAACACTAGTAATGAATAAAGCTTTCGCTGAAGACGACATTCCTCATCCTTGAGTTGACATTGGGTTACAGGCTAATAATAGCTTTGCAAAATCTCTTATTGTCAAGAATATTTAGGAGAGAATCCAATGATTTCTACCATAAAGGAGGTATTGCTAAACTGGCACTCCATTTACATCTTATATTTTAAAAAACCATGTCAAATGCAATTCTGAACCTGCATCAACTAAGAATCTTCTTAGACAAATTTTGATTCATTTGTTCAATCTATAAAAATTGGAAGACTTCTCAGGAAATCTTGTTAAATATTGTTAACAGCAATTTGTCCTTTTTTCTATGTATTTTAGATTTGAACAACATTTGTTTGCAATCTTGATTTTCTGACTGCCAAATTTCAGTTTGCATCAACCAATGATCTTACCAATTATGATTATTTAGGCACAGTGGTCTCAGAAGAAGATATTGATTTTGGACTAATATGCTGGTAACAATTTTTAATTTGCATCAAGTAAGCATTTAGCTCAATTTTGATATAAAGTAACAAAAATCATGTTAACAAGAATTTTTAATACTTTGAACCAATGACCTTTTACCTCCAAAATGTCAGCAAAGTTTCACTTGGAGACCTAGTGATGTACTTATATACTAAGAATGTCCCACATACAAACTTCACCTAGCTTTTGTCAAGAGATCACTATGGCTATATTCCATGAAGAGTGAATATATCTGCAGCCTTCTTATTGCCTCCTCTGGCAATATTCCTTGAAGATCAGTGAGAAAGAACTGTGGTCTCTTGAGTGTAAACAAGGTTTTGACTTTGTGGCCTATTTAATTACCCAACAGAGCCCATATATATTGAGGCTTTAGCAAATAGAACCAGTGTCAAAGTTTAATGCAAATTGAACAAAATGTGTAACCTATATAGTGTTAGAAAGGTTTTTTTATCCAGCCTAGTGACATATTTATTGATCCAACATAATCCATATTCACATTTTACTTAGCTTTTGTAAAGATGTTCAATCTGCCCACAACTGAAAAACATTTGGCACAAACTGTGTCTTCTACATTTTAAAATGGTGCTTCTATGATTTGACCTAGTTGACTATTGACCCAACATGACTTATATTCAAATACAAGCTAGCTTTGGTGAAGAAGTTCAATCTGAGAAGTTTGATGATTTGGCAAAATCTGTGGCTTTTAGGGCGTTCACAATGTTTTACTATGATCTGACTTAGTGACCTACTTATTAACCAAACATGACCTATATTCAAACTTTACTTAACTCTGGTCATGAAGTTTGTCAAGAGGATCCTTGTTGCCAAGTATTATGTATATTGGATAAAAAATGTGGCCACTTGAGTGTTAACAAGCAAAAATTGACACATGACAGACAACAATAATGGCACGACAAAGACTGATCACAACAGGACAACAGCTCTGTTCAGATGAGCTAAAAACCAAAGACAAAAGAAGCTCTTAACAGATAAGATAATTGGCTACTTGTCAAATCTTTAATTTAAAAGAGCTGTCAGAACTGCATGCCTGTCTACACATCTAGGTCGATAAACAGGCAAAAACTTTAACCAAAAAACTTTTAACAATGGACACTGATGCTGACACTCATGCTCACGCTGATGGTATGACATAAGTCCTTCTGAACTTTGTCAGGCGGGCTAAAAACAAAACATAGCACTGCCGTGCTGTTGTACAGCGTAGTTGGGAAAATTGTGTTGTGGCAAGACAGAATATAACCGAAAATTCGGGGAGGGGGGGTCGATCTATGCATAGTCCGACGGATACTTTTTTTTTTTTTTTTGAAAAAGAAACAATGTACCAAACCATGTATTGCTGAATTAAATGGTAGAAAATAATAATTTCATAAATATATGAAAAAGACAATCGATAGTTAAAATTTAAAAAAGTTGTACCCGATCGTTTTTTCATTTCGGATAGAGAGAAAGTAGAGTTTTGCAGATCCTACCGTCGCTATGAGGGGGTACATTCTAGCGGTTGTATGTAACTGGATCATTTGCTGTTAATCTGGGTTTTAATTAACTGCTGATTATCACTCACAATATTCCCGTTTCATGTTAATGGTGAAGTACAGTTGTTTTACCAGTTCCGAATTTTTACTACCGAATAATCTAAAATTTCAATCCCTTCAATTAAAGGAATCGCAAAATAACTTTCTAAATTTGCTTCTACTTGAATGTATGGGCATTAATTGTTTAAATAATATAAACTTCAACCGCTTCCTAAATGTATGCGCAGGACAGGTCGACAGGTTGTTGGTGACCTAGTTTAACGATGTAAACAAATCGTGATCACGGAAATGCTTTTTTTCAAGAAAACATACTACCACGTGTTTTTGAGGACAGGTGTCGATATTTTGGAATCAGTAAACATTTGTATTATTACACCACATAAATTTTATTTCCTCTGCTTGTGAATGACGTCTGCAGCAGCCCTGTTCGGAACTGGTAAAATGACTGTACACAAGTTAATAAGTGCATTAAGGATGTGAAAGGCAAAAATATTTTTCTCGCAGCCAACAACAGGTGCTTGCTTACCTTTGAAGAACACCCAGCCTAACTCCTTGGTGAAAATTCAAGTATTTCGCCATTTATACTAGTTTCAGCAAAGTTTTGCTTTGCTTTTCAGCTAAACAGACTTTCAACAAGAGTCAGGAGAGGTATTGTTGTCACAAAAGCATCCCATCCCTCCCGTTCATAATATTAAAGTTTTGGATGCAAGCTTTTCAAAATGAAATAATGTGAGGAAATTTGATTTGATGGTATTGGAACATTTATAATGCCATTAAAAACAAGATTATTTTTCTCACAACAAACACAAATCATTGTGAAGAAAATTTTACATCAAAATTTAACATCTGATTTCTTAAATGTGTGTGTGAAATTCATAATTCAAATATTTCAAATTACCTTTTAAGCATTCACTAGACACTTCATTTCTTGAAGTTGATGATGATGAATCTGTGAAAACAAAAACCAAATAATTATGATTTATTTTAGAAAATATACATTAAACATGTGTTAAACATTTTTCTTTCTAAGAAGAACATGAGGATCATCAAAATGTTTTTTCTAATAATAAAGTAAAACTATAAAATATAATAATCTGTCGCCAGCTAGAGGCGAAGATGCAGAAATTTTGCCTGTGCATTGGGGCTAATGGCATTATACAGCAGGGTTCTTTATAGTACCACGTCTGCCGTGACACGAGACCTCATTTATTTTAAGTTCCCATCCGAAAGAACCATGACTTTCATTTCGTAATGCCGAGTGTTTGGTGAGAGAACAGTCACAGTCACTACCCACTTACAAGTCTTGGGTCTGACCAAGTCAGGGTTCCAACCCATGAGCTCTCACTTATGGAACGAGCACTCTACCAACTGAGCTACAGCAGTGGTCAAATGTTACTACAGGCAATCATATACAAAATATAAATTTATATACAGATCACAACTCGCCTTTAACTATTTCTGTATTGGCCAAATCAGATATGGTACTTTTGATATATAATATATAAAAATGAAATCAATAATTCTAATAATCAATATATCACAAATATGCCATTCAAAAACACTAATCACAATCCAAAAAAAAGCAAAATTTTAAAGAAAACAAGCAAACATAGTCAATTAAATTTATGTTAGCATACAAGATGAAAGTGGTGTCCCTAGTTTCCTAGCCATACCTGTCACATGTTAAGTTCAATGGCAAGGAAAATCACTTTTCTTACTTGAAGCCCAGCAGAATCAAACCATTAGTGGTGAGAGATATTTTGGTTTGAAGAGTAACAAAAGCCTAAACAACTTAACCTAACATCCTCTTTAAGTATTTTAAATACTAACAAAGTGTATCATTCATTTTTGTCGATAACATGTAAGAACATCAACTCTGGTAGATTTTTAATGTAAATATCAAACTACAAATCTTGGTAGAGTGTTAGAATGTTAATTGTATATTTGTGAAAAAAGCGATAATGTAGATAGTTTAAAAATTGTACCAGTAAATGAAAATTTGCCAACCATCAACAACAGCAGTTATTTGAAACAACTTATCAAAGTATAGAAACGTACCTAATGGTCTTTCAGTCTCTGAATTTTGATCAATTGAAGCAGATCTATATTGTTTTGGAATTTTACTGAGTGTTTCTGTAAAATGACATTAAAAAGATGTTGAATGATTCTTCAAGTAGGTTGTGACAAGATGGCATTAAAAACCGGACCCAAGTGGTCCAAACGGGCCTGTTATGTAAAACTGACATAATTTGACCTTATTTGCATTATTTGCTAAAATTGGTTGATGAAATATTTCTCGAAACAACCTGCTACATATGTTAAATGACAAGGTATGTACCTTATATATTTTAAAATTTATAAAAACAAACGGTGGAAAATTGAATGTACAATGGCTATTTTAGTCAGTTTGCTATCTTTAGTAATGGCAGCCATCTTAGATTTTTGTACAGGGTCGCCATGTACAAACTTTGATCAACTCCATCTAGGGACCTTCCACACCAAATTTGGTTTCAATTGGCCTTTTGAGTTATGAGAAGATTTTTTAGAGAATTGACAAAACATTTGACCTTATCTGCATAGACTCTGTTATGTAAAACTGACATAATTTGACCTTATTTGCATTATTTGCTAAAATTGGTTGATGAAATATTTCTCGAAACAACCTGCTACATATGTTAAATGACAAGGTATGTACCTTATATATTTTAAAATTTATAAAAACAAACGGTGGAAAATTGAATGTACAATGGCTATTTTAGTCAGTTTGCTATCTATAGTAATGGCAGCCATCTTAGATTTTTGTACAGGGTCGCCATGTACAAACTTTGATCAACTCCATCTAGGGACCTTCCACACCAAATTTGGTTTCAATTGGCCTTTTGAGTTATGAGAAGATTTTTTAGAGAATTGACAAAACATTTGACCTTATTTGTATAATTTTCTAAATTAAGGTCGATGAAAAATTTCTTTAAAAACCAATTAAATATGGTTAAGTATGTACTTTCTAAATTTCAAATTTGAAGAAAATCGGTAGAAAATTGAATGCACAATGGCCACTTCAGTGATTTTGCTAATAATAGTAATCGGGGCCATCTTAGATTTAATACATGGTCGCATTGTACAAATTTGACCTACCTCACCTAGGGACTTTCCACATTAAATTTGGTTTCAAATGATCTAATGGTTTCCGAGAAGATTTTCAAAGAATTGACATAAAATTTGACCTAAATCTCATAATTTGCTAAAATAAGTTATTGAAAATTTCTCAAAAAAACTGTTATATATGTTTTAATGGCAAGGTATTTACTTTCTATATTTCAAATGTGAAGAAATTTGGTGGAAATTGAATGAACAATGGCTATTTCAGTCATTTTGCTATTAATAATATTGGCAACCATCTTGGATTTTATACTGGGTCATACTGTTCAAGAGTAACAAAAGCCTAAACAACTTAACCTAACATCCTCTTTAAGTATTTTAAATACTAACAAAGTGTATCATTCATTTTTGTCGATAACATGTAAGACAATCAACTCTGGTAGATTTTTAATGTAAATATCAAACTACAAATCTTGGTAGAGTGTTAGAATGTTAATTGTATATTTGTGAAAAAAGCGATAATGTAGATAGGTTAAAAATTGTACCAGTAAATGAAAATTTGCCAACCATCAACAACAGCAGTTATTTGAAACAACTTATCAAAGTATAGAAACTTACCTAATGGTCTTTCAGTCTCTGAATTTTGATCAATTGAAGCAGATCTATATTGTTTTGGAATTTTACTGAGTGTTTCTGTAAAATGACATTAAAAAGATGTTGAATGATTCTTAAAGTAGGTTGTGACAAGATGGCATTAAAAACCGGACCCAAGTGGTCCAAACGGACCTGTTATATAAAACTGACATAATTTGACCTTATTTGCATTATTTGCTAAAATGGGTCGATGAAATATTTCTCGGAAACAACCTGCTACATATGTTAAATGACTAGGTATGTACCTTATATATTTTAAAATTATATAAAACAAACGGTGGAAAATTGAATGAACAATGGCTATTTTAGTCAGTTTGCTATCTATAGTAATGGCATCCTTCTTAGATTTTTGCACAGGGTCGCCATGTACAAACTTTGATCAACTCCACCTAGGGACCTTCCACACCAAATTTGGCTTCAATTGGCCTTTTGAATTATAAGAAGATTGTTTTTTAGAGAATTGACAAAACATTTGACCTTATTTGTATAATTTTCTAAATTAAGGTCAATGAAAAGATTCTTTAAAAACCAATTAAATATGGTTAAGTATGTACTTTCTAAATTTCAAATTTGAAGAAAATCGGTAGAAAATTGAATGCACAACGACCACTTTAGTGATTTTGCTAATAACAGTAATTGGGGCCATCTTAGATTTAATACATGGTCGCATTGTACAAATTTTGACCTACCTAACCTAGGGACTTTACACATTAAATTTGGTTTCAAATGATCTGATGGTTTCTGAGAAGATTTTTAAAAAATTGACTTAAAATTTGACCTAAATCTCATAATTTGCTAAAATAAGTTATTGAAAATTTCTCAAAAAAAACTGTTATATATGTTTTAATGGCAAGGTATTTACTTTCTATATTTCAAATGTGAAGAAATTTGGTGGAAATTGAATGAACAATGGCTATTTTAGTCATTTTGCTATTAATAATATTGGCAACTATCTTGGATTTTATACTGGGTCATACTGTTCAAGAGTAACAAAAGCCTAAACAACTTAACCTAACATCCTCTTTAAGTATTTTAAATACTAACAAAGTGTATCATTCATTTTTGTCGATAACATGTAAGAACATCAACTCTGGTAGATTTTTAATGCCAATATCAAACTACAAATCTTGGTAGAGTGTTAGAATGTTGATTGTATATTTGTGAAAAAAGTGATAATGTAGATAGTTTAAAAATTGTACCAGTAAATGAAAAATTGGCAACCATCAACAACAGCAGTTATTTGAAACAACTTATCAAAGTATAGAAACTTACCTAATGGTCTTTCAGTCTCTGAATTTTGATCAATTGAAGCAGATCTATATTGTTTTGGAATTTTACTGAGTGTTTCTGTAAAATGACATTAAAAAGATGTTGAATGATTCTTCAAGTAGGTTGTGACAAGATGGCATTAAAAACCGGACCCAAGTGGTCCAAACGGGCCTGTTATGTAAAAACTGACATAATTTGACCTTATTTGCATTATTTGCTAAAATTGGTTGATGAAATATTTCTCGAAACAACCTGCTACATATGTTAAATGACTAGGTATGTACCTTAATATTTTAAAATTTATAAAAACAAACGGTGGAAAATTGAATGTACAATGGCTATTTTAGTCAGTTTGCTATCTATAGTAATGGCAGCCATCTTAGAATTTTGTACAGGGTCGCCATGTACAAACTTTGATCAACTCCACCTAGGGACCTTCCACACCAAATTTGGCTTCAATTGGCATTTTGAATTATAAGAAGATTGTTTTTTAGAGAATTGACAAAACATTTGACCTTATTTGTATAATTTTCTAAATTAAGGTCAATGAAAAGATTCTTTAAAAACCAATTAAATATGGTTAAGTATGTACTTTCTAAATTTCAAATTTGAAGAAAATCGGTAGAAAATTGAATGCACAACGACCACTTTAGTGATTTTGCTAATAACAGTAATTGGGGCCATCTTAGATTTAATACATGGTCGCATTGTACAAATTTTGACCTACCTAACCTAGGGACTTTACACATTAAATTTGGTTTCAAATGATCTGATGGTTTCTGAGAAGATTTTTAAAAAATTGACTTAAAATTTGACCTAAATCTCATAATTTGCTAAAATAATTTATTGAAAATTTCTCAAAAAAAACTGTTATATATGTTTTAATGGCAAGGTATTTACTTTCTATATTTCAAATGTGAAAAAATTTGGTGGAAATTGAATGAACAATGTCTATTTTAGTCATTTTGCTATTTATAACATTGGCAACCATCTTGGATTTTATACTGGGTCATACTGTTCAAGAGTAACAAAAGCCTAAACAACTTAACCTAACATCCTCTTTAAGTATTTTAAATACTAACAAAGAGTATCATTCATTTTTGTCGATAACATGTAAGAACATCAACTCTGGTAGATTTTTAATGCCAATATCAAACTACAAATCTTGGTAGAGTGTTAGAATGTTAATTGTATATTTGTGAAAAAAGTGATAATGTAGATAGTTTAAAAATTGTACCAGTAAATGAAAAATTGGCAACCATCAACAACAGCAGTTATTTGAAACAACTTATCAAAGTATAGAAACTTACCTAATGGTCTTTCAGTCTCTGAATTTTGATCAATTGAAGCAGATCTATATTGTTTTGGAATTTTACTGAGTGTTTCTGTAAAATGACATTAAAAAGATGTTGAATGATTCTTCAAGTAGGTTGTGACAAGATGGCATTAAAAACCGGACCCAAGTGGTCCAAACGGGCCTGTTATGTAAAACTGACATAATTTGACCTTATTTGCATTATTTGCTAAAATTGGTTGATGAAATATTTCTCGAAACAACCTGCTACATATGTTAAATGACAAGGTATGTACCTTATATATTTTAAAATTTATAAAAACAAACGGTGGAAAATTGAATGTACAATGGCTATTTTAGTCAGTTTGCTATCTATAGTAATGGCAGCCATCTTAGATTTTTGTACAGGGTCGCCATGTACAAACTTTGATCAACTCCATCTAGGGACCTTCCACACCAAATTTGGTTTCAATTGGCCTTTTGAGTTATGAGAAGATTTTTTAGAGAATTGACAAAACATTTGACCTTATTTGTATAATTTTCTAAATTAAGGTCGATGAAAAATTTCTTTAAAAACCAATTAAATATGGTTAAGTATGTACTTTCTAAATTTCAAATTTGAAGAAAATCGGTAGAAAATTGAATGCACAATGGCCACTTCAGTGATTTTGCTAATAATAGTAATCGGGGCCATCTTAGATTTAATACATGGTCGCATTGTACAAATTTGACCTACTTCACCTAGGGACTTTCCACATTAAATTTGGTTTCAAATGATCTAATGGTTTCCGAGAAGATTTTCAAAGAATTGACATAAAATTTGACCTAAATCTCATAATTTGCTAAAATAAGTTATTGAAAATTTCTCAAAAAAACTGTTACCGTAATCCTTCTATATATTCGGACCCTCTATATTTTCGGACACCCCAATTTTGAAATTTCAATAATTTTCAAATTTCCTCTAATTTCGGACGGCATTTTTTTGCCTCTAAATCCGGACGCGATTTTGTTGGAATTCACCCGTAACAAGCAATACATATTGCTTATAATTAATATTGAATAAAAACAAGAAGAAATGTTGTTGTTTTGTTGTTAATTTACATTAGAATTTGTTATTTTTATGTGTTTGTTGCGTTGTGTATTTGCGTGATGGAGTCATGATTGTAACTTTGAGGACAAGTATTTTACGATGTATTTACGTTTTTAATGTAAGCTGAATATAGCCATACCTGTATTAAGTGTTTTAATATTCTTTGAAAGTGAAAGTTGATTGAAAAAAAATCGTGGGTAAGAAACATCGTACGAGACCAGAAGTTCTGTCGGCACACAAATCCAACATCAAAGACATTTTTTCAGGAAGTGACGTTATCAATGAATTTCATTGGATGAGAAACTTGTGGAATCCCTTCTGATTCAGTGCATGTCAACTATGGGAATTCCCGATCCTCTGATACTTTCATTTGTCTAAAAACGGGAAGATGGACATTACGATGTATTTATTGTTTTTCCTGAGATTAAAATTGTTTGAAACGTGAGTTTAAACAATGTATTTGTAAACTATTGTGTTTTGTGAGTGATAACATCGATTTTTAAACAAAAGTTATATTGATCACGGCGAACCCCATTCATACATGTCCTGGTTCTTAATCGTAGAAAATGTGGAATTTCTTGACTAAAAAATATTCTTGACCATTATTAATTATAAAAATTTTGACCGTAGACAGTGACAGAAGACGAAGTGGGGTAACGGTGAACCTCAAACGGTGGGAACTACTGACAAAAATCACGCGATTTGCTTACAAAAAATGGCGTCCTTCGATGTGTATTACACATTGGATCATGATTATTGGTCAACAAACACACCAAAAAACGACTTTTTTGTGAAATAAACAACACAAGAGGTAATTTCAACATGAATTTTATTTGAAAATTGATACTATAGATGATAGCCATGTGCGTATCGTCGTTGATAGTGTCTTGCATTACCGAGAGGGCAGCGAGACATTATCGGCTCCTAAATATCGGACAACTCTAAATATTCGGACACCCCCATTTTTCCAAGTGTATAATTTTCATATTTCCTCTAAGTTCCCGGACACTTGAAAATGAAATTATTAAAATTCGTCCGAATACATAGAAGGATTACGGTATATATGTTTTAATGGCAAGGTATTTACTTTCTATATTTCAAATGTGAAGAAATTTGGTGGAAATTGAATGAACAATGGCTATTTTAGTCATTTTGCTATTAATAATATTGGCAACCATCTTGGATTTTATACTGGGTCATACTGTTCAAGAGTAACAAAAGCCTAAACAACTTAACCTAACATCCTCTTTAAGTATTTTAAATACTAACAAAGTGTATCATTCATTTTTGTCGATAACATGTAAGACAATCAACTCTGGTAGATTTTTAATGTAAATATCAAACTACAAATCTTGGTAGAGTGTTAGAATGTTAATTGTATATTTGTGAAAAAAGCGATAATGTAGATAGTTTAAAAATTGTACCAGTAAATGAAAATTTGCCAACCATCAACAACAGCAGTTATTTGAAACAACTTATCAAAGTATAGAAACTTACCTAATGGTCTTTCAGTCTCTGAATTTTGATCAATTGAAGCAGATCTATATTGTTTTGGAATTTTACTGAGTGTTTCTGTAAAATGACATTAAAAAGATGTTGAATGATTCTTAAAGTAGGTTGTGACAAGATGGCATTAAAAACCGGACCCAAGTGGTCCAAACGGACCTGTTATATAAAACTGACATAATTTGACCTTATTTGCATTATTTGCTAAAATGGGTCGATGAAATATTTCTCAGAAACAACCTGCTACATATGTTAAATGACTAGGTATGTACCTTATATATTTTAAAATTATATAAAACAAACGGTGGAAAATTGAATGAACAATGGCTATTTTAGTCAGTTTGCTATCTATAGTAATGGCATCCTTCTTAGATTTTTGCACAGGGTCGCCATGTACAAACTTTGATCAACTCCACCTAGGGACCTTCCACACCAAATTTGGCTTCAATTGGCCTTTTGAATTATAAGAAGATTGTTTTTTAGAGAATTGACAAAACATTTGACCTTATTTGTATAATTTTCTAAATTAAGGTCAATGAAAAGATTCTTTAAAAACCAATTAAATATGGTTAAGTATGTACTTTCTAAATTTCAAATTTGAAGAAAATCGGTAGAAAATTGAATGCACAACGACCACTTTAGTGATTTTGCTAATAACAGTAATTGGGGCCATCTTAGATTTAATACATGGTCGCATTGTACAAATTTTGACCTACCTAACCTAGGGACTTTACACATTAAATTTGGTTTCAAATGATCTGATGGTTTCTGAGAAGATTTTAAAAAAATTGACTTAAAATTTGACCTAAATCTCATAATTTGCTAAAATAAGTTATTGAAAATTTCTCAAAAAAAACTGTTATATATGTTTTAATGGCAAGGTATTTACTTTCTATATTTAAAATGTGAAAAAATTTGGTGGAAATTGAATGAACAATGTCTATTTTAGTCATTTTGCTATTTATAACATTGGCAACCATCTTGGATTTTATACTGGGTCATACTGTTCAAGAGTAACAAAAGCCTAAACAACTTAACCTAACATCCTCTTTAAGTATTTTAAATACTAACAAAGAGTATCATTCATTTTTGTCGATAACATGTAAGAACATCAACTCTGGTAGATTTTAATGTAAATATCAAACTACAAATCTTGGTAGAGTGTTAGAATGTTAATTGTATATTTGTGAAAAAAGTGATAATGTAGATAGTTTAAAAATTGTACCAGTAAATGAAAAATTGGCAACCATCAACAACAGCAGTTATTTGAAACAACTTATCAAAGTATAGAAACTTACCTAATGGTCTTTCAGTCTCTGAATTTTGATCAATTGAAGCAGATCTATATTGTTTTGGAATTTTACTGAGTGTTTCTGTAAAATGACATTAAAAAGATGTTGAATGATTCTTCAAGTAGGTTGTGACAAGATGGCATTAAAAACCGGACCCAAGTGGTCCAAACGGGCCTGTTATGTAAAACTGACATAATTTGACCTTATTTGCATTATTTGCTAAAATTGGTTGATGAAATATTTCTCGAAACAACCTGCTACATATGTTAAATGACAAGGTATGTACCTTATATATTTTAAAATTTATAAAAACAAACGGTGGAAAATTGAATGTACAATGGCTATTTTAGTCAGTTTGCTATCTATAGTAATGGCAGCCATCTTAGATTTTTGTACAGGGTCGCCATGTACAAACTTTGATCAACTCCATCTAGGGACCTTCCACACCAAATTTGGTTTCAATTGGCCTTTTGAGTTATGAGAAGATTTTTTAGAGAATTGACAAAACATTTGACCTTATTTGTATAATTTTCTAAATTAAGGTCGATGAAAAATTTCTTTAAAAACCAATTAAATATGGTTAAGTATGTACTTTCTAAATTTCAAATTTGAAGAAAATCGGTAGAAAATTGAATGCACAATGGCCACTTCAGTGATTTTGCTAATAACAGTAATTGGGGCCATCTTAGATTTAATACATGGTCGCATTGTACAAATTTTGACCTAAACCTAGGGACTTTACACATTAAATTTGGTTTCAAATGATCTGATGGTTTCTGAGAAGATTTTTAAAAAATTGACTTAAAATTTGACCTAAATCTCATAATTTGCTAAAATAAGTTATTGAAAATTTCTCAAAAAAAACTGTTATATATGTTTTAATGGCAAGGTATTTACTTTCTATATTTCAAATGTGAAGAAAATTTGTGGAAATTGAATGAACAATGGCTATTTTAGTCATTTTGCTATTAATAATATTGGCAACCATCTTGGATTTTATACTGGGTCATACTGTTCAAGAGTAACAAAAGCCTAAACAACTTAACCTAACATCCTGTTTAAGTATTTTAAATACTAACAAAGTGTATCATTCATTTTTGTCGATAACATGTAAGACAATCAACTCTGGTAGATTTTTAATGCCAATATCAAACTACAAATCTTGGTAGAGTGTTAGAATGTTAATTGTATATTTGTGAAAAAAGCGATAATGAAGATAGTTTAAAAATTGTACCAGTAAATGAAAATTTGCCAACCATCAACAACAGCAGTTATTTGAAACAACTTATCAAAGTATAGAAACTTACCTAATGGTCTTTCAGTCTCTGAATTTTGATCAATTGAAGCAGATCTATATTGTTTTGGAATTTTACTGAGTGTTTCTGTAAAATGACATTAAAAAGATGTTGAATGATTCTTCAAGTAGGTTGTGACAAGATGGCATTAAAAACCGGACCCAAGTGGTCCAAACGGGCCTGTTATGTAAAACTGACATAATTTGACCTTATTTGCATTATTTGCTAAAATGGTTGATGAAATATTTCTCGAAACAACCTGCTACATATGTTAAATGACGGTATGTACCTTATATATTTTAAAATTTATAAAAACAAACGGTGGAAAATTGAATGTACAATGGCTATTTTAGTCAGTTGCTATCTATAGTAATGGCAGCCATCTTAGATTTTTGTACAGGGTCGCCATGTACAAACTTTGATCAACTCCATCTAGGGACCTTCCACACCAAATTTGGTTTCAATTGGCCTTTTGAGTTATAAGAAGATTTTTTAGAGAATTGACAAAACATTTGACCTTATTTGTATAATTTTCTAAATTAAGGTCGATGAAAAATTCTTTAAAAACCAATTAAATATGGTTAAGTATGTACTTTCTAAATTTCAAATTTGAAGAAAATCGGTAGAAAATTGAATGCACAATGGCCACTTCAGTGATTTTGCTAATAATAGTAATCGGGGCCATCTTAGATTTAATACATGGTCGCATTGTACAAATTTGACCTACTTCACCTAGGGACTTTCCACATTAAATTTGGTTTCAAATGATCTAATGGTTTCCGAGAAGATTTCAAAGAATTGACATAAAATTTGACCTAAATCTCATAATTTGCTAAAATAAGTTATTGAAAATTTCTCAAAAAAACTGTTACCGTAATCCTTCTATATATTCGGACCCTATATTTTCGGACACCCAATTTTGAAATTTCAATAATTTTCAAATTTCCTCTAATTTCGGACGGCATTTTTTGCCTCTAAATCGGACGCGATTTGTTGGAATTCACCCGTAACAAGCAATACATATTGCTTATAATTAAATTAGAAAAAAACAAGAAGAAATGTTGTTGTTTTGTTGTTAATTTACATTAGAATTTGTTATTTTTATGTGTTTGTTGCGTTGTGTATTTGCGTGATGGAGTCATGATTGTAACTTGAGGACAAGTATTTTACGATGTATTTACGTTTTTAATGTAAGCTGAATATAGCCATACCTGTATTAAGTGTTTTAATATTCTTTGAAAGTGAAAGTTGATTGAAATAAAAAAATCGGGTAAGAAACATCGTACGAGACCAGAAGTTCTGTCGGCACACAAATCCAACATCAAAGACTTTTTTCAGGAAGTGACGTTATCAATGAATTTCATTGGATGAGAAACTTGTGGAATCCCTTCTGATTCAGTGCATGTCAACTATGGGAATTCCCGATCCTCTGATACTTTCATTTGTCTAAAAACGGGAAGATGGACATTACGATGTATTTATTGTTTTTCCTGAGATTAAAATTGTTTGAAACGTGAGTTTAAACAATGTATTTGTAAACTATTGTGTTTTGTGAGTGATAACATCGATTTTTAAACAAAAGTTATATTGATCACGGCGAACCCCATTCATACATGTCCTGGTTCTTAATCGTAGAAAATGTGGAATTTCTTGACTAAAAAATATTCTTGACCATTATTAATTATAAAAATTTTGACCGTAGACAGTGACAGAAGACGAAGTGGGGTAACGGTGAACCTCAAACGGTGGGAACTACTGACAAAAATCACGCGATTTGCTTACAAAAATGGCGTCCTTCGATGTGTATTACACATTGGATCATGATTATTGGTCAACAAACACACCAAAAAACGACTTTTTTGTGAAATAAACAACACAAGAGGTAATTTCAACATGAATTTTATTTGAAAATTGATACTATAGATGATAGCCATGTGCGTATCGTCGTTGATAGTGTCTTGCATTACCGAGAGGGCAGCGAGACATTATCGGCTCCTAAATATCGGACAACTCTAAATATTCGGACACCCCCATTTTTCCAAGTGTATAATTTTCATATTTCCTCTAAGTTCCCGGACACTTGAAAATGAAATTAAAAATTCGTCCGAATACATAGAAGGATTACGGTATATATGTTTTAATGGCAAGGTATTTACTTTCTATATTTCAAATGTGAAGAAATTTGGTGGAAATTGAATGAACAATGGCTATTTTAGTCATTTTGCTATTAATAATATTGGCAACCATCTTGGATTTTATACTGGGTCATACTGTTCAAGAGTAACAAAAGCCTAAACAACTTAACCTAACATCCTCTTTAAGTATTTTAAATACTAACAAAGTGTATCATTCATTTTTGTCGATAACATGTAAGACAATCAACTCTGGTAGATTTTTAATGTAAATATCAAACTACAAATCTTGGTAGAGTGTTAGAATGTTAATTGTATATTTGTGAAAAAAGCGATAATGTAGATAGTTTAAAAATTGTACCAGTAAATGAAAATTTGCCAACCATCAACAACAGCAGTTATTTGAAACAACTTATCAAAGTATAGAAACTTACCTAATGGTCTTTCAGTCTCTGAATTTTGATCAATTGAAGCAGATCTATATTGTTTTGGAATTTTACTGAGTGTTTCTGTAAAATGACATTAAAAAGATGTTGAATGATTCTTAAAGTAGGTTGTGACAAGATGGCATTAAAAACCGGACCCAAGTGGTCCAAACGGACCTGTTATATAAAACTGACATAATTTGACCTTATTTGCATTATTTGCTAAAATGGGTCGATGAAATATTTCTCGAAACAACCTGCTACATATGTTAAATGACTAGGTATGTACCTTATATATTTTAAAATTATATAAAAACAAACGGTGGAAAATTGAATGAACAATGGCTATTTTAGTCAGTTTGCTATCTATAGTAATGGCATCCTTCTTAGATTTTTGCACAGGGTCGCCATGTACAAACTTTGATCAACTCCACCTAGGGACCTTCCACACCAAATTTGGCTTCAATTGGCCTTTTGAATTATAAGAAGATTGTTTTTTAGAGAATTGACAAAACATTTGACCTTATTTGTATAATTTTCTAAATTAAGGTCAATGAAAAGATTCTTTAAAAACCAATTAAATATGGTTAAGTATGTACTTTCTAAATTTCAAATTTGAAGAAAATCGGTAGAAAATTGAATGCACAACGACCACTTTAGTGATTTTGCTAATAACAGTAATTGGGGCCATCTTAGATTTAATACATGGTCGCATTGTACAAATTTTGACCTACCTAACCTAGGGACTTTACACATTAAATTTGGTTTCAAATGATCTGATGGTTTCTGAGAAGATTTTAAAAAATTGACTTAAAATTTGACCTAAATCTCATAATTTGCTAAAATAAGTTATTGAAAATTTCTCAAAAAAAACTGTTATATATGTTTTAATGGCAAGGTATTTACTTTCTATATTTAAAATGTGAAAAAATTTGGTGGAAATTGAATGAACAATGTCTATTTTAGTCATTTTGCTATTTATAACATTGGCAACCATCTTGGATTTTATACTGGGTCATACTGTTCAAGAGTAACAAAAGCCTAAACAACTTAACCTAACATCCTCTTTAAGTATTTTAAATACTAACAAAGAGTATCATTCATTTTTGTCGATAACATGTAAGAACATCAACTCTGGTAGATTTTTAATGTAAATATCAAACTACAAATCTTGGTAGAGTGTTAGAATGTTAATTGTATATTTGTGAAAAAAGTGATAATGTAGATAGTTTAAAAATTGTACCAGTAAATGAAAAATTGGCAACCATCAACAACAGCAGTTATTTGAAACAACTTATCAAAGTATAGAAACTTACCTAATGGTCTTTCAGTCTCTGAATTTTGATCAATTGAAGCAGATCTATATTGTTTTGGAATTTTACTGAGTGTTTCTGTAAAATGACATTAAAAGATGTTGAATGATTCTTCAAGTAGGTTGTGACAAGATGGCATTAAAAACCGGACCCAAGTGGTCCAAACGGGCCTGTTATGTAAAACTGACATAATTTGACCTTATTTGCATTATTTGCTAAAATTGGTTGATGAAATATTTCTCGAAACAACCTGCTACATATGTTAAATGACAAGGTATGTACCTTATATATTTTAAAATTTATAAAAACAAACGGTGGAAAATTGAATGTACAATGGCTATTTTAGTCAGTTTGCTATCTATAGTAATGGCAGCCATCTTAGATTTTTGTACAGGGTCGCCATGTACAAACTTTGATCAACTCCATCTAGGGACCTTCCACACCAAATTTGGTTTCAATTGGCCTTTTGAGTTATGAGAAGATTTTTAGAGAATTGACAAAACATTTGACCTTATTTGTATAATTTTCTAAATTAAGGTCGATGAAAAATTTCTTTAAAAACCAATTAAATATGGTTAAGTATGTACTTTCTAAATTTCAAATTTGAAGAAAATCGGTAGAAAATTGAATGCACAATGGCCACTTCAGTGATTTTGCTAATAACAGTAATTGGGCCATCTTAGATTTAATACATGGTCGCATTGTACAAATTTTGACCTACCTAACCTAGGGACTTTACACATTAAATTTGGTTTCAAATGATCTGATGGTTTCTGAGAAGATTTTAAAAAATTGACTTAAAATTTGACCTAAATCTCATAATTTGCTAAAATAAGTTATTGAAAATTTCTCAAAAAAAACTGTTATATATGTTTTAATGGCAAGGTATTTACTTTCTATATTTCAAATGTGAAGAAATTTGGTGGAAATTGAATGAACAATGGCTATTTTAGTCATTTTGCTATTAATAATATTGGCAACCATCTTGGATTTTATACTGGGTCATACTGTTCAAGAGTAACAAAAGCCTAAACAACTTAACCTAACATCCTGTTTAAGTATTTTAAATACTAACAAAGTGTATCATTCATTTTTGTCGATAACATGTAAGACAATCAACTCTGGTAGATTTTTAATGCCAATATCAAACTACAAATCTTGGTAGAGTGTTAGAATGTTAATTGTATATTTGTGAAAAAAGCGATAATGAAGATAGTTTAAAAATTGTACCAGTAAATGAAAATTTGCCAACCATCAACAACAGCAGTTATTTGAAACAACTTATCAAAGTATAGAAACTTACCTAATGGTCTTTCAGTCTCTGAATTTTGATCAATTGAAGCAGATCTATATTGTTTTGGAATTTTACTGAGTGTTTCTGTAAAATGACATTAAAAAGATGTTGAATGATTCTTAAAGTAGGTTGTGACAAGATGGCATTAAAAACCGGACCCAAGTGGTCCAAACGGACCTGTTATATAAAACTGACATAATTTGACCTTATTTGCATATTTGCTAAAATGGGTCGATGAAATATTTCTCAGAAACAACCTGCTACATATGTTAAATGACTAGGTATGTACCTTATATATTTTAAAATTATATAAAAACAAACGGTGGAAAATTGAATGAACAATGGCTATTTTAGTCAGTTTGCTATCTATAGTAATGGCATCCTTCTTAGATTTTTGCACAGGGTCGCCATGTACAAACTTTGATCAACTCCACCTAGGGACCTTCCACACCAAATTTGGCTTCAATTGGCCTTTTGAATTATAAGAAGATTGTTTTTTAGAGAATTGACAAAACATTTGACCTTATTTGTATAATTTTCTAAATTAAGGTCAATGAAAAGATTCTTTAAAAACCAATTAAATATGGTTAAGTATGTACTTTCTAAATTTCAAATTTGAAGAAAATCGGTAGAAAATTGAATGCACAACGACCACTTTAGTGATTTTGCTAATAACAGTAATTGGGGCCATCTTAGATTTAATACATGGTCGCATTGTACAAATTTTGACCTACCTAACCTAGGGACTTTACACATTAAATTTGGTTTCAAATGATCTGATGGTTTCTGAGAAGATTTTAAAAAAATTGACTTAAAATTTGACCTAAATCTCATAATTTGCTAAAATAAGTTATTGAAAATTTCTCAAAAAAAACTGTTATATATGTTTTAATGGCAAGGTATTTACTTTCTATATTTAAAATGTGAAAAAATTTGGTGGAAATTGAATGAACAATGTCTATTTTAGTCATTTTGCTATTTATAACATTGGCAACCATCTTGGATTTTATACTGGGTCATACTGTTCAAGAGTAACAAAAGCCTAAACAACTTAACCTAACATCCTCTTTAAGTATTTTAAATACTAACAAAGAGTATCATTCATTTTTGTCGATAACATGTAAGAACATCAACTCTGGTAGATTTTAATGTAATATCAAACTACTAAATCTTGGTAGAGTGTTAGAATGTTAATTGTATATTTGTGAAAAAAGTGATAATGTAGATAGTTTAAAAATTGTACCAGTAAATGAAAAATTGGCAACCATCAACAACAGCAGTTATTTGAAACAACTTATCAAAGTATAGAAACTTACCTAATGGTCTTTCAGTCTCTGAATTTTGATCAATTGAAGCAGATCTATATTGTTTTGGAATTTTACTGAGTGTTTCTGTAAAATGACATTAAAAAGATGTTGAATGATTCTTCAAGTAGGTTGTGACAAGATGGCATTAAAAACCGGACCCAAGTGGTCCAAACGGGCCTGTTATGTAAAACTGACATAATTTGACCTTATTTGCATTATTTGCTAAAATTGGTTGATGAAATATTTCTCGAAACAACCTGCTACATATGTTAAATGACAAGGTATGTACCTTATATATTTTAAAATTTATAAAAACAAACGGTGGAAAATTGAATGTACAATGGCTATTTTAGTCAGTTTGCTATCTATAGTAATGGCAGCCATCTTAGATTTTTGTACAGGGTCGCCATGTACAAACTTTGATCAACTCCATCTAGGGACCTTCCACACCAAATTTGGTTTCAATTGGCCTTTTGAGTTATGAGAAGATTTTTTAGAGAATTGACAAAACATTTGACCTTATTTGTATAATTTTCTAAATTAAGGTCGATGAAAAATTTCTTTAAAAACCAATTAAATATGGTTAAGTATGTACTTTCTAAATTTCAAATTTGAAGAAAATCGGTAGAAAATTGAATGCACAATGGCCACTTCAGTGATTTTGCTAATAACAGTAATTGGGGCCATCTTAGATTTAATACATGGTCGCATTGTACAAATTTTGACCTACCTAACCTAGGGACTTTACACATTAAATTTGGTTTCAAATGATCTGATGGTTTCTGAGAAGATTTTTAAAAAATTGACTTAAAATTTGACCTAAATCTCATAATTTGCTAAAATAAGTTATTGAAAATTTCTCAAAAAAAAACTGTATATATGTTTTAATGGCAAGGTATTTACTTTCTATATTTCAAATGTGAAGAAATTTGGTGGAAATTGAATGAACAATGGCTATTTTAGTCATTTTGCTATTAATAATATTGGCAACCATCTTGGATTTTATACTGGGTCATACTGTTCAAGAGTAACAAAAGCCTAAACAACTTAACCTAACATCCTGTTTAAGTATTTTAAATACTAACAAAGTGTATCATTCATTTTTGTCGATAACATGTAAGACAATCAACTCTGGTAGATTTTTAATGCCAATATCAAACTACAAATCTTGGTAGAGTGTTAGAATGTTAATTGTATATTTGTGAAAAAAGCGATAATGTAGATAGTTTAAAAATTGTACCAGTAAATGAAAATTTGCCAACCATCAACAACAGCAGTTATTTGAAACAACTTATCAAAGTATAGAAACTTACCTAATGGTCTTTCAGTCTCTGAATTTTGATCAATTGAAGCAGATCTATATTGTTTTGGAATTTTACTGAGTGTTTCTGTAAAATGACATTAAAAAGATGTTGAATGATTCTTAAAGTAGGTTGTGACAAGATGGCATTAAAAACCGGACCCAAGTGGTCCAAACGGGCCTGTTTTGTAAAACTGACATAATTTGACCTTATTTGCATTATTTGCTAAAATGGGTCGATGAAATATTTCTCGGAAACAACCTGCTACATATGTTAAATGACTAGGTATGTAACTTATATATTTTAAAATTTATAAAAACAAACGGAAAATTGAATGTACAATGGCTATTTTAGTCATTTTGCTATCTATAGTAATGGCATCCATCTTAGATTTTTGCACAGGGTCGCCTTGTACAAACTTTGATCAACTCCACCTAGGGACCTTCCACACCAAATTTGATTTCAATTGGCCTTTTGAGTTCTGACAAGATTTTTTAGAGAATTGACAAAACATTTGACCTGATTTGTATAATTTTCTAAATTAAGGTCAATGAACAATTGCTTTAAAAACCAATTAAATATGGTTAAGTATGTACTTTCTAAATTTCAAATTTGAAGAAAATCGGTAGAAAATTGAATGCACTATGGCCACTTCAGTAATTTTGCTAATAATAGTAATTGGGGCCATCTAAGATTTAATACATGGTCGCATTGTACAAATTTTGACCTACCTTATCTAGAGACTTTCCACATTAAATTTGGTTTCAAATAATCTAATGGTTTCCGAGAAGATTTTCAAAGAATTGACATAAAATTTGACCTAAATCTCATAATTTGCTAAAATAAGTTATTGAAAATTTCTCAAAAAAAAAACTGTTATATATGTTTTAATGGCAAGGTATTTACTTTCTATATTTCAAATGTGAAGAAATTTGGTGGAAATTGAATGAACAATGGCTATTTTAGTCATTTTGCTATTAATAATATTGGCAACCATCTTGGATTTTATACTGGGTCATACTGTTCAAGAGTAACAAAAGCCTAAACAACTTAACCTAACATCCTCTTTAAGTATTTTAAATACTAACAAAGTGTATCATTCATTTTTGTCGATAACATGTAAGACAATCAACTCTGGTAGATTTTTAATGCCAATATCAAACTACAAATCTTGGTAGAGTGTTAGAATGTTAATTGTATATTTGTGAAAAAGCGATAATGAAGATAGTTTAAAAATTGTACCAGTAAATGAAAAATTGGCAACCATCAACAACAGCAGTTATTTGAAACAACTTATCAAAGTATAGAAACTTACCTAATGGTCTTTCAGTCTCTGAATTTTGATCAATTGAAGCAGATCTATATTGTTTTGGAATTTTACTGAGTGTTTCTGTAAAATGACATTAAAAAGATGTTGAATGATTCTTAAAGTAGGTTGTGACAAGATGGCATTAAAAACCGGATCCAAGTGGTCCAAACGGGCCTGTTATATAAAACTGACATAATTTGACCTTATTTGCATTATTTGCTAAAATGGGTCGATGAAATATTTCTCGGAAACAACCTGCTACATATGTTAAATGACTAGGTATGTACCTTATATATTTTAAAATTTATAAAAACAAACGGTGGAAAATTGAATGTACAATGGCTATTTTAGTCATTTTGCTATCTACAGTAATGGCATCCATCTTAGATTTGTGTACAGGGTCGCTATGTACAAACTTTGATCAACTCCACCTAGGGACCTTCCACACCAAATTTGGCTTCAATTGGCCTTTTGAGTTATCAGAAGATTGTTTTTTAGAGAAATGACAAAACATTTGACCTTATTTGTATAATTTTCTAAATTAAGGTCAATGAAAAATTTCTTTAAAAACCAATTAAATATGGTTAAGTATGTACTTTCTAAATTTCAAATTTGAAGAAAATCGGTAGAAAATTGAATGCACAACGGCCACTTCAGTGATTTTGCTAATAATAGTAATTGGGGACTTTCCACATTAAATTTGGTTTCAAATGATGTAATGGTTTCAGAGAAGATTTTCAAAGAATTGACATAAAATTTGACCTAAATCTCTTAACTTATTAAAATAAGTTATTGAAAATTTCTCAAAAAAAAACTGTTATATATGTTTTAATGGCAAGATATATACTTTCTATATTTCAAATGTGAAGAAATTTGGTGGAAATTGAATGAACAATGGCTATTTTAGTCATTTTGCTATTTATAATATTGGCAACCATCTTGGATTTTATACTGGGTCATACTGTTCAAGAGTAACAAAAGCCTAAACAACTTAACCTAACATCCTCTTTAAGTATTTTAAATACTAACAAAGTGTATCATTCATTTTTGTCGATAACATGTAAGACAATCAACTCTGGTAGATTTTTAATGCCAATATCAAACTACAAATCTTGGTAGAGTGTTAGAATGTTAATTGTATATTTGTGAAAAAAGCGATAATGAAGATAGTTTAAAAATTGTACCAGTAAATGAAAAATTGGCAACCATCAACAACAGCAGTTATTTGAAACAACTTATCAAAGTATAGAAACTTACCTAATGGTCTTTCAGTCTCTGAATTTTGATCAATTGAAGCAGATCTATATTGTTTTGGAATTTTACTGAGTGTTTCTGTAAAATGACATTAAAAAGATGTTGAATGATTCTTAAAGAAGGTTGTGACAAGATGGCATTAAAAACCGGATCCTAGTGGTCCAAACGGGCCTGTTATATAAAACTGACATAATTTGACCTTATTTGCATTATTTGCTAAAATGGGTCGATGAAATATTTCTCAGAAACAACCTGCTACATATGTTAAATGACTAGGTATGTACCTTATATATTTTAAAATTTATAAAAACAAACGGTGGAAAATTGAATGTACAATGGGTATTTTAGTCAGTTTGCTATCTATAGTAATGGCAGCCATCTTAGATTTTTGTACAGGGTCGCCATGTACAAACTTTGATCAACTCCACCTAGGGACCTTCCACACCAAATTTGGCTTCAATTGGCCTTTTGAGTTATCAGAAGATTGTTTTTTAGAGAATTGACAAAACATTTGACCTTATTTGTATAATTTTCTAAATTAAGGTCAATGAAAAAATTCTTTAAAAACCAATTAAATATGGTTAAGTATGTACTTTCTAAATTTCAAATTTGAAGAAAATCGGTAGAAAATTGAATGCACAACGGCCACTTCAGTGATTTTGCTAATAATAGTAATTGGGGCCATCTTAGATTTAAATACATGGTCACATTGTACAAATTTTGGCCAACCTCACCTAGGGACTTTCCACATTAAATTTGGTTTCAAATGATGTAATGGTTTCCGAGAAGATTTTCAAAGAATTGACATAAAATTTGACCTAAATCTCTTAATTTGCTAAAATAAGTTATTGAAAATTTCTCAAAAAAAAACTGTTATATATGTTTTAATGGCAAGATATATACTTTCTATATTTCAAATGTGAAGAAATTTGGTGGAAATTGAATGAACAATGGCTATTTTAGTCATTTTGCTATTTATAATATTGGCAACCATCTTGGATTTTATACTGGGTCATACTGTTCAAGAGTAACAAAAGCCTAAACAACTTAACCTAACATCCTGTTTAAGTATTTTAAATACTAACAAAGTGTATCATTCATTTTTGTCGATAACATGTAAGACAATCAACTCTGGTAGATTTTTAATGTAAATATCAAACTACAAATCTTGGTAGAGTGTTAGAATGTTAATTGTATATTTGTGAAAAAAGCGATAATGTAGATAGTTTAAAAATTGTACCAGTAAATGAAAATTTGCCAACCATCAACAACAGCAGTTATTTGAAACAACTTATCAAAGTATAGAAACTTACCTAATGGTCTTTCAGTCTCTGAATTTTGATCAATTGAAGCAGATCTATATTGTTTTGGAATTTTACTGAGTGTTTCTGTAAAATGACATTAAAAAGATGTTGAATGATTCTTAAAGTAGGTTGTGACAAGATGGCATTAAAAACCGGACCCAAGTGGTCCAAACGGGCCTGTTTTGTAAAACTGACATAATTTGACCTTATTTGCATTATTTGCTAAAATGGGTCGATGAAATATTTCTCAGAAACAACCTGCTACATATGTTAAATGACTAGGTACGTACCTTATATATTTTAAAATTTATAAAAACAAACGGTGGAAAATTGAATGTACAATGGCTATTTTAGTCAGTTTGCTATCTATAGTAATGGCAGCCATCTTAGATTTGTGTACAGGGTCGCTATGTACAAACTTTGATCAACTCCACCTAGGGACCTTCCACACCAAATTTGGCTTTAATTGGCCTTTTGAGTTATCAGAAGATTGTTTTTTAGAGAATTGACAAAACATTTGACCTTATTTGTATAATTTTCTAAATTAAGGTCATGTAAGACAATCAACAGGCCTGTTATGTAAATTTAAATTTCAAATTTGAAGAAAATCGGTAGAAAATTGAATGCACAACGGCCACTTCAGTGATTTTGCTAATAATAGTAATTGGGGCCATCTTAGATTTAATACATGGTCACATTGTACAAATTTTGACCTACCTCACCTAGGGACTTTCCACATTAAATTTGGTTTTAAATGATGTAATGGTTTCCGAGAAGATTTTCAAAGAATTGACATAAAATTTGACCTAAATCTCATAATTTGCTAAAATAAGTTATTGAAAATTTCTCAAAAAAAACTGTTATATATGTTTTAATGGCAAGGTATTTACTTTCTATATTTCAAATGTGAAGAAATTTGGTGGAAATTGAATGAACAATGGCTATTTTAGTCATTTTGCTATTTATAATATTGGCAACCATCTTGGATTTTATACTGGGTCATACTGTTCAAGAGTAACAAGAGCCTAAACAACTTAACCTAACATCCTCTTTAAGTATTTTAAGTATTTTAAATACTAACAAAGTGTATCATTCATTTTTGTCAATAACACGTAAGAACATAAACTCTGGCAGATTTTTAATGCCAATATCAAACTACAAATCTTGGTAAAGTGTTAATGTTAATTGTATATTTGTGAAAAAAGCGATAATGTAGATAGTTCAAAAATTGTACCAGCAGATCTATATTGTTTTTGGAATTTTACTGAGTGTTTCTGTAAAATGACATTAGAAAAATGTTGAATGATTCTTAAAATAGGTTCTGATGAGATGGCATTAAAAACCGGACCCAAGTGATCCAAACGGGCCTGTTATGTAAAACTGACATAATTTGACCTTATTTGCATTATTTGCTAAAACGGTCGATGAAATATTTCTCGGAAAAAACCTGCTATATATGTTAAATGACTAGGTATGTACCTTATATATTTTAAAATTTATAAAAACTAGAGGCCCAATAGGGCCTGTACCGCTCACCTGGACCGAAAACAGCACAAAAACACAATAAATACTACATTTAAGGAGCAATATTTCTGATGTGGATATTCAGATATTTATGAAACTTGTAACTCGCATCTGTGACCTTGACTTTCGAATCAATGACCATAATCTATATTAAAATGATCACTGCATCAATACCAACAATATTCTAATATACATGCCTTTACAAAACGTCTATATTTTTTTAGATAATTAACCTTTTGGTATTGTTTTGAAACCGTGACCTTGATCTTTGGACCCATGACCTTTTTCTATACATCAAAATGATATGAATAATATTCCAATATACATGCCTATACAAAATGTTTATAGTTTTCAAGATAATTAAAGATTTTGGTCTTGTTTGCTATTGTGACCTTGACCTTTGGACCCATAACCTTTTTCTATCAATACCAACAATATTCTTATATACATGCCTATATAAAACGTTGATAGTGTTTGAGATAGTTAACGATTTGGGTATTGATTTGCTGCTGTGACCTTGACCTTTGGACCCATGACTTTTTTCTATACATCAAAATGACCGTTGTATCAATACCTACAACATTCTAATATACATGCTTATATCAAAAGTTAATAGTTTTCAAGATAATGAGCCATTTCAGTTTTCTTTTGCATCTGTGACCTTGACCTTAAAACCATTGACCTAAATCAATGACCTTTTGTTGACTAGTCGCCAGTTGAGACAAAAATGGAAATATCCACAACATGATTTGGTTTTACAATGTTTTTTTTACTTAACTTTCAAAGTAAAAATTTTATTACACGCTATAATCAAAATTTGCATGAACATTGACATTCACACAACCCATGTAAGTATTAGTTACCTTGCTAAAACAGAATCAATTCTGATAAAGAATCCATATATGCATACAACCCATTCTTTATTCATCTGAACTGATGACTGATCTCTTAAGCTTTACCAGGTTTCAGAATTCCATTTCAATTTTTTACCAAAAGAATCAAATTTCTTTTTTTTCTAGGCTTAACCTTATTGCAGAATTGTGATTTAAACTTTCAATTTTAAGAAAACTTTGGATGTATATATCTGAAATATAAACTTTAAGATTGAACCAGGAGATTTATGCACAGTTCTACTTTTTTCAGAATGCAAATAATTTTTGCAGCCAGTAAGATTTTTTTTCTTCACTGATACCATTGGCAGCTATGATTTTCATTTCTCATTTGATGATATAAGTCCACAAGTCTTGTCCTTGACTTTTCTTTGTAAATATTAGAACAGTTTTTGTTGTCATCCCTCCCCAAAAAACTGCTATAATGTACACATTCTTTTATAATATAAATAATGTATACCTGTATATGGTGCAGCACTGTAGAGAATTGTTGCAAAAAAAAAAAAATTCAATGGTGAGAAAAAATTAAAATGCAATCAGTATACCCAGATTTCTGTATAGGAAGTAGATACTTAAATTACAGTATGAATTTGAAAAATACCTCTTGAAAAGATGCCAGACACATCTGAGCTACATTCATCTTCAGACACACATGATAATGATGATGATGATGATGCTGTGCAAAGAGAAAGAATGTCAAAATTATAATATTGTATATTTATAATGAATCAAAACAATATTTAAAAGCTTATTGCTTGATAATATTTGGCTTTCAAGAAATTATATTCTGAAATGGCTGACTAGTGCTGTATCTTTCCATATTTCGCCAATTTCAACAGTTGCAGTTTTCTACTATACTCATTACTCATCACATTTACAATTAATACAGCTGTTGATATCATAAAGGGATGATGCCAAACAAGTTGGTCCACTATTAAGATACAATTGTATTAAGAGCCTGTTAACTATAACCATTTCAATATCAAAGAAGTGCTACCTGAATATATCGCCACCTTTGGTTCAGAAAAAAATTGGCAGTAAGCCAATTTCAGCAAATGTATCAAACCATCAGATCATGGATGAACTACTATAGTCTTTTGCAAAAATGTGTTTCGGTCATGTTTCGGAAATGAGCAAGTATAAAGGACTAAAAAATAAAATGTTAGATCATGAGATAAATAAAATGCTGCCTGAAAACAATTTAGATCAATAGATTTGAATGTACTGAGTTGCAAGTACTTTTTTTAGTGCTACATTAACTGGTGTATACATGTACATATTGCATTTATATTCCGGAAATGAAGAAAAACACATTACCATAAGAACTAAAAATTGACAAACATATAGTTGATACATGTTATCCAGTTACAAATGTTTTTACTGCCTTAAATAAACTAAGATGAAATGGATCGTGTGTTAAATTCATTTCTATGACAATATGCGAATTTGGCGCTACAACAGGTGCAAAATATAGGAGGTAAATCTGTTCCAGCAAACACCATGGTGGTATACAAGGTTGGTGTTATATCGGGGGCTGTATATCAATGTAGCACTGTACTTACTTTCTCTTCGTCGTTTTAGTCTTCTGTGTTTATTAATAAGACTCCCTCTCTTCCTCTTCTTTCCTAGAAAAGGAAACAAAATATTATCTAAAAAGAAAATTTGATAAATACATATATAACTCTGCCATGAAATGCAAACTATTTTTGCTGGTAATTCAGATTAGACATGCAAATCAGACAGAATACAATCAGTTTGATTCCGAAATTATTTAGACTTTGATTTTACCATTCAGAACTATTGGACCTTTAGTTATCATATGGTCTGCTTAAAATCTTAATCATATGTTAAGTGTGAGAATAATTTAAATTATAAAAAATGCTTTCCATTAGGCATTCCAATATCCTTACTTTTACAGTGCAAGATTACCCGGTATGTCAATATGCCAATAATGTCATAGGGAATCTATGTACACATCTGAATAACCCTACACCTTATTTTCCATAACTGATGGTTTTGCAATAAATTTGCTAAATAAAGGATTAGACAGCATAATAGTAATGCTAAGTTTTGCATGTACTATGCCAAAATAGTAGTCATGTACTATTTTCTTAACCCCAACTAATTCAGTATAGTATCATCAAACACAGCATTGTTATATAAAGCATGATGTCAAGACACAAAATTGTGGCAATGTTAATTTTCAAGAATTTGGCAAAAACTTTTTTAAAATCTCATGCATTTTCAGAGATTGCTTGGAGACAGCATTTCAAATTAAGTACAGGTCTTATTCATCTCTTATAAAATCATTATCGGTCATGATTTTGTATATGAGAAAAACATTAAACTTTTTAGTCTGTCTGATGTAAAATCTTAACATTTGCTTCAAAATATCATAGTGTAAATTTATAATTAATAAAATTAACAGTTCAGCTTTCAATAATGTTGACACTTGTTTTGCATCTACCAACACCACACTTAGAGACACATGCATCAGATTCAATTAAATCAAACAAATTCAGATTTAGTTCAAATATGTCTAAAATTTTAAGCCAACTTTTACTATTTATGATTTTCTGTGATAGCAACCTATTCATTTTTCACTTTCAATGAGCATCTGTTTCATTGTTTGTATAGCAAAAAACACATCTTTAATGTAAGGGTTATGTGCTGAAATGAACGATAAAATGTCATTTTAATTTTTGTGATCCAAAGTGCAATTACTCACAAAAATAGAACCTTTATGCATGGCAATCCAAATACCATGATAAATGAGTGGATCAGCAGGTGCCTGTTGTTTTGGAAGTAATTTGAAAATTCAATTCCATGTTTATTTTGTACGTAAACAAATTTGAATTTACATACCTGATGATTTGATGTGCACAATGTTTTGCAGGAAAATATGTTTTTTTATTTTTTCAGAACTTATTTTGATTCTATATATTAAAATATGTATAGGATTTTACACAAGTGTTTATGTAACATTCAATTAATAAACAAAATGGATAAATTTTATGCTATGAACCATGTGCGAGTTGATTAAAATTTGGTATTACATAAACAAAAGTGTAAGATTCTGATTATTCCCAGAAAATTGTCTTTTTTGCCTTGCCTGTAGTTTTCCTAATAATTTAGTGTCTCTGACCATGGCCTTTCAAACCTATGACCTTACACTACATACCAGTATCTAAAAATACCCAAACACTCTTATTCATATGCCTGTAAAAAGTTTTTCAGAAAATTAACCATATTTACATTTGTGACCTTTCAATATAAATCAGACTGACCATTAAAAAATACCGATAGTAATCTAACAAACAAGACCCTTTACACTGCTGAAATGGTAGATGAGTTGGGTCTCATTTATTTTTATAATTTCTTTTAATAATTGAGTTATCGGTATCTTAAAATAACTCAAAAAAACATATAACATATGAGCCCGTCCAAGTAGAAACGTCCCTTATGTGCATTGTGACGTAAGCGGAGAAAATGACGTCGAAAGTTTGGGGGACAAAAGTGTGTTTCGCTGCGCAAAATGACTCAACTAATGAAAAAAAATAACTTCAGTAGGCTAACTCGGAAAGGTTTATTTTGATCCAAATTAGCAGAGAACACCTAATTGTAAATCACATAATGATAATAATATTTTAATAATGGGGTAATATAAAATGCAATAAAATTCAAACGTGTCAAATTCGACAGCAAACCAAAGGCAAAGCACAATTGTTGCAGGTGAAGAATTATTAAACAATACACGTTCTTTCGAGTGTTGTTATTTGCGATTGATATGTCTCTAAGCAGATTTCCTTTGATTTAAGAATGGGTTCCTCTGCCATTATAAACATGATTCGTTGTCTGAATATTGTGTTTTGAGGGGCAAATGTAAACAACATGACGTCACAAGCTACTGTACAATGTAGCATTTTCATGTATTTGGGAATAACAATCCCATTTGACATTGGCGTTGGTGGCGCAATGGATAGCGTTCTAGATTTACGTTTTTAAATAAAATGTCTGTTGCCAGTTCAAATCACCACGGGTTCATATTTTTTTTTACATTATTATAAATTTATTTATTTATCCAGTTTCTTTTGTATTTTGTTTTGTCGGATAATTTAAATTTGACGGCCTTTTCGATTTTCTTATTTTAATTCTAGACTGGCTAGATCTATTATTTTTATTACTCGTATTATTTTTAGCTCAAATTTTCAAGAATTTGAAATGTGAAGTAATCATTTTGGTAATTTTAATTTTTTTTATTTTTTGTAATGCGTGACGACATCAATTTTTATACGATTTGAATGCACATTTATTTCCTACAATTGCTAAGTACTGTGATAAATATTAATGTTGTTTGGTAAATACAGAAAAATTGGAGCTAGCTAAAATTTCTTGTGACACATACATGTACACCACTCCGTGCTACTTTTGAATTTTTTATGAAATAATATGAATTATTGGCTAGTACCATATTGTGTCCTTTGGATTTGGGGATATGCTTTGCTAGAAAAATGCATTTTATCATGAATCTAGTGATCAGTTGGTACATGGCAAAAATAAAATTAAGGAATACATCTTTAGTACATAATTAACTTGCATTCCACGCATGTCCATTCTTTTAATTTTAAAAATGTTCAATGCCGACATCATACCTTCTTTATTCAGTACATATTTATAACCGTTTAACCGAGCTGACCGAAGTTAGCATTAAAGTCGGCATTACCAGAATTGATTGTCAGCTTGTAAGGAAAATGAAAAAAAAACGTTTTATTTTTATCGTTTTTCGTTGTAAACTGTAATGTTCACATCATTTTAACGAAATTCTACAAAATAAATAGATCAGCTATTGATTTTTCCGTGAACAAATACATAAAACTCAACCCATCAAACAATTTCTTTTTGATGACAAGAAAACATGTTTACTAAACAAGTTTTCAAGCTTTTTAAATTATCTACCTATTATCTAAATTTTGACAATATTTTTTAAAAATCAGACCGCTTTTTACATGTATGTATACTCAAAATTGTCCGATTGCTATTTCAGCGTTGTGAAGCACACAATTAAACAGCTTTGCATAGAACACGGTTGTAAAATGCATAATTATGAACACACCAAAAACAAAAGGGCACCCACACAGTACCGTAACTAGGCCCTGAAATAAACTAGGCAAGAATTGAAGCTCAATATATAATGACATACAGTACCAACAGTCTCTATGTTTTTTTATCTTTAACATGTAAAGCTCAAACCTAGACCAGCTGTTGTAAATAAGTGAGATGGTTTTGTGCCATGAAAACTAGTTTAACCACACCACTAAAACTCTTAATCCCGGTTAAAGGATAGTTAAAAGTTTAAATTGTAGTGGGCGGGTATCAGACAAAAACAGGTCTATCATTTAACCTGGATTTTTCAGAATATTCCTGGATTTTCATTAGCAAGATCACTTGATAGATTTACACATGACAAGACGCTAAATGTCGTAATCACATAGTACCGCAATACAACTATAGTTACCAAAATGACAAATTAAATAATAATGCGAACGTTTAATGTGACAACCATTTGATTAAATCAATAAATTAGTTTTCTGTAAACTGTAACTAGTTGAAGGAACTGCCGTTTAAACTCTCTCTCTCCTCTCTCTCTCTCTCTCTCTCTCTCAATATCACACTTCTGTGCGAAACAGTACTTGGTTAAATTTTTACCGAGGCAATTGCCTCGGTTGCCTCATAGGTAGTAGTACGGTACTGCCCACATACCATTACCTCATATACATGTATAGAAGTAATGTGCCGATTTGTAAATTTTAAAAACCATAGTTTTCATTTTTCATCTTTATACGATAAGTGATAAAGTATTAACATCACGGTCCACTTAGAATTAAGGGTGATATGTGTAATCAAAATAATATTGCCAGTGGCTTGACCTAAAGGAATGAGTGTGTTTTCAAAGAAAAGAACATAAAATTTAAAATACAGAGTTGTAGAAAAGACAAAGAATATTACAAATTAAATAAATACATGTAATGCAAGTAACTATTCAGATTTGAACCCCTGTCCTACAGATTAACTAAGCTTATAGTATAACATCAATTATATGTAATACATGCATGGCAAGTTTTAATGACCATCGAAGCTTGATTTGAAAACAAATAGCAAAAGCGGGAAATACCCCTCATTTTAACATATAATAGAATGAAGATGTAGTTGCACAAAGAAATGCAAATAAAATATACATTTGTCGAGCCAAAATCTAAAACTTCAAATATACTAGTAATACTATTACTTTTTTAAATTATAACTATAAGAATATTTAGGAAATGTGTGTTAAACAAACCAAATCGGCCCATTTAGGATAAAATCCCATCAAACCTACGATACATTTTTAAAATGATAAAATATAAGTATGAATTCAGCCCAATACAGGCACAGCATATGAATTCATGATCTTGGATTGGAATCCTGTAAAATTAACCGTTTGTCAAGTTTTTGATAAATTGATCAACATGCAGAAATTCAAACTTGCCATCTTCAATTGGAACCAAATTATTCACTATTTTTCGATTGATACATATTTATACACGATTAATCAGTCCCCGTGTGTAGTTAATAGTATTTCACTTATAACAAGACAGTCAGTTCTGTAAGGGGTGGTGGTGTTGATGGAATAAGCGTCGTGAATCTTCAGTAACGCAAATTAACAAAATCTTTTGAACTAGGATCTGCCTCAGTGGAAATCAATCAAGAGCGCAGGCGATAAAAGACGCCACAATCCAAAGTCGGTATCAAGACAACCGGTCCCTAATTTCGGCTCTCATTCTTTGTTTTTCACATACAATCATTTCTCAATATCGTTCCGTTTGCCGGGGGGGGGGGTCGTGGATTCGAACCCCGGCAGGCTCTGACAAGGCTTGGTAATAAGCAGTGACTGTTTCGTCAAGCACACTGCATTTTAAAATGAAAGTCAAAAGGTTCTTCAGAAGAGACTAGAAAATCTGATGCCCTATGTCACGAAGACCCTCCCTGCACATTTCCCTGAGCGCACTGCAAAGAAAACATTCTGCCATTTCACATAAAGCTGGTGACTTCTCGATATAAGTATAAATATTCTTGACTGAGACGTAAAATCCTATTCAATCAATCAATTTATCAATGTTCGTCATCTTATTTTTTTCGTACTGTTATCTGGTAATACTAAGTTTTCACTTTCAAAGTTTTTTTTTACATTCATAAATGAATGCGCAGGAAAAAGTCGCTAAACTCGAGGCAAAATGGTTTGTTACCTTGCAGTCTCTTTGACAAAAATTCTGATGTTTTTGCTTGAACAATAGACCCTTATTGACATAAATCATGGATTATATAAGAAACGTTACAAGAGACGTAGGAATGAATAACCAGTAACCGTTTGCAACTTTTTTATCACAAAACGCCGAAATTAGGCACATTGTTCAAACGTGACGTTATCATGACGTTATGGCGGCAAAAAATGTAAAATGGCAACAAACACTCCTTTTTATTGGCCAAAATACATATATTTTACACTTGTAAAGTAGGAATGCCATATATCATTAGAAAGGTCATGAAATGTTCTATTAAAATCTAACAAAATCTGAAAATGTCAAAATTTGACCATAAGGGACGTTTCTACTTGGATGGGCTTATATGTCAGTGATTATGTTTATTTGATTTAGTTTAATACTCATAGAACACTAGATTATTTCGTTTTTTGTCATTGTAATTATATCATGTCAACTTGTAACATGAATATTTCTTTGACAAAAAGTTCTTGTCAATATCGTAGATTTTATTTGATATGTTTTGTTATTAATTTCACTTTTAATTAGTTGTAAACTATATTTGTAAAAACAGTTACATGTATGTCTATTTAAATAGTTACAACATACAGCTATTGTAGATTAAATCTTTAAATCAATGCTATATCTAAAAAAATTAAAGTACACATATTCCTTGCAACTTCTTTTTGAATATTTCTGGGTATGCAAATGAAATTTGAAGCACCATGACTTCTTAAAAAGTACAGTTTAATTTGTAACCTGTCATGCAAATTACAACACAATTTGGCAAGTTAACAAGTTTAGAGAATGTGTTGTTGTAAATTGCAGTATAGTTAATTGCATGATCATAATGTTTCATCACTAATACTCACCAAACACCAGTTTTTCTAGATTCGGCATTGTAAAAACCTCTTCCGCTTGCCCATCAGAACTCTGGAAAACCACACTGATGCAACCGTGTATTGAACGTTTTTTGTCTGTGATAATATCTGCATCTATACCATTGAATGAAACTGTTAAAGTTGATTTCTTTTGAATCTGCAATTACACAACCTTAAAGTCAACTAAATGACCCTTGGGATTTTACTTATACAAACAAAGGTTTAAGCTATGTACATAACATGTGCACATATATGTATGGTATATGCAGCTTATATGTAACTTAACATAATGAATTATGCAAACTAATTTTTTGAAATAGGCACATGATATATAGAGTCAAAACCTGTTTACAATGGCCACCCAAGGGAAGCCAAAAAAGTGACCTTTATTGGTAGATGATATTTATCTACATGACCAAATAATAATGTACAAGAAGAAATGAGATTAGAATTCCCTAGCCTTTACAAGCAGAATGACTTAATATAGATGTGGTCTGTAAGGCAGGTTTGACTGTTTGATTTAACCTTTTTGGAATTAACAAGGATGAAGTTGTGATATTTGGCCTGATGAATTAATTTTATCTTTTGCGTGATGTCTCATTCTCAGAAATAAGTTCATCAAGTATGAGATCAATCAGACAATGTGTCTTTTAATGCAAGGAAGCCTAATTTCTATTTACAATAACTGTAACTTTGACCTTTGTCCTAGTGACTTTGCTCATAATCTCATGTGATATCTTGCCATAGGAAATTAGCTGACCAAGTGAGAGATTAATTAGACAAACAGTGTGGAAAACAAATTTCTATATACAGTTACAATGGCCTTAACCTCTGACCTTGAGATCTATTTTCAATTCCATTCAGTCTTGAAAAATTAAATTGAAATATAAAATCTTTCAAGTTTGTGATCAATCAGATAAACTTTTTGTCTTTAAAGAAAAGGAAACAAAATTTATATAAAGGTAACTTTGAATCTGACCTTTGAACTAGTGGCCTAGTCTTTAGTCCCATCTTGCAATAACTGTGACCTTGACCTTTGACCTTTTGACTTTGCAATCTTTTTCAAATGTCTTGTTACAAGGAAGAAGTTGACCAATGCTCAATGGATAAATATCAAAATGCATGGCAACCAAATTTTGGATGTATAATAACTGTTATCTAACCTTCAACCTAGCCACATTACTGTTATCTTATGTTATTCTGTAACTATTTAATTTAGCAGAAAATAAAGTTCAGGTTTTGAGCATTATATCTTAAAATGCATTGTTTAATTTCCGTGATTTCTAAAGCAGACCATGGAATGCACAGACAGTTCTTTATATTCCCATTTTATTACTTTATGCAGAAAACATGTAACCCAAGAAATTAATAGTTTAAATCCAAACTTTTGACCTATGCAACTTAAGTAAATTTTTTGTGTATCATGTACATATGTCTAAAAATATGTCACTTTCAACTTTTATTTCATAAGTCTTGCCTTCTTATGTTTCAAACATTTAGTCTTTAAACCTGGAAAAAAATTAACATACTCTACAAACATTAACCAAACAACTTCAAAATTGGATCTTTATGATGAAACCCACACTGGGAGTTTGAAATAAACCTTCTTGTACTGTGTACTGGATAGCAAAATATTGACAAAATGTTTATTAAAACATGCTTTTAATTTACCTTTTTATTCTTGGTTTTTAGACAGTTCTGTTTAAACAATTGCCAGTCAGCTTTTGTAAGACTTGTTTCTGCAAGTTCTGATAGGAGAAGATGTGTAGTTGATTCATTTATACCCCTCAGGCATTCAAATTTAGATGCTGGAATATTTATTTGTCTTTTGCACAAGGATCGGTAAAGATCATAGTTTCTTTTTGAAAATTTTGTAGCCAAGAACCTTATTACAGCTTTTGAATCAACATCTTTTTTCTGAAATGAAAATCAGTAAAATCAACAAGAGGCCTACGGGCCTTTACGCTCACCTGAGGGTGTACATATCTCATGCAGAAGTTCAATGCTCAATTTCATAAATTGAAAATAATGTCTAAATTTTCAGGTAGGTCAAATATGCAAAATTCTTGCTACTTAATTATAACTTGTTCTAACAATGTTACATCTAAAATATCTAAAGTCTAGCTGCAATATATTATTTATATACAGCTAAAATTGTAAAACAAAGTACGTATGTAAAAAATAGACCATTTTGCTATTTGTTTGCATCTGTGACCTTGATCTTTGATCCCTTATTCATATACCAAAATGGTTGTTAGATCAATACCTACAATATTCTAATATACATGCTTACACAAAAAACTTATAGTTTTTCAAGATAACTTACCATTTCAGTATTCATTTGCATCTGTGACTTTGACCTTTGAATCCATAACCCTCATTCATATATTAGAATGATCATTAAGCGGGTTATTTTCGCGGGGTGTAAATTTTGGCGTATTTTGGCCGTAGCATTAAAATCGCCAAAATATTTATCGCCAAAAAATGAAACAGTCAAAATTTATTACCTTAACAATACCTTACACTGTGACAAAGTAAATACAGTAGAAATTCGATCGGTCGAATTACGATGCCCTAAATACCCTGGATAAGTCAACTGCCGGTCCCGTCCAAATCCCTATTAAATCATATGTAAATAAACCTCGATGGCTCGAACTACGATAGCTCGAATACCCCTGCTCGTTTGAACAATAAATAATTCTCGGAGGTGTAAATTTGGTGAAAATTCAACTTCTTTCGCTCGAATATCATTGTAAACAAAACACAAGCTGAAGCCATGATACAGATTTCACCGAAAGTAATAGAGCGAAACGAAATAACTCGCTTGGAACATCGAGTGTTACTCAAGATTAGTAATTAACCATGATCAGTTCAGTAATCGTTTAATTCAATTACGACACACAGGTGCGTGATCGGTAAAACATCATAAAATATTCATATTCTGTTATTTACATTTTATTGCAATGTGTATTACCGGCAGTTAAAAAAAATAAAAATATAAGGAAAATAAAGTAAGTTTATTTTATATCATTACTTTCAACCAAATTTATTTTATTTACATGAACTGTCCATATCGATAGATTTGCTGTTCGAAGTTCAACATTTTATTTACAAACGAAGTTTGAAAACTTCTGAGATATCATTGTGAATTTAACAGCAGTTTTCTATTGTAATAAAAATCGTCAAAATAAAAACTTGTCATGTTTTAATCGCTAAAATAAATACGCCAAAATTTACAACTGACATTATTTTGTCAAAAACGCCAAAATTAAGCCCGGCCAAAATAACCTGCTATACGGTATTCTAATAAGCATGCCTATACAAAATGTTTATAGTTTTCAAGATAATTAACCAATTCAGTGAAATTCAATTGCATCCGTGGCCTTGACCTTTGAACTCATGACCTTCATTCATCTGTATCAAAATGATCATTGGGCCAATACCTATAATATTCTAATATACATGCTTATACAAAAAATTTATAGATTTTTAAATAATTGACTATTTCAGTACTCAATTTCATCTGTGACCTTGATCTTTGAAGTCATGAGCTTCATTCATATATATAAGAACTACCACTGTGCAATAACCTACAATATTCTAATATACAACCCATACAAAAACTTTTTAGTTTTTGAGATAATTAACCATTTCAGTATTTGTTTGAATCTGTGACCTTGACCTTTGAACCAATAACCTCCATTCATATATCAAAATGGCTATGGTGCGATTACCTACAATATTCTAATATACATGCCTATACAAAAAGTTAAATAGTTTTGCAGATAAATATCTATTCCTGAATACTTGTGCATCTGTGACCTTGATCTTTGAACCCATGACCTTGATCTATGTATCAAAATGATTGCCCTGTCAATACCTACATAAAAATGAAAATCTCATGTCATTAACATCTGAAATGTTTAAAAATAGCATTTTTTTATCAAAGGTCAAATACTGGGACAGAACCTTGACATCAAATGGAAAAGAAAAGCAAGACAAGATCAACAGTGAAAACTCCATACAATTATCTTCAGCCATTATTTAGTTATAACAATAAATGTCTCATTTCAAAAATTATGAAATTTTACGCAAAAAATCTGTAACCTATATTTCATCTAATTATCATGAAAAACACAATTTTAATATTCCCATGTATCCTGAATCTATATATCCAATCAAAATTTGTCAGCGCCTTTTGGTTTCAGAGAAGATTTTTTGGGTTTGTTTTTGCAGGTAACAGCAGCCAACTTGTTGAGCATGGCCAAACCTAAACACAATTTTTAAAGCCTGTTACCAAGGGAAGATAATCAGCAAGTTTCATAAAATTTTGCTCAGTAGTTTTGGAGGAGAAGATTTAAATGTAAAGTTAACAGATGAAGCACGACAGACAGTAATAGATAGCAATAGCTAAACTGAGCCTTTGACTCAGGTGAGCTAAAAATGAAAAATCATCTTAATAATGCAATACTTATGCACTTTTTTCATTCACATTAAAATAATTCAAAATTTATGTGGAAGTTAGTTATAAAAATTAAAATAGAAATGCATAAAAAATCATTTCAATGCTTTTGAATTAAGCTAGTGTTTAAGATACTGTCTTAAATAGACATTATCATTTTAACATTTAACAGCATTTGAACTAAGTATTTTGATAAATAATTGAAAAAAGATGATTTTTTTATTCAGAAAGAATGTATTACCGTTTTAAGATTCAATAACTGCTTGTAAGTGTCTGTGAAGTTTTCGTTAGGTTCTGGTGGATCATTTTCTTCTTTGGTCTTTGTTGACAAGTACAAATATCGCCTTATTAAATCTACTTTTTCATAATCAGATACTTTTAAGATGGTGCTTGCATCTTCATTACAACTGGTCCCTAATATTAGTGCTTCTTCTTGTGTCAAATTGCAAAAAAGACGAATGACTCTAAACTTAAAAACAACATTCTCTGTCCTTTCAAATGCTAACTTTTGTGCTTGAACGTTGTGATTCCCATCAATAACATATATGTCATAGGAACTAAGCATTTCCTCATTAAAAGCAGACTTATCAACCTGGACAGTGCCTATTACATTGGCTGCATTTTCAATTGATATTGCTTTCTTTTCAATCATTTTGTTAGCTAAAACCTGAATAAAGTTTTTATTTTTACCTCTTACTTTATAAATTGGAAGTGGATCTTTTAATTTGAATACATCAATAACAAAAGTTCCAACTGATTTGCTTTGAAGTTTATCAAAAATATCCTGTTTACTTGTGTTTTCATCTAAGCAATTTGGCAATAATTCCGTTTTGTTTTCAGTACCAAGGTCCAACGACATTTCTTTGCTGAAGTCTGGATTATTTCCTTCATTCTGATTACCAATATTGAATATAATGCTTTCACCTTCTCCAGTGTGATTACTGTTTGAATTATAAAAAAATCATAAAAATATTTATTATTATTCATGATATCTGGCATGTTGAAATTTTAAAAATTTTAGCTTAAAGATATGATATTTATTGTGCAGCAAGGAACATCTGCTGTGCAACAAATTGATATCAATAGAAAAAAAGTAAATATTGCACAAAGCATGACATATATCTTATACCCTTATGATTCCCAGACACTTTTTATTTAATACTCCCTCACACAAAAAATTTCCTCAACTGGATTTGGATTTTGGATTTAATGTTTAGGCCCTTTGGATATTTGTTTTCAATCTCTTGTAATTTTCATCTATGCACATTTTGGACCAAACACTCATGATAAGGAATTGTATATGACAATTGTCATTAAATACATAAAATTTGATACATGAGATGGATGACCTGTGAAACTAAATACTTTGCTATGCTTAGTATCTTATGCATACTTTTGATATTTATACATGTTTTATGCAAAACAAGGGGCCCGATGGGCCTGTATTGCCCATATGGTAACCATGGGCCTGAAGACATTCACTGGATAAAGTTTCAATATAGTGGTAATATCTCATTTATTCTGTTCACCCAAATATTTGACAGAAAACCATGCTATATATGTTAAATGGCTATCTATCTGGTTTCTGTGTACCAAATTTTAACTAAATTAACCCATAAATCAATAAACATTGGCTGATAATAGGTTTTTGCAATTTTAATAACAGCAGCCATATTATATAATGGATAGAAAAGCTGGATAATTTTTAATCTTTCCTACTTAAAGGTCTCCAACATTAAATTTGGTTCATACTGATAGTTTCAGAGGAGAAGATTTTCAAACAAATAGGATCAAAATGCATCTAATATGCATATTAGGCTAATATTGTGTAAACAAAAAGATTGACAGCAAATCCTATTACATATGTTAAATGGCTATCTATCTAGTTTCTGTGTATTAAATTTTACCTTAATGCCCATAAATAAATTCACATTGACTAATTAAAGGTTTTTGCTATTTTTAGTACCAAAGCATATTGGATATTGGTTGGTAATGTCAGAAACAATTTTTAATCTTTACCATATCCAGCAAGGACCTCTCACACTAAATCTGGTTTAAATTGTTTCTGTAGTTTCAGAACAGAAGATCAGACATGTACAGACACAAGATTGCACACTTTGTCATGCTATTAAGCTCACATTATTATTGTAGAGTACTTCAAGAATTAGATGAAAATATTTCAATTTATTCATTGAACAGAATTATTAATTTTCAATTACCTTATGTATGATCCAATGTCTCCCCAAAACTGTAAAAGGCTTTGTTTGTCCTTAATGACACAACCAAACAATGTACACTCTACCAACTTGCTACAATCCAAGCTTAAGTTAACTTTGTTTTGAAGGTGTACCTACATATTTCAAATGAAAATTTGAATGATATAGGAGTAATGATATATATCAAACTTATAGAATAACTCATTTTTATTCTTAATTTGAGAGAACAAAAATACATTGAAGCTAAATAAGGTGTACTTGGTAGAGCTCAAAAGAAAACAAAATGCTTAACAAAAACAAAGGAGAACAGCATAACAGTCACTTCTGTAAAGTGGCTACATGCTTGTAGATGCTAGGTCCATTGTTTATCTCTTATTTATTTAAATAATGTTATTTTGCCTCTATATAAAAACCATCTGACAATAAAGGCCACTTCACTTTAAAAAGTTCCCTTTGATTACTTTTAAAAGGTACCAAGTTCTGTTGGATAGGCACTGACCAATATTGATAAATTATGATGACAGAATTAAATGTCAATGGAATGAAACTTAAATACATTTAAAAAATTGAACTTACTCATTTATCATGTTTATGACCTGGCAACCAGATATAGCAGCACATTATTAAAACCCTTTTTTTCTTGAGTAACCATAAAATTTAACTGATAACATTGAGAACAAAGACATTATTGCTTATATTCTTCATCTAAAGGTACTTGCAAGAATTGATGACACTTGTATCACGAGAGATTTTGTAAAATGAAATAGGAGGCTACTAGAAGTATTTTGTTCACAATAAACCAAGTGTTTATTTAACATGTTACTCATTAATCTTAATTCTAATATTAAATATAATTTTTAAACCTCATAATATACTTTTATTTTAAAATTGTTTCTAGTAACAGTTTTCCAAGAGATATCCAGATATATCTATCAGACATGTCAAGTAATTGTTAACTACTTTACACAGACAGTATAAAATTAAAGTTTGTCTCCCCCGCTTTCCTTCCATGAGTCTATGTTTCAATACAGGAAACCCCAAAAACCAATTTGATAAAAAAAGATTTGTCTTGCACTACTACACCTGGTATACATAAATTTTGTAAAGTTTCATTCCATTCCACTGTAGACTGTATGAGATTTTGCATTCATAAACTTTTATGACGGACATACAGACAGGACAAAAACAATGTCTCCCCTGAAAGGGGAGACACATAATTCTGAACAATTCAAAATAATCCTATTCATTATATAATCTACTCAATAATCCATGTAATACGGTCATACAATAAAAATCGTATTGAATGAGTGTGACGTCATAAAAGCAAACAAGTTATTCCAAAGTGATGTCACACGATTGACCTAGTTCACAGATGTTTGTTTCATTTGACACTGTTTGTTGATTCTAATTTAAGCTGATACTTTTGTTCTTTTCTTCTGAAAAGAAGATACATTGTATTTAAATTGAAAATGTTTGTTTTGTTTTTGTATCATGCGGACAGACTATTGTTTACTTATAATATTTCAGCAGGATTACTTTTGGCGCATGTACAAAGTTACATGAACTTGTTGTGTTTCAGTCAATCAGCTGTTTTCTTATAATGAGAAGACAAGTTTTAAATCTACGAAAAAACCCGTTTTTATGGGACTATATAATAAATAGAATCTTGCATTCGTGTTTATGCAATATTGAATTTATTAAACTCGTTGAATAAAGTTTTATGCAACTCGCCAAGGCTCGTTGCATAAAAAATTATTCAACTTGTTTAATAAATTCAATATTACATTAGCACCTATGTCTAAATACCTTTATTTTATCTTCACTTTCATTTTCAAAATGTTCAACAATGCTTGTACACACCCTCTGACTGCTTGTAGGATCTGTAATGTAATTACAATAAGCACAATCTTTCCACCTTATATGTTTCCATGAAATTCCAATGTATTATCTGCAGGGTTCAGTAGCCTTGGTCCTCTAGATTTTCAGACATTTAGAATTTTTTCAAATGTTCACATTTTTCATGTATTCAAACTCCAGAATGACTGTTATATTTACTTTTGATTTATAATCATTTAATTGATTTTATGTACTAATTGAATGAAATTTAGGACAGATGTAAAATATGTCTTGAATTTGTTTTAAAGAGAAAACAGTTAAAAAAGATCTGAAAAATTCTGAAAAACAAGAATTTGTAGTAATTTATAAAGTCTTTAGCTAAATCACAAATAATTATGTATTAGGTATTGGTACTATGAACATTAAGGAAAAAAAAGTAACAATGTTCTAGGAGTCAAATGTATTTGTACAGATTTACAAATTTATTTATCATGACTAATGACTTACTTCAAAATAAACCAATGGCAATATTTTGCAAAGGGTTTGAACAAAAGGGGTTTTACTATTTTTAACAAATTAAATGATTTTCACTTTACAGCAGAGGTTTTACCTAAAACATTTTAATTTCACAGAAAACCAAACATAAACCACTTTATTAAACCATTTTAGATGTTGATAGAAAAACCAACTTGATCTAAAACTTTTACAGGCTATAAACAGCTCAAAGTATCCATAATAAGCAAATTACACATGTATATAATCTATATAAAAGATGTTTCTTACAAAATCCAAGCAAGAGGCTTTCATACTCACCGAGGGTCATGCCCCTTAACTTGCAGTTTTTACCAGATATTAGAAGTTTTTGATAATATTTCTTCATTTGAGAAAAACATTAATAATTCAAAGGCCAGTTTTACCCATCTCTGGGTGCAAAGTTGATGAAAAACAAGGACATCTACTTGGGGGGGGGGGGGGGGGGGGGGGCATGTTGCATCTATGGTGTCCTTACTGCTCTGAGATCCCCAGCAATTAAGCCTGGATTCAAAAGAAAATAGTTACCATGTGTCACCAGGATGAGGCACTGTGAGGTCTTGGTGGTGCAGTTGCTATGCATAAGTAAGAGAGACACATTCTGCTCCCTATTTGGATAATATAGCAAGCTGGCTACTACCACAGACAAATGATATAATTAAAAATGTAATATTTAAGTGAGATTGCAACATAAATAAAGTCAATATCTAGTGACGTAAAATTGGTTGAAAAATTGTATACCAGTAAATATCAGAAAGTTTATTAAAAAAGATAACATTGGACATGGATATATCACCTGGCCTGCTGTGATCAATATCAAAAGTGTCATCATGTGGATAGTATCTTTATTCAAACCTGACTAAGGTACTTAGCTACATAAAATTTATTTAAACCTGATCAATATTTGCTATAACAATGTAATACTAGTACTAACTATTTATTATCCAAATAAATTGTGCACAGATTTTGTCAGGTTTCAAACTTGACTAAATATATCAAAAACACAACATAATACCTTAAAACAGCAAAAATTTGCAAAATTTGACATTTATTAGGCCCATTATTCCTAATAATATTTCAAGTATGGATGAAAATTGATATATATCTATTTTGTGTTTTGTTGTTTTATGTTTCAAGAGAGTAGAGTGGAGTACTGAGGTTTAATTATTTCACAACTTCATGAAAACTGAAGATCATTATTTTAAGTAATAGTCGAAATATATCAATTTAAAAGCTCATTTAACATTCTATGAGCCGAATTTCCTAATTTTTTTTTTTTATCAAATTCATGAAAAATGAAAAACTTTAGGATTAAGACCCTACAGAAAACAAATATCACCGTTATGGTAATGCCAATGCTACAAAAAAATCTGAATTGCTATGGGCCGTATATTATATATACTTCTGACAAAGTTTCATTGAAATCTGTCTGCTTGTTTCAAAGGAGAAATCAAAAATGTAAAAGATGGCTAACGACAATGATAACAAAACACGAACTTGAACAGAAAAAGTCACTTTAACCTTTGGCTCAGATGAGCTGAAAACTTATACAGGTGATAACTTCTATGATATGATCATACAAGTTACAGCCTGTATGCATTTTGCAATACATACAGTCATGTACCAGTTATAATTTAAAAAGTTTTTGCTCATAAAAATCTTAAGTTGTATGACTACATGCAAGTATTCTATCCATCAAACTAACCTAATATTAGGTTAAAATTTGGCGATCACTTGTAATTGATTGCATAAGGTGGCAGAAATTGAACTTCTGAAACTATCAAATGAAAACATAGTCATTCAATAACACATGTATTAATATTAACAAGAACTTGATAAAGGGACATAGTATTTCAAATTCAAACAGAAAAAAAAAAAATAGAAAAGAAGTCTCTACATAAAAGGCATCATCTGAAGGAAAATTATTTTATCTTATGTTAGAATGTCTTAGAATATTATGTTAGAATATCTTATGTTTGAATTGACAAATTAATTTGCAAGGGTGTTATGTTAGCATTGATGAAACATAATTGAAATCTGCTTAAACATTACTATTTTGGAGATATAACTTGTTATAACTTACATGGTAAATACTATACTAATTATGACTTCTTTTTAATTCCATCATACAAGTTATCATAAAATTTGTTACAAATTATATAAAAAAGTTATTATTTGTTCAAAGTTATAACATGTACATTACATCACACACACGCACACATACATGTAGGAGCTGCCAACTGAGGTCACTAGACATTATACCTCCAAATGGAGACCCCGAGTTCCTGTGGTAGTATCGGAATACAATTTTAAAAATGAGCAAAGCAGAAGATTTGGAATCTCAGAATAACATTGTTAAAGTCATAAATTAAATTTAGACCTATGGGACACAGCACCTCCAATTGAGTACATACACAAGTCCAACTGAAGACATTTTTACAATTATTCAAGTGAGACCACGAGACACACAATTCAAGTGAGTACATACAAAAGTCCAACTGAAGACATTTTTACACTTATTCAGGTGAGACAATAAGATACACAATCTAAGTGAGTACATACACAAGTCCAACTAAAGACATTTTTACACTTATTCAGGTGAGACCATAAGATACACAATCTAAGTGAGTACATACACAAGTCCAACTGAAGACATTTTTACACTTATTCAAGTGAAGCCATGAGATACAGAATCCAAACAAATCTCTTTGGTTTATGTTTGTTCTCTAGAATTAGAAAAAAAAATGTTGGAAAAATGCAAGTTTCTGGGTAAATCTACTCAGTTTCATATGATGTGTTAGTTAATGCAGTGTGTTTTGTACCAGAGCGAACAGATGATTTTATATTGCTGGCTCACTGATATACAATGCTAAAGATTAACACTTAATCTCTCTCTCTGCATTCTATACTTTTCAAGTCAATAGTCATCAAAGTTTTCCAGTGCAACTCGATACTACCAATCATTTCTTCTGGTTCAATCTCAGTATCAAATGGAGCATCCCCTCGCAGCTGCACATATCGCAAGGGACATAATTTATTACCTAGCTCTTCATAAGAGTCTATCCTCTCCTTATGAACAAAAAGTTTACAAAAATAGATGCAAATTTGACCAATGAGTTCGACCTTCAATTAGTCATCCTCCCTCCATATAGATCAAATATACAAAGTGTAATAGGGATTAGATGTAGACTGGACCTTTCACTTTACTTGCCAGAATGTTTAAATTGTTTTGGCATATTTGACAAAATCATAATTTCCTAGTGTTTTCATAGATGCAATTTGTAGGCTATACTTTGATACTTATTTAGCAAATACAGATATAACATCATCGTTATATTAAACGGGTTGTTTTAAATAAGGAAAATAGACTTTAAACATTTAGAAAAACAAGGGTTGAAAAAGATTTGATACACATGGCATGTTTTACACACGAATCTTTGTACAATTTTAACCTTCTAATTTTTCTCCCATTTAAACCAATGGAAAAATTCTTAATGCATATCTAACTCAAAAACAAACATGTTGTAACCTTTTTGTTTGTCAACAAATCCATTTGAACCCTTATTTTTCTGAATCACTTCTTGTTATAGAAAAAGTACAAAAATTCTTAAATTTTCTAAATTTATTCAACTGATAATCAAACAACTTTTAAGTTTATTTAACTGATAATCAAACAATTTCTCAGTTTATTCAACAGATAATCAAACAATTTCTCAGTTTATTCAACTGATAATCAAACAACTTAAAAAGCATTGTTAGACAAGTGGTTTCTGATACAATTCCATATATTATGATGTAAGGCCATTCAAAGTTTTTTCTATGTTAAGTATCTGCAGAAGGGAAAAGTTCTGACATCCTGAATACTAAAAGCACACATTCATTATCAAATACTTCTGATAATTATGATGTTCACATGAATAACTTATTCCAGCTTTAGATAGTAATACTGAATGCAAATAATAAACCTAATTAATACAAAAGTCATTTATGGAAACAAATTTTTATAAGTTCTCATGTGATAACTGTAAATTCTGACTACAATACTTTTTGTTTTGATTGTGTGCTTTTACTCCATAGCTGGGAAGGTTTTTGAAAATAAGTAGTTGAATGTGAAACATACCAAAACTTGGAATTGCCTAATAAATTGAATGGCTATTGTCTTTCCTACTGCTTTTTCTATGGCACTGCATGAAGGACCTTCTGATGCAGTATGACACAGCATGAGAGACTCGATGAACTAATGTATCCCATATAAACACTGTTGATTCAAATGTCAACACATCATATATATTTAATATCCTGGAAAAAGAAGCTTTCTGTCAGAACATACTTAGTTCCCATGTTTTTTAACAGTTCTGCAGATACAAGGTTCCTTACATTTATTTCTCATTCTGATCCCAGTTTAAATACATTTCTGAATTTAATATTGACAATATTCTGCTTTTTATCATCTTTCACCTATGTTACAACCAGAAGTTAAAAAATTTAATATAAATGCCTTTAAAACTAGAACACTGACAAAGTCATAAAGGGCCCCACAACAGGGTTACCTGGTTGAGGATCTCAAGTTTTACATTGCTGTAGCATTAAATGCTATCGGGTCAAAAGTCAAGGACATTACAACTATAGAAATGTTTAGTTTTAGTTTTCTCTGTCAAGGTAAGGGTAGGTTTATGAAATTCATGGTACATTTTGGATCACTGATTAGTTTCATAATTAATTTCCTAATGGTGGCCATGAAACTGATGTGAAAAATACTTCTAAATTTAGTAACAGTGACATTGACCAACTGACCTGGAATGCAACAACAGTGTACAGATGAAGGTATCTACAACCCACTTATGAATTTTCAGGACTCTATGCTGAGAAAGAAAATATTCCTATTTATAATAAATAATCTTAAACTTTGACCCACTGGAATGCAATAACAACATTAGCATAAACTTACTTGTGTAGTTCATGACTTTAACCCCAACAGTAGGAGAGAAAATATTTCTATTTATAGTTAGTGACCCTGACCTTTGACCTAGCATGTGACACATCCTCAAGTTGTTATATATATAATCTCTTAAGTTTCACAAAGTACATACTTTGAAGATATAGAGTGGACACAATCCCATATACCTTTATATTGCATTCATTGCTTCACTCATTTATCTATGATCTTAACCTTGAAAGCAGCATACCCTCCAGTGCCAATATATAATAATAAACATAGGTTTTTCCCCTGAAGACACAAAACTCAGAAAGAAGGATGGACCAATGGACACATGAATTATATGTCTCTTTCTTCAAAAGCCAGGGATTTATTCTGAAATTGCTTTAAATTCATGCTGATTGCTCAACAAAACAATTCTATAAAAGACCCACATGGGCCTGTATCACCTGGCCATTTATGTGCAAATTTCAGGTTCATAGAGACAATGTTACATGGCTAACTGTTTAGGCTCTATATATCTGAAAATTGACCCATATCAATAAAAAAGAATTATTGTGGCTGTACATAGTAAAAGCATTTATTTTAAACAAGGTCTGAACTACTGGCCAGGTGAATTAAAATAACTCTAATTTAATAACACCAATTCAGCTCTTGTGAAACAATTTTCCAGTTCCAAACATAACACATATCTCAACTTTCTATATATTTTCCAATTACCAGTCTTGAAGTCAAAATCTAAGATAATTTTTTTTCAAATTTCTGTTTCTAATGTAGTGTTTAACATGTTCCCATTTACGAGTGTTTAACACTGGCTCCTTTGAAATTGCTGCTAAGCATTCAGCTTTTCCTGGCAATGACTTCAACTTAATATGCTTTCCCAATGTTTTCTCAACAGCCATTTTTTCTTCCACAGTCTATGCTCTTTTTATGGCCATAACTCTGACTTTCCTTTTTTTTTTGACTACAAAATATGAAAAAAGTGAAATATGTTTATACAAATTAAGTTTCAAGTATTACCGTAATGAGGCTCAAACCCAAGAATGGTTTTTTTGGTAAAAATGACATCTTTAAGAACAGAATTCCTGAAATATTTACCTTGCCTTCTGCATGGTACTAAGAAGAAAATGAAAAAAAAAAATAAAAATTATGGAGTCATCAATTTTATTCTTAAATTTTTAAACTTAAATTGCAATTGATTAAATCAGAAATAGAATTGCATCATGTGTAAATAACTGACGGGTACATTTTGACACCATATTTGATTTACAGAACTTGTGTGCCTGAAGAATGCTTCTTTTACATCTTTGCGACAATAAAAAGCGCCATTAAAAATAGAGAGAACTGGAGTTATTATCATAAACAGAATGGTAGGACACTGAAAATGAGGAAAAAACCACATTAAATAACAAACAAATTCGTTATAGATCATGAACATTGACTGATGATCTGCCTGGAGCAGTATTTTGAACTGAAAATATCAGTTTTCTGTAAGGTTTCCAGTTTGCATTTTTACTCAAATGTTAATAAAAATCCTCAACTGACCTTCACCAATGCAGTTTATCAGTGGATTGACACCGTAATGAAGTATATTTCACCAATTAGCTGTTGTTTCTATAACCTTGAAACCTATGGAATAATGGCAGCCATTACGTCACTAAGCGTACTCATAAATTTATTACCCACGATGCAACTCTATTTCTGAATCATTCTATTGTAAAATATGAAGTTGATGACATCCTTAATTTCTTCTGTATATCAAAGATAGTGCAGTAAATATTAATGAAGATTCTATTGTGAATTTGTCAAATATAAAGCTGACATGTCTTAGATTTTGTTAAAGGTGTTTTGATTTTGATAATATCATTAAAAATGTAAAATTCTTTAAAATAAATATTGTTTAATTAGTTGAGGTTGTTATGGTCTGTCTGCACTATATCTTGTTGCTGCTGTTATGGTCAATGACCTGACCTACAATTTTGGAGTTAAAACTATTTTCTGAATCGAAAAAGAATGTAGTTTTGTGATGAAACGTAAATATAAGCATTGAAGTGTTTAGATTTTGCATTCTTGTGGATACACCCTTATCTGAGGACTGTTATCATCATCATCATCAATGAAAATTATCAAAAGCACCGGACTTTATCAGAATCATCATCAGAAAAAAATATTTATCATCATCATCACTGAATTTTGTTCTAGCAGAGAACAGACACCAAAAGTTGAAAAAATCAGATTGCAATAGTTTTATCAAATTTGCACAGGTTGTGCATGTGTCAAACTTCAGAGGGGTATGCCGGTCATAAATGGTATGCCTGGTTTCTGTCAATAAAATTAATATACATACGCCTCTTTATAACATTAAAGGTTGCAGCTTCCACTTCATCAGCACTACTGTCTAAACAATCGTCTGTTCTACTGTCCAATAAATCATCTGCAAATATGAAGACAGAATTTATTTGTGTCAGATAAATACTACAAATACTACTAAGCACCCAGCTTAACCCAATGAGACATAGTGGACAGTGCCATCAAGGCAATCATCCTAATCCTGACATAACACTTTAGTATACTAGACAAAAATGTCCTAAATTGACAATCTGAACAAGAATAAGCATGACAGATATGATTTTTCATCAAAACAGCAAACAATAAATTACTAACTTTTCATTTATTTTTTAACCTCTGTGGATTTATTTAAATGCTTATCTCAAAATATCAAATGCTTATTACAAATTTATTTCTATGGTATATGTTCTGCCACATATATCACGATAATGATGGCATAATTTTAACACACTATGGTATAATTTACCAGACAATGGATATATCTTAAATTAAAATTGGACAACAGCAAATCAAAAGCATGGGTGGGTTGCATTTGTTTGACCTTGTTGTATAAATGTATTAATTTTGTTAACTATCTTCTACAAACATATCAACTTTGTTAACTGTCTTTTACGGTCAACCTCCAGTTATTTTAATTTTAACTTTTATCTGCAGGTTCAGTTTTGCAAAACTAACAATTATACCTACATATAATATACAGTATAACCTGCTATAGAGTCCACCTCTGTATAAAGTCCACCTGTCTATAGCAACCGGTCTGAGGTATCCCCAATGGATTTTACTATATAATGACCCTGTATATAAAGTCCACCTGTCTAATGTGAATAGAGTCCACCTTTTTCAGTCCCAAATGACTTCTCAACCTGTCTATAAAGTCCACTTTTTCAATCAACTTTTTAAGTCTTTAGAGATTTATAATTTCTTAAAGTTTGTGAAAAAAATCAACTTAATTCTTATATTTTTAATGCATGAAGATTAGAAATATATAATTATTATAATTTCAAATCTTTGATCAGTGTATAGAGTGACAATCAAATTTTTACAATTTTCTATTGTAAAGAATATAGTAGTAAAAGTTTTAGAAAAAAACCCATATAAAGTCAATATTCTCATGTCAATGACTGAAGCCATTAAATCAGAAGTTAGAAATAGTCTTTGTTATTTACAGGTAGGCTAGCATGTTTTCTATACCTGTTATCTTAATTAGTGACACCCTGCTTCTTAAGAAAACAAAGACAATTAGTCAAGTGTATACCGATACAGTAACCATGTTATCAGCTAATTAAATACACTTTTCAAATATTTTCTATAATTAACTCTAAAAGGTCAATAAAAACAATTTTAAAAAACTATAATGAAAATCATTTTTCAACAAATTTAATAAAATAGTATTTAAATATGTACCACATATGTTTCACTCATTTGTAAAACTATATCAGCAATACTAATAACTTGTTCATAAGAGGTGACCCTCCATATAAAGTCCACCTGTCTATTAAGTCCATTTTTGCCCAGTCCCCTGGGTGGTCTTTATACACAGGTTATACTGTATATAGATTAACTGTACAAAGCAAGCCCATTCAAAATGCCCAGATATTTTTAGAATTATAAAGATGCACAACCAAACATAAATATGAGTATGTATCACATGCCGAACAACATAAAAAAAATTGTGCCTGAAAATTTCTTTTACATCCACACCTTAAAACGCCACCAAACACCAAGAATTGCAGTTATTGTCATTTACTATATAACAAAAAGGTAGGAAACTGAAAATCAGTAAAACCATATTCAACATAAAAATTCTAAGCAAATAATCAACTGATGACTTGAGTGACACTGACTGTGAGCTTAAAAGGAAGTTTAAACAGGATTATTAGTAGTAATACATGCACAATAACTTCTAAGAGTTATCCTTGTACAATATGCTATACAGTCATACTACTAACCTTCACTGACTTCCAGGAGAACAGCCATCTTCATCAGATTCATTCTCCATTTCTATAAAATAGAAATTGATATACACATCCCAATACAGCTGGATTATGCATCTTTTTCTTACTCACTTCAAGCATTTATTCTACTGCATCAGAATTACTTCTGGTCCACATAAAAAAGTTTGTACCACTGAGGCCATAAAAAGTATTGTTTGGTTTGGAAACATATCAAAATATTGTAGGTGGTGTTGGTAGAATTTTTTATTGTAAATATTTATATCAATTTTAAGGCAAAAAAGTGTAAATTTAAGGTACATTGTGATGATAGACAACTGAATTGTTTGTTTTCATGCAAAGATTTGGTCAAAACTCCTTGTGAAAGAAAGGATACCCCTTTTTTATAAAATTTTGAAAATTTTACCAATAAAAAAATCAAAATTCCAAGTTAGGGTCAGGTTTTCCAAACCAAACATTTTTTTTGGGTTGATATCAAGCAATCACTGGAAATGATATCAAACATGAATGGATGCACGCACGAATAGACACATGCGGCACCATGTCATAACCAAAATCTGTGAAACAAAGGGTTCTGACAAATGAACTTAGCAGAATCTGTCATCAAAACTTTTACTATTTCTGGTTTGATTAGAGTTCACTTAGTCAGTCATGGTGATTAAGCTTTAATAAATAAAGGCTTGACCAGTATATCAATTAACAGCTATTGTGATTAACAATTTATTACCTTCTTCGTCTATCTGTATCTGGTCCAATGTCTTGTTTTTCAAAATATCCATATTTCCCTGATTTATTGCATGTAGGACCTTAGAGATTTTTGCAATTTCCAATAACTTTCGGGAAGTCTGTAATACTCCCTGTGTATCTGTATATCATGACTAAGGAACTTAGCCAGGAGATCTTGATCATTCTCAGTCAGGTTAAGAACTTGTAATATAGTTGACAACTGCTTCCTCAGATTGGTTGATTTCAATAATCCTGGGAGCTTTGAACCACATTTTTCAGCAATTTTCCTCATAGCATCTGTTCCTCTTATTGGGAATTTCGATTTTGGTTTGGCAAACAAGTACAATGAGTCAATCTGCAATTTTCCTTTTAAATCCAGAAAACAGTTAATGTTCTTAATCATCTGATTTGTAAATAATACTGAGACTTTGCCTTTCTTCCCTCTTATTTCTATTCTTTTGTGCTTTTCTACAAGGGCCAATTCAAACTTAGTTAAAGATTTGGTTATTTCTTCATCAACTTGTTTTGAATCCGATATTGCCTTATACTGTTTAAGTTCTATTCTTTCTGCCTCACCACTCCTCTTTCTGTTGTATAGAATTATCTGCACAAGACAAATTTCCCCTATTTCAGTATAGTCTGATTTTATAAGTTCTTCAGCCCGTGTCTGTAGATATCTATGCATAGTTAAAATATCTTCTACTGTAGGTAAAAGCTTTGGCTTGTTGAATTTTCTGCTATTTACGGTTTCAAGTGCTAATGAAGAAATCCGATCTGCCCATTCATCTTCGTACAAACTCAGGAAACTCTCTGCTCTTTGCTGTTTTGAAAAATCTTGTTCCACTGCACCCAAGTTTCTTGTGATACGTGCACATCTTTTCAAACTGTGACCTAATTTGAAGGCTAAAGATGGTGTTTCATACTGTCTACTCTTCTCATCAAATCCTGCAGCCTTTTTGACACCTTTCAAAAGCAATTTCCAGTTTTCTGGCTCTATACATTGCGATATCTTTTGAATGGAAGGGTTTATATCTTTAATGGCTATCACCAGCCTTGCGAGCTGTCTCATCCTCTGTGCAATATATTGATAATTTTGTATACAGTGACCAAGTTTTTCATAACATCTTTCACCAAACTCTTAAATTAGGTCATCACTTTTCACATATGAACTTCTTTCAACATCTCTCATGGAATGTATCACATTTTGATAAAAATTCACTTTTGTTGCCCATTGGTATGAGCAGTTTTCCATTAAGTACTGCTTCTCCTCTGTGAAGCACTGATTGGGTAATTTTAGGGCATGACCTCTGATGTTTCCATAAATCTGTAGAAACAATAAAAGCAAAACAATGGCTACATGGCAAGTAATCCTCACTATCTTTGCTATCACCTCTTCTCGGTCTGTACTTTGGAATTAAAATCCCTTTGCCTTTTTGTAATACAGTTACATTGTGATGGTAATTCCCTTTGCTAATTAACATCTGCCAAAATTTTCTTCTTTCCTTTGATTTCTTTGTTAACAGCAAGATCTTAGCCACTTCTTTTTCATTCTGATGTTTCCTTTCCATGTGCCTTGCTACTTTTGTCATCAATTTTTCACAGTACACACAGCACTGAAGCTTTTGATCTCTTTTACGCTTATTATTTTTACACTGCTGGACAGTAACAGATGCATTCAAGACATTACCAAACACAACAGAGTGTGTATCATCATCTTCTCCACCTTCACTATTTGGAAGTATGCATAAACTTTTGGTGTCCTCTGCATCCATCACCATCTGTGACAAATCATCTCCACTTACTTCCATCTCACTTGATAATGAGCTATCACTCATAGCATCTGGAATATAATCTTCATCAGAATCTGACAGCATGTCATCTGTTGTACTAGAAGTACAGTCACAATTTATTTGATCAGGTAATCCATTGCCATTATTAGCACCACCTACATTCTTAGGTATATTTTCAAAATTTTGTCCTCAGGAAGATGTTCTTGAAATGTATCGGTGTAACACTGTTTTTCTCCTACATTTTCCAACATTTTATCCTCAGGTAGTTGTTCCTGATATTTATCAATGCACTGTTTTTCTCCTATATTCTAGGGTACATTTTCAAAACTTTTATCCTCAGGAAGATGTTCTTTAAATGTATCGATGTAACACAGCATTTTTCTTCTTCCTTTAAAAATGAAAACAAAAGGTCAGTGAAAACAGAATGGTTGGTTGGTTGGTTGCATGTTGTTTTATGTCTCATCGACAATTTTTCAGCCATTCGCGACGAGATCCAGTTTTTCTTAATCTCAAGGATTAGACTATACACAATTCCATGCAGTGAGTGATTTTGTGCTGGTATTTTTGATGTGTCTTGTACAAGTGTGCACTTATGGTGACTTTTATAGTGCTAGTTTATTGACACACATGTCGCAAATAAAAACTGCATGTCACTCGGTCACATTATTATGGCACCGAGCCAACCAGTAAGGGCCTGCTGCAAGGAAAAACTCTCTCATGTGGTCTGACCGTGGGTCGAACCCACAGCTGTGAGACCTTGAGTTTGAAGGCCAACACCCTAACCACTGGGTCCACCCCCCCCTTTACAAAATGGTAAATACTGTATACTAAATCCAATCCAACTTCTAATTATTCAGGCTGCCGGCTACCATATTGTCTAAAATCTAGATAAATGACAAGAGTTGAGTTGAGTAATGGTGTTTAACGTCCAAGTCAAGAATATTTCACTTATATCGAGATGCTGCCAGCTATAGGCGGTGGTGCAGAAATTTTGCCTGTGCGATGCGCTTATGGCATTATACAGCATGGTTTTTTAGCGTGCCAAGCCCACCGTGACCTCATTTATTTTAAGTTCCCATCCGAAAGAACCGTGACTTTCATTTCGTTATGCTGATTTCTTGGCGAAAGAACAGTGTGACTACCAACTTTCAAGTCTTGGGTCAGACCAAGCCGGGATCGAACCCACGACCTCCCACTTATGGAGCGAGCACTCTACCAACTGAGATACCGCAGTGGTTTTAGAGAATTTACAAGAGACAGGGTATGTACTAGCATCCTACAATGGGTACTTGACCCCAACCCCCAACAAGAGCATTATGTACTAAAATGTTGTGTGTACCTCACTATCTGACAAGAACGTGGTACTCAGTTATGTGTACCTGACAAGAACATAGTACTGGTACTCAGTTGTTTTGTGTACCTCACTATCTGACAAGAACGTGGTACTCAGTTGTTGTGTGTACCTCACTATCTGACAAGAACATGGTACTCAGTTGTTGTGTGTACCTGACAAGAACATGGTACTGGTACTCAGTTGTTTTGTGTACCTCACTATCTGACAAGAACGTGGTACTAACTTGTTGTGTGTACCTCACTATCTGACAAGAACGTGGTACTCAGTTGTTGTGTGTACCTGACAAGAACATGGTACTGGTACTCAGTTGTTTTGTGTACCTCACTATCTGACAAGAATGTGGTACTCAGTTGTTGTGTGTACCTCACTATCTGACAAGAACGTGGTACTCAGTTGTTGTGTGTACCTGATGAGAACACTGTACTCAGTTCTTTGTGTACCTCACTATCTGACAAGAATGTGGTACTTTTGTTGTGTGTACCTGATAACAACATGGTACTAAGTTGATGTTTGTACCTGAAGTTAATAATGATGTTTATACCTGAGGAGATATGGTACTCGGCTGTGTGTACCTGCAGACTCCTGTATCACAATTACACTTAACTTCGAGTGTACACTCAACTAGGAATTGGGAATTTTCCTACATTTCTTATTAGTTATTGTAATAGTATTTGATAATGAAAACGTGTTTTCTATATTGATATTAAGAATTAGTTATTTCTGCAAATAAATTCCCCCAAAATATATATTTTAGTTGCTATCTATCCATCACTTGGAATTGAAAATTTCTGACTGAGTTGAGTGTACACTCAAACCGGAGTATGATTGTGAAACTGGGGCCTGATGACAACATGATAATCAGCTGTTGTGTTTACCTGAAGAAAATACTGGGCTTAGTTGTTGTGTACCCGATGACACCAATTAATTAGAAATAATGGTACCGTCACTTTGGATTAACAAAGTATCTATTTACCATACTCATTTCAATACACAAAAAGATATAAAAGTAGAGTCGAAACACTTGACCAACACACTGACGACATTAACTGACCAACAAACTGATGATATTTACTGAATTAAACTAAAAGCTGTTGTAGAATATGTATTTACCTTATTCTCACCTTTACTATACTGGGAGCTTGCTACGAGGTTATTCTCACCTGAAATTAAAAAAAAACATATGTGGACCTTTACTGCTCAACTCGCTATATATGCAGATATTAGTCATTTATCAGTCTTACTATTTATATTAATTGCAGCTATTTTGGATATGCTTATTAGCCTATTATCTAGTAAACAGACTTATGATGGAATTTTAAAAATAATAAGTCTAAGATATTACATGTATATATCAAATTAGGTTCAGACTTGTCCACAAGTTTTATAGAAGATATTTAAAATATTTAAATGTTTACGGACGTAAATGTCATAACATAATACTCCCCACAGTTTGTAAATTTGATCACTGAAAGGCTCGTTTTGACACATTACAGAATTAATCCGTAAAGTTCAAAATTATTTGCTGATTTGTATCATAAGAAACAATGAAAGAAAGCGGAATAATTAAATAATAAGAAACAGCGTAAAACAATACCGGCAAATCTCCACAAACTGGGAGACTTAATAAAAAGCATTTTAAAGAACATACCAACAATAAAATAGAGAACTTAAAAAGCATGCAATAACTACTATAATAATAACCAACTGAACAATAAATTAAGAACAATTTAAAGAATATTATAAGTACCTGAATTTGTTTCATTTTTTTTTCATAATCTATTAATGATACATGTAAATGGTTTACAAGAGACTGCCACCATTTTTACAATATTTTCATCATCATCATCATCATCATCATCATATATGACCTCAACCCACACTGATCTTATTTATAAAAAAAATTCATTACTTTTCTTATACCACTATATGTTATGACCTTGATCATTGGCAGTGACCTTATTTATAAAACAAAAGATATGCAGATTGCAAGTCTTGTCTAAAAAGTGTTGTTAATCTAAATAATTCATAAGGTTTTACTAAGCAGGATAATAGACTGCTATCATTTCACATCTTTAATTGAAAATATTCAAGTTATGTACACATTATGAGCTTGGTTGGGTTGTTTGGGCTGAGCTGAGTTGACCTAGTGACCTACTTATTGACCCAACATAACCCATATATGAACTTGACCTTGCTTTGGTCATGAACATCGTTCTGGACAATTTATATGAAGATTGGACAAAAAATATGGACTCTAAGAGTGTTAACAAGGTTTTTCTATGATTTGACCTAGTGACCTACTTATTGACCCAGCATAAGCCATATACAATCTTGACTTTGCTTATGTCATGAACATCGTTCTAGACAATTTATATGAAGATTGTACATAAAATATGGACTCTAGAGTGTTAACAAGGTTTTTTATGATTTGACCTAATGACCTACTTATTGACCCAACATAAGCCATATACAATCTTGACCTTGCTTTTGTCATGAACATCGTTCTGGACAAATTATATGAAGATTGTACATAAAATATGGACTCTAGAGTGTTAACAAGGTTTTTTATGATTTGACCTAATGACCTACTTATTGACCCAACATAAGCCACATACAATCTTGACCTTGCTTTTGTCATGAACATCGTTCTGTACAAATTATATGAAGATTGAACACGAAATATGGACTCTAGAGTGTTAACAAGGTTTTTCTATGATTTGACCTAGTGACCTACTTATTGACCCAACATAAGCCATATATGAACTTGACCTGGGTTTGGTCATGAACATCGTTCTGGACAAATTATATGAAGATTGGACAAAAAAATATGGACTCTAGAGTGTTAACAAGGTTTTTCTATGATTTGACCTAGTGACCTACTTATTGACCTAACATAACCCATATAAGAACTTGACTTAGCTTTTGTCCTGAACATTGTTCTGGACAAGTTTGATGAAGATATAACTAAAACTGTGGCCTTTAGAATGTTAACAATGAAAAGTTGACGCACGACACACGATACACGACACGCGACGGACAAAGACTGATCACAATAGCTCACTTGAGCACTTTGTGCTCAGGTGAGCTAAAAAAGGGGGTGGGGGAATTGATACAATCTTATGAATTCTATGTCTTCAGGACTGGACCTGCATTGTTAGGCCACAGCTGAATAAAGATTGATCACTGATATATTTCTATTCATTCTGTATCAGCAAAACAAATAAAGCACCAGCAAATCTGTCCACAATAATTGTGGTCAGAAATTATAGGACTAAAAGTTACATATTTTTCTCAAAAGACTAAAAAATTCTACTTTTTTGGTCAAAAATTGGATTTGGTTAACCATTTTGAAAAAGCAAGTATATACCTTTTGGAGGAATCAGCTCTATAGTGAACCCGTCTGGATCCTCATCAAGCTCTTTGTAATATTTCGCAACATCTAATGGTTTTCTCTGTCTTGTGGCATTTGATGACCACCTTTGCCCTGAGGCTGATGCCATTGTTTAAATTTATTTCTGAAAACATAAAACAACTACATATATATATATATATAGAGTAAACAAGGGCACTGCAAAGCAGAGCATTCCTTCCCAATTCTACAGATCACAGATGGGGCAATGACTGAACTTTCTGCGACCTTGACCTTCATGAAGGTTCATTCCCTTCCCATTAGTAATTCAGTATAACAAGTTTGAATTATGGAGATCAGATGTAAAGATGGATATATATACCTTGCCCAGAACTTACAATGCATACATACAGTGATACACAGTCAGGGATTTTTCTGGGTATCCACATGGTCCGGTAAAAGGACCCATTCCCCATTTTTCCCAATTCTGTAGTAAAAAATTCCCAATTAGCTATGTTTATCAATTTTTTGAGAAAAAAAATTTCACAAGATCATCAACATCATATTCGGAGGATATCTCATTCTGATAACGATTTCAATCTATATTAACCCACCTTTTGCTGGATGATTTATATAGAGACAAAAGAGAAAGCGCTATTTTGCTGTGAACACCGATATAATTTGTTCAATTACCAGTATTCTAGTGGTCTAGAATTTCTAATATGTTGTTGTGATTTTTCCCAAAATTACATTTTTGTTGAGCATTTTCCCAATTTAATCCCAAGGTCCTTTTCCCAAAAAGGTCAGAAAAATCCCTGACAGCGACTTTGAAGTTTGACCTGTAAAATTGACCTTCAACATGTCCATTTACTACCCACTGCAATAGACCATTTGCCAATTAAATTTTTTGAGTCATCAATGAATCATTTTCCTATTAAGATCTTACAATGACAGTGGACAAACAGGTTTTAATTTTTGGGTTTTTTCGTACGACAGCACTGTATTTACGAAGTGTAATTTCTATGTGGTTATTGCATTAAATAAAATTACCAGACAAGCCTAAATATATTTGCAAAATAAAATGGTTTTAAAGATAGAAATCTTATTTTTAATTTTTTGTTTGCCAATAGAAGTTATGTTTTATGTAACAACAAGAGGCCCATGGGCCTTAACGCTCACCTGTGACCTTCACCTTTGAACCTATGAGCTTCATTCAAATATCAAAATGATAATTAGGCCAATATTCTAATATACATCCCTATACAAAAAGTTTATAGTTTTTGAGATAAATAATCATTTCAGTACTTGTTTGTATCTGTGATCTCAGTGTGTGCCAAACTTCGTCGGACCGTCGGACAAGTCCGATAAAATTACCGCTGGTCTGATAAAAATCAGATTTTTCCGGACCATATGTCCGGTAACCAGTTCGGAAAATAGAGAGCGCCAAAAATTCGGATTTATAGTTCCGATCCAATTCGAATTTTATTATTGCCATCCTACTTCCGTTATTACAAAAATGTTTAACCTGAAATATACGTTCCAGGAGCTATTGCAGGGAAACCAATAAAACGGAAAGCAACAGGAGGCTCAAATTATGAAGAAAACGTGAAAGAAAATTTAAGCAGCATTGGATGGATGGGCCACCATGGTTGCAATTTGACGAGGAGAAATGTGTAATGAAATGCACACACTGCTTTGAATTTTACGGGTCGGGAGGCGCAGCACACAATAATAATTTAAAAGGCCAGAATACATTTATTTGTACTTTCATAAATAAATGTATTCTAACCTTTTAAATTATTATTGTGTGCTACGCTTCCCTAACTCGACCTGACCCGACTCGTTTCTCCTTGTCAAATTGCAACCATGGTCGCCCCTCCATCCAATGTTTCTTAAATTTTCTTTCAAATTTCCTTCATATTTACAAAACCGAATAATTGTTTTCTTTTTATTGAAGAATTTTTGGTCCAGTAAAAAACTTTACGGTCTGGTAAAGTTTCTAGGTTTACCAGACCGAATGTCCATTAATCATTTTGAAAGTTTGGCACACACTGTGATCTTGACATTTGAACCCATGTGATGTCCTTCATTCATATATCAAAATGACCATTGTGCCAGTACCAACAATATTCTAATATACATGCCTATACAAAAAGTTAATAGTTTTCAAGATAATTAACCATTTAGGTATTCATTCGCATCTGTGACCTTGACCTTTGAACCCATGACCTTCATTCACATATCAATATGAACATTAGGATAATACCTAAATATTCTAATATACATGCCTATACAAAAAGTTTATAGTATTTGAGATAAATAATCATTTCAGAACTTGTTCACATCTGTGACCTTGACCTTTGAAGCCAAAACCTTCATTCATATATCAAAATGGTTGTTAGGATAATACCTACAATATTCTACTATACAGTCTATAGTTTTTGAGATAAATATTCATTTCAGTACTTGTTTACATCTGCGACCTTGACCTTTGAACTCATGACCTTTATTCATATATCAAAATGACCATTGGGCTATTACCTACAATATTCTAATATACATGCCTATACAAAAAGTTCATAGTTTTGCAGATAATTAACTATTTTGGAAAACTTGTACATCTGTGACCTTGACCTTTGAACCTATGACCTTAATCATTATATCAAAATGATCGTCATGTCAATATCTACAATTAACCAAAAATCCTACGTCATTATCACCTGAAATGTTTAAAAAATAATATTTTTTATCAAAGGTCCAAAACTGGGATATGACCTTGACCTTTAACCTTGACATCAATTGGAAGAAAATCGCAAGACAAGATCAACAGTGAAAACTCCATACAATTATCTTCAGCCATGATGAAGTTATAACAATAAATGTCTCATTTTAAAAATTACATAATTTTACGCAAAAAATGTGTACCTATTTTCGTCCAATTTTCATGAAAAACACAATTTATATGTATCTAGGTATCCTGAATCCAAAAATCGAATCAAAATTTGCCTGCAACTTTTGGTTTCAGAGAAGATTTTTTTTGTCTTTTGGTTATTTATAGTAACGGCAGCCATATTGTTGTGCGTGGTCAAACCCCGAACACAATTTTGAAAGCCTGTTACCCAGGCATAATCACTAAGTTTCATCAGTAGTTTTGGAGGAGAAGATTAAAATGTAAAGTTTACGCACGACGGACGACGAACGGTGATAGATAGCAATAGCTCATCTGAGCCTTTTGGCTCAGGTGAGCTAAAAAAACCCAAGAACTGTCCGGTCATGTTGTAAAATCTTAATAGAAAACTGATTCATATTTCGCTCGGAACTTTAATTGACAAATCCAGTGTAGCGGGACTGAGCTAGTCGTGGTATTGTTGTGTTGTATATACATGTAGTAGATATAATAGTGATTTACTGCCAGACTTTCTGGTCTGAATCTTTTAGCCTTGTGGTAGAATGCTTGCTTTACAACTGGGAAGGCCGGGTTCGATCCTCATCTGGGGCACTCGGTGAGGAAGTGGTTTTGTTCTGGTGTTTCCTTCCTCCTGTTACACCAGTATTACTATTAAGAAAATCGGTATGTCAACCAGTGCTTAAAAATTACAACTTTTGATTTTACGGCCTCTCAAAATTGGATAAACAAAGCTAAAGAAATGTTGTGATTGGATCAAGGATTTTTCTGGGTACCCACAGGGTCCGGTAAAGGGACCCATTCCCAATGCAAAAAAACATACATTTTTCCCAATTCTGTAGTAAAAAATTCCCAATTAGCTATGTTTATCAATTTTTTGAGAATTTTTTTTTTCAAAAGATCATCAACATCATATTCAGAGGATATCTTGTTCTGATAATGATTTCAATCTATATTAACCCACATTTTGCTGGATGATTTATATAGAGACAAAAGAGACAGCGCTATTTTGCTGTGAACACTGATATAATTTGTTCAATTACCAGTATTCTAGTGGTCTAGAATTTCTAATATGTTGTTGTGATTTTTCCCAAAATTACATTTTTGTTAAGCATTTTCCCAATTTCATCCCAAGGTCCTTTTCCCAAAAAGGTCGGAAAAATCCCTGTGGATATTAACATTCTGCGTGTGACCTTATGGCAACAAATATGATTATTGTGGAAGCGTGTGGCCTAGTGGTTAAGGCGTTGGACTCATGATTCGAAGGTCGTGGGTTCAAACCCTGGACCGGGCGATGTGTTGTGTCCTTGAGCAAGACACTTAATTTCACTTAATGATCACGTTTCTGGCACAAGTACTTGTGGAAAATCATCTGATTTGAATTTATATAAAATTATCAGATTTTACTCGGATAATTTCATATAAATTCAAATCAGATGATTTTCCACAAGTACCTGTGGTTTCTGGAACAGATACAGAGGGGAAATTTCCCTGTTTATCCTGTTCATTTTCGTTTGCGAAAAAAACCTGCTTGTTGAGTTTATGCAACAGTCGCCCTGGTTCCATTAGTGCATCATGAAGGTAGGAGCAATTCCCACAGTTAAAGAAATCTTTGAAAACTTGTCGCAGCTACAAGGAATTCAGTCTGCTGAGCTTAACTTTGTCCAAAAAAAATTGAACGCATGTTCGATTGATATAAAAGTTGATAAATAATAAATATAAGTTAGAATTCGCTTTTATGTGAATTTTTTTCGAACTTGGAATTATAAACTCATGACATAATTTTTCAACTAAGAAATATGCTACAATGAAATACTTACGTAATCTAATTCCAAAGTGTGGGTTATCCATAGAATCGTTGCCACCATTTGAGTCGTTGTCGTAAAAGTGCTTAAACTTTCAATAAATTCAAAACGTTCATTGTACCTAGATCTACGGGGGTGCAGGACAAAACGTACCCTTGCCATAACGTACCCTACCAGAACGTACACATTTTTGGACGAAACGTACTCACATTTACACCAAAACGTACCCATACAGAACGTGTCCAGCAAAACGTACCCACCAAAAAACTCGTTTGTTGATTTTAAACCAAAATTATGCCAAAAGGTACCCATACCAGGATTACCAAACAGCAAGTAGTAGTATGTTATTTACTACATAGTAAAGTCATATTTAAAATAAAATTAAAACTGGTATAATATATAATTACAAATGATAATTAAAGTTCAAAACATAGATATAATTCTCTCTCATAAAATATAAAACGCGAATTACAACTTAATCCAAACACGATTAACAAATATCAATTAATCTGAATTTAGTGTTTCCCACTTATTTTTATCACTAGATTATGCATTCAAATAAAATCCCAAATGAAAAGTATGAACTATTTAACACATTTTAGCGCGTACTCTATTAATTTTAAATTTGCCGCCTGGAGTTTCAGTTTATCAAGACAATAAATATTTACAATTTATTCTTTAACTTTTCCATATTTCAACATTAAAAATTATTTATTAAGACACGGGAGATTTCTATCCGTTTTAACCTCTGTGTTTCAAAATATATTATCGAATTAAAAGGATAATTTACACGCCAGAATGTCTGTTAAATGAAACACAAAGTGTCAATTTTGACAAGTGATATATTGTAATTGTTAAAATAATATTACACCCTATACCTTATTTTGGAGTTCAAAGAAATAGATTTATATCAATTATATGATTTTAAGACAACGTTCTTTATATCACATTTAAAAAATCTATAGCTAATTAGAACCTAATTTTAAACATTGAAATTAAAGTTTTTCTTTTAATGTCTAATATTTAACCACTATTTCTCTTAACAAATTCCACCTAATTTTTACACTATTACATTATTACCCCTTGATATGAAAGGATCTAAGTTATAATAATCGTTTTCAATTTTTATTTTTTAAAATAAATGATATACATTTGAACATAGACGCTTTCAGAACATACATCTAGGTAGATAAACTATGGAAATGTGTGTGGGTACGTTTTGGTAAATATATGACACATAAAAGCTATTACTCTGAGCGCTGCTTTTAATTCTTCTCTACGTTGTTATTTTTTATTTATTACAAAAATACATCTTTTTAGAAATAAAGGAAGATGTAAAGGAAACATTTCGTCATAAAAAATCAAAGCTTCATCATACAAATATAAGATAAATATTGATGTTATAGTGGGTACGTTTTGGCGGGTACGTCGTTTTGGTAAAAATGTGGGTACGTTTCGTCCAAAAATGGGTACGTTATGGTAGGGTACGGGTACGTTTTGTCTATAACCCGATCTACGTACGATGTCTACGCATGCGCGAGCTTATTTTTTGGTGCAACGTATGCAAACCATACACACGGACATACACATGTCTCGAAACTATGATAGCGCCAACTGAAACTCGTCTCTTTTTTTAAAATTATTATCATCGATTTAATCATTTTTAAATAAAAAAAGAAGTGAGGACCAAAAATTTGGTTCTCAATTGAATTTTGGTCTTCACTTGATGCTGTGTAACCTCATTTGGGACCTCAGTTGGACGTCTCCACACACACACACACACACACACACACACACACACACACACACACATGTAAAAAAATGATTGACCATTAAACTCTCTTCCTTACACATGTTCAGATTTTCTTTCTAGGTTGTCTCCCATAGCCTTTGACCTACCATGGTCATCCACAAGGCAATGGAACCAATTATCCCATGATTTGGGAAAATGGTGAGAGAAAGGGCGTGTCCACACGTCGGTGAGGCATACTCTGCATCTCTATCATGGCCGTAACTACCATTGAGGCAAGTGAGGCAGTTGCCTCACCTAGAATTCTGCCGATTTTTTTCTTTTCTTCTTTTTTTTAAGATTTTATGGGAAACAGACAATAACAATAAAAAAACTTGAGATGTTTTTTCACATTATGAATAGCCAATTTAAGGCGTTTTATTATCGCCACAAAATGGTTTTCACGTAATTAATTTATGGCATGCTACGCAGTTCCGAATATTCACATTATAGTCAAACTTTTACTCACTATCCCTGCAGGTTCATGCTCATGCGAGAGATCATTCTCTGCCATGAGACGGACTGAAAGTGTGAAATAGATCAACAATGACTGGAACTACGTTCTGTAGCCTGTCACTGTTACATATTCATCGTGATGATGTTATTGGAGACGCTTGTCCCGAAAAAGTTCTTAAGAAGTGGGACAGTACTGGTATTAGAAAAATCCCACTTGCTTTTGACATTGATGAATAGATCAGTATGTCCGATTTAGTGTCATGTAGTTATTAGATGAAAATCTTCAGTCGTCGACATTTTCATTTATTATAGTAATAATATTAATAGTATGCATAATTATATCTGTCACCAACAAGTAACTCAGCTTGGTCTTTTTTTATCTACATATTCTAAAACTTTGAAAAAACCCATTTTTTCTTTATGTATGTAATAAAAGTCACAAGGGAAGATTTAAATGCAACACATGATGTTTAACTACACCATTCACAGAATTTATTTTTATAGAAGACGTTAAGTCACTTTTGGTAGGCGGCACTTCGGTGCCTCATTGAAGAAATTCACCACAACTGACTAGATGAACATATCCAATACATCCGGAGATGCTAGCTCAATCTTTGGCATTACACTTGAAGCTTTATCAACTTGATCTATTTTTTCAGATCATTCCCCCCTTCTTTCTTTTTTATACCGGGCTTCTATGACTTTTGTACTATCAAATATTTTATTTTCAGTTACAACCCCATTTTGATATCAAAATACATGAATTAAGTAAACATCTTTTAGCCTTTGAAATCCCAGGAAAATGCAGGAATTTGCCTTAAAGTTTTAAAAAAATTTCGGGGGGGGGGGGGGGGGGGGGGGGGCATGCCCCCGGATCCCCCTACGGCACGTATATGCGTCTTTGGCGCATCAAATTTCTCCCTCACATACAACCAACCCCTAGTTACGGCCATATCTATATGGTCCTTGCTACCCCGAGATCCCCTTCAAATTCATTTTGAGCACTACACTCAAGTTACCGTGTGTTTCATATGGCAAAATCATGGTCATATAGACCAGTGATGATAAATCTGTCCTGTACAAGTTTTCACGAGAAGTAGGATAAAATTTGCTGATACATACTTTGACTGTACACCGCCTGGCATTGGGTGGTAACAACATAAATTGACTTAACTAAAAAACCGGCCCTTTCAAATTAAAAATCCGAAGCGTGTTATGTTGAGTTCTCATTATAAAACATGTTAATTTAATTCAAAATCTACATTTTCTGCAAATTCGCACAATTTCAATTCTAAAACTAAAGATCTTACTCGATTTGCTGATGGCACCGGTGACTACGAAAATTGTACTACTAGAATATAATGTCCTTCTTCTGTGAAGATTTGACAATTTTCGGCCCGGGTAAGTTAAAAAATGGATAATTTGCGTTACCGGCATCACATTTGAATGGCGGCCCGTTCAAAACTTTGCTCATGAATATTAATGAATCACGGTCACGTGATTGTGAGCTCATAAATAAATTGATCATCATTGTGCCATATGTCCAACGAGGAGGCATTTAAAGGGGTCCTGGTAGTGTAGAGGTTATGTACTGGCAGGGCAAAATTTCCGTTTTCACTAATTTACACTTTCGCTTACAAGTAGGCTAGCCTGCGGCAGTAAAGATCTAGAGGCGTTCGATCTATACCGCACTAGACGCATATCACTACCACCAACACACATGCTTATTGTTTACAGAATGAGTTTTTCTATTTTTAAACAAATGTTCTTCATTATATTCTTGGTGAATTTTATCCTTTTTTGGCTCCAGCAGTAGCATTTACAATACTCAAAAATATGCTGTGCAATAAAAACGCAACATTACTGATATTTTTATTTGCTAAGTGGTGGTGAAAGTTCCAACGCCGTAAGATAGTTTAAGATAGAGTGGTATTGAAAATACCTTCAGATGGATCCACAAGGATGCAGGTCTTATTTTTTATTCAAAAATGATAAAATTAAACTACCATAAACAACCACAGGAACTTTTTTCTGTTAGTAATTGGAGGTAGGTCATGATTAATATTACCGAAAGGTGTGCTTAAAAAATTCTCAAAATAATTTTTACAAGAAAACGGCCACTACTCACCACGGTAATTCCATACCGGATTATCCGTCACGGTAAACTTCATGAAGTTCCATATGGTAACATACATTCGTATAGTGGATTGCTAAACGATTGGTGTAGTTTAAGCATCTTTCATGCAGAAAAAATCTTGTACTCTCTCTCTCTCTCTCTCTCTCTCTATCGTCATACCTGGGACTAAATAGCATTCACTTTAGAATTCACAATTCTAAAAATTTGTAATATTAACCTGGTTTGGATAGTTACTTCTTCACTAAATTTTCTTTTTGTGCAATATGGCCTATGCACACGCACACACGTTTATATCTAGCTCTATATGTAAGAAAACCAGTGACCTTAAAATCTAAAGCGAAAAACTGAACATCCTGAATTACATGTATTATTATGCGTCAAAGGCAGAAAAATTATTGACTTTTTCTTAATAATGAAAGTGTTTACCCCAGACACAACTAACGAAAACTATCAATTTAAGTAAATAAATAAATAAGGACAGAAGATTTTGAAATTTTCAGTCCGACAAAGAGCCTATATTTCCATACAACGTATTTCAAAGGCCAATTAAATGCATCTTGGATTGAATAAACGACCAAGAAACAAACGAAAACTAGAGGTGTTGGAGTTTGATGGAATTAAGTCCTAAATGGACCGTTTTGTTTTTTGACAAGTAAAAGTCAAAATATTTTAGTACTTAAATGGAAAAAAAAAACAGTATTATAATTATGTAAACTTTCAGATTTGGCTCATCATGACAAAGGTTTATTTTATCAGCAATTTTCCTAGCAAGTCCATCTTAGTGCTCTCATATGCTAAAATATAACAAATGAGGGGTTTTTCCCATCTTAACTAATTATTTTCATATTGTTCTCCTTAGAGGACCAACTTTGACGTCATTGTTTTTTGAAAACATCTTAAAAATGCTGTCTTTAAGAGTTTAAAAAAAAAATGGTCCACTCGGCAGAAAATAGTCAATTTTTGTATATTTGGGAAAATTAAATCAGACCACTGCACATGTAACTGATGTGATATATTAACTCCACGGACAGTTACTGCTATGGTTAGCTCGGTGGGTAGGGAGGATGCTTTATGAGCTACACGACAAGGTTTACAACCCCACTTGAATATCTTTTTCATTTTTATATTTGTAAAATGTTTTAGTTAAATTTTGCCCGTTCTACAAATACATGCTTATAAAAATGATCAATCAAGTTTTTCTCTTTCGAACATAATTCTTACTTCATAACTTCGATCAAGTCAGGCAATATATTTCATAAAATAAAACTACACATTTCACCTGTGAATTTTCAGTGAAGCGTGATTCTACCTTACGCCTATATTCTAATTTTCTGTTTAATTTATTAAGAAGAAAAATTAAGATTATAAATGTTAAGGTTTGCTCAATACCCTATTTCCTTCAAGTAAAAACGATTTTACAAAAAACATGCTCTTGTTGTTCATAGACCTGGTCTAATTATAGAATGCGATATCTTTACGTCATATCTCTATATCTCTAACCGCCTCGGTGGCTCCGGCAGGGGAAGAGCGTCCGCCTCGAGAGCGGGAGGTCGTGGGTTCGAACCCCGACCGGGTCATAAATAAGACTTTAAAATTTGAGATACTGCTTCCTTGCCTGGCGCTCAGCATTGATAGGACAGTGTATCAACTGGTTTACCCAGTGCCAGGATAATGTGACTGGGGAAGTGGTGTGCTTGTCTGCGGTGAGCTAAAGTCGCCCTGAGTGCGCGTTAGTGCAAGACAGACCATAAAACACACTCGCGCATCTCACGCATACACGAAATTTAATCTTAGAATAATCCTTAGAGATTAATAAATTTCTTCTCGTCACAAATAGCTGAAAAATTGCTGATGTGACGTTAAACAATACAACCAATCTATACTTCTGCACAAGCAGTGGGCAATGTTAAAAAGCGCCTATCAAACCCACCATCATGGCCTCTTTGATAAAAGTAAATATTGGTATTAAATTCATACATTCTTTTAAAATACTCGTCTGGCTGTCCGCGTTCAAATAATTCAAATTAATCAATCATATCGAGTTTCTACCATCCAGAATCGGCTTATGATGCATCATTATTTATTTATTATTATTTATTTATTTATTTATTTATTTATTTATTTATTTATTTATTTGTTTATCTGTCACCTGTCAATCATATTTGCTAATTGTAAGAACACATCTTGTCAGGCCTGGGATCCGCTCAAAACGGGGGATCGCCCGATCGGGGAAAATCAAATGGATGTAACTGTTGTACACGCGAGTTCACAGAGGAGTTCCACTGATAGCGAGGGGGTCTTCCCGATTCTCCCACTTTTAATTACTGATGGTCTTAAATGTTGTTTAGTAATTATAGTTATTTCCTTATTCTGTCTTACATTTACCTGGACTTTTACCCTGTTAAACTAATCTGTTCTTTAAAAAAGATAAAGTAGGGGTCCTCCCGATTCTCCCGCTTTTAATAACTGGTATATGTAAACCACCTGGTGATATTAATCCCCCAGACCTGTTTGTTGATTAAGGTACGGGTCTCAATCAAACTTAGATGAGGAATGTCTAATAAAGGAACTTTTATCATGGTGGACTAATAATAATAACTTAGTTATTACACTTCATGAAACAAATTTTTCGTGATACATAAAAAGAATTTTCAGCTAGTCCAGTGTATTAGTAATGTACATAAACAGTATTCTGTGAGGACTGATAACTTAGGTAACGTCACTGCACGGGGTGCCAATAATGGCCTTTTTGATTTGGATTAACTTAAGGTGTCATAGAAATTAGCATATATCTTCCTTATTTTGACATGTATTTTTATGAAATTTCCACATATTTTAGTATGTAGAATCCATGAACTGTGCCCATCCTTTGACAGAATGTACTATTTGCTCTAGTTCTGGTTTTTGTAGCAATGTGGTCTTTACATGGCAGAGCTCCTAACCCTGCACAAGACCCCCAACCTGGAGGACCAGGGTTTTCTTTCAGGGTAACCTTCCCTTAGAATGGTTGCTATCCAAAGCTGACGAATCCAATCTATCCGGTCTTTTATTTTGGAGTGTGACTTCTCCCAGATGAGCTGCTTGTCCATGCTACTACCCTCACCTGGCAGGTTATTTTACCCATAGCTGCTGGGGCAAGGTTGATAAGTACCAGGGCGTGTCCACTCACCGGTGGACCTGCATACTTCACTTCATCTTTGGGGCCCTTGCTGCTCCGAGGTCCCTTGCAGTTTATCCTAAGGTCACAAGACCTCAGTTACCATGCGGTGCCACGAGGAGGCACTGTAAGGGTCTTGATGGTGTAAAGGCTATGCACTGGCAGGAGAGACTTACGCACTTGGCTCTCTTTTCACTATCAATAGCTATCCAGTGGCAGTAGACTGGGTCTACTACTTCGCATATCCTGGGCATGGATACCAACGCATAGTATGGAGGATAACATATGTAAATTTTAAAAAATCGTAACAGGTACTCTTTGATCGAAACCGGCTTATGACGAGAGCGAAAGCGACTAAGTAATGGACTGGTGGTCATATGAGCGAGTTCATGCGAGCATTAACTATGAGCCATGCGACACAATCCGACGGCAAATATTTCAAAACATGGTTCAGTATGGGTTAGGCATTCCAAGAGTGAAAATAAAAAGAATTTATCATATAATAATTTTAGCTTAAAAGCGAAAGCTCTCTCAATTTAAAAATGGAAGAAAAATTTCAACTCACTACATCATTCGTGTCATCATAAAGCTACAGTGAAATTTTTTTTTACTTTTTCTAATTATGGATCAATAATAATAATAATAATAATAATAATAATAGAGGAGTTTAACCTTGTTTATTACGCATGCGCAAGGTCCGTGACCTTACGAGATTGGACGCGATTAAACGTGATTTGCAATCGAGGGGGGCAGTCGTAATAAAGGTCTAAGGCTGATAACGCTTTTTAATTGGTTAAATATTGCCGTAAATGGGATATATTTACATTCATTCATGAATAAATATATATATTATGTGACAAAACTTTTTCTTACTAATAAATTTATATTTTCTTTAAGTCAAATATGTTAATTATTTAATATTTTAGAAATTAAAACTATCAAGAATTAAAAAAAACAGTTAAAATAAACAGATGATAAAAATGAATAAACCAAATTAAAGAAGTATAATTAATATATTTTGTTTAGCATTTTAAACTTTAAAAATAAAATAAAATGGTTATGTTAAATTTGCTATAAGGACAAAGATATGATACTAATTAATAATAGGCAGTCTAATTAATTAAACAAACCTAGAATTATGATGTACTTATGGCGATTACAATTGCATTTTATTCTTTCCCTTACCCAATATTTCGAAGAAATATGATGCTCCTCATATCTACATGTTACATTGCTGTTTATTAAAAAGTTTCTCATTAATGAATTGTTTCTCCCGTAATGTATTACCAAGATTAAGGTGTTGAAATCTTAATCTGTTAATTAGTATCCGTAATTCACATACCTTCGCACACCTGTCAACATTACCGGCTGACTCAAAACATGACACGTACTGACAAACGACAAATGAACCCCTTTATGGTCAGCATCCTTCGATATTTACAAATATCGTTTTTATCAATTACACAAGCTTCATCAACTTATTCAATATGCAAGATAATACCAAACTTATAAACTGATAAATGAAAAGTATTTAGAATGTGAATATTCTATTTTATTTATCTACTTTTTTCATATAGGAGAAAAAATGGTTTTACTTTAAGTACTTTTTTATACTTTTTAGTATCTACTTTTTTCTGCTTTTGTTTCTTATATTCACACATTTATTTATTTATTTATTTTTATTTATTTATTTTTTTTTTTATTTTTTTTTATTTATTTATTATTTATTTATTTATTTATTTATTATTTATTTATTTATTTATGTTATGTAGTTACATTAATTACTTACTTACACTTTTTAGTATCTTCTTTTTCGGTTTTTGTTTATTATATTCCTATTTTCACACACCTATTTATTTATTTATCTATTTACATTAATTACATATTTACACTTTTTAGTATCTTCTTTTTCTGTTTTTGTTTCTTGTATACCTATATTCGCATACCTATTTATTTACTTATTTTTTGTGTATTTATTTATTTATTATTTATTTATTTATTTATTTATTTATTTATTTATTTATTTATTTATTTATTTATTTATTTAATCACTATTTATTTACATATTAATTATTATTTATTCTTGACTTTATTAGTTAAGTAAGTTCCTTATATGTTTTGTAATGTATTGTATCCAGGGAGACTGATTAATATAAAAGTTTCACGCTTGTTCCAGAATCCCCTTTTTGTCTATTTGATGAAATGTTATTGTACATGTATATATTTATTGAAATAAATATCATTTAAACTAGAATGTGAATAAAAAAATAAAATAAACTTTAACATTAAATATCTGTATGGTTTCAATAATTTTATCCGTTTTTTGGTTGTCATATTTTTTTATCTATTTATAAAATACATCTGTATTTTATGATTTCATAAAAAAAAACGATTCATTACTTTTTAGAAAAAATCCCTATTTATTTCAAACATTTTAATTAAAGTAACCAACCATTCCCTTATAAAGTTACTTTCCAAAATAAAAATTTAAAATAAATAAATAATTAAAAATTGATAGACATGACATGAATTTTTTCACTGTGTGTCAATGAAAAAAAGAAAAAAAGGAAAAAAAGAATAAATAAAAATAAAAAATAAAATCAAGATTTAAAATTTTTTCAGTGTATATTGATGCGGCATTCAAGGTCATGTTTAAAAAATTATTTATTTATTTATTTATTTATTTATTATTTTTTATTTATTATTTATTTATTATTTATTTATTATTTATTTATTTTATTTATTTATTTATTTATTTTCAGACGAAACACTTTAAGAAAATAAAATATAATGTAGATACATTTATATGTAATACATATACTAAGTTTCATACTAGATAGGTAATATAGGGGAATGCCCCCTGGCTTGCAGACGGTACACTTTCTTACCTCTAACCATAGAGAGTAATCAAGGGAGATAAATTTGTTAAACTCCCCTATTACTGCCTAAGATACTGCCTTGCGTAGTTTCACTAGACTTTTACCACGTGTACCGATTTGAGAACGGCGGGCCGTGTATCGGGATGACTTATTTCCCATCCCGGCGTCCTAATATGTTATGTAGTAATAACATTTGTTTGGTAGTTAATTGAAAAAACCACAAGTTATTCTATCGGTTATGTGCTAAACAAGTGATTGACAAGCTAAGGACGGGACAACTTTAGACGACTTCTCAAATAAATTAAAATTCATCAGATCTCTAACGTTCTTTACATTAAATAGACTACCATGTGACGCTCAACACAGAGGATTGATTCATTAATCACCCTCAGTCGATCATTTTCGGTTAGCAAACTAGTTCATTCATTTCTGAATTAAATGTGTAAGCTTATTGTAATTATTACACAATGTATTTGAAGTCTTGTCATTTATTTATTTATTTTTATATTTTGGCGATTTATAAAAGGATATGGATGTACCTTAATCTTAACCGGCCTGTTTTTTCTTTACCAAAAATTTTGTATTCCAACAAAAATAAATTCTTACCCAATTTTAAGATTGGAATGAGAGGAAATACCCCTCCCCGAGATTTCACATTACTCATTTATTGACCGATTAGTAGAATAAATGAAAACTACATATATATCATGCTTCGTTTATTAAAATATTAGTTATGCACATGTATCATCTATGTGGTTTAAATGTAATGTCTGAACATCTGCCATAAATGTCTCCGTAAAAATTTGGCAAATCTATGACAATTGCTTATACAATCATGTTATTCAATCATGTTTACAGCTTTGTCATGTGCTACTTTTGAATTTTAACGAAATAATGCATTCAAAAGAATAACATGACAAATTTTCATATGCCACTTGAATGCATTATTTCATCATTTACTCGTTAACATCAGGATTTGTTTTGCTTCTTTGATGGTGAGTTTTATCGCATTATTTTTTTTCTCTAGTTCTTTAGTTCTTTATTACACTCAAAACCACCGGAGGTGGTACCTGAGGTTTATATACATAATTATACATAATATGGCGATTGATACAATCACGGTATAGAATATAACACAATAATATTACATTATACCATAAAGTAATAGAATATAGCACAACACTATCATATAAACTATATACATAAAGTGTGTTAGAATACTTTACCAGAGAATTAACATAAAATAATGGTATTTGGTTGGATAATAAGCAGAGCAGTACGACGAGTGATTGGGAAATGCCCCCACCAACAAGTACAAACTGCAGTTCTTATTATCCAAAACAATTTGTCCATTTCTTTATTTATATATACATGTATAAATAAACCAAAATATTACCTCTTGTATTAGCTGTAAAATTTTAGACCCTCCTTAATAAATTTGCATAAGTTAATGATATCTCCATTTCGCACTCCGATACATTTGTATCTTTCAACCATTCTAACCTACCTACATTTACCGTTGCCGGTACAAATAATCAAAACAACGTCGCCAATTTCAACGGAACTAATCCGATCAATAGATTAATTATTAATATATCAAGTCAATAAATCATAAAAAATTAACAGTTTTCTGTTCATTTAATTAACGGAAAACGTGAATAAAATCGAGTAAATGCCAAAGTATCTGGATGTTTTTAAATTATCTTGTAATTGTTTTGACAACAGAAACCTTATATTTTGTAAAACACCGATTTCAAAAATATTTTTCGGTTTATACTTTTATAAAATAAAAATGAAAATAGATTATACACATAGAACATATACAAAATAATAATAACAATAATAACAATGATAATAATAACCAAGAAAATTATCACGTTTAAAAGTATATGATAATAGGAATACAGACCTTTTTCTTTGACTAGTTCCGAGATCTTCTTCCCGTTTACAATCAAGACGATATCAATGTTATTTTCGACTAAAAGCGACCAACTGACACAGCGAGCCATTTTGAAAAAATGTACTATTCCAGTGTTATTATAATGTATTTATATACCATTCTCTGTCACAAAAATGTGTAGATACTGACTCCTTTTATCAAATAAAATTATAATCTTACTAGATTAAATAAAACAGGCGCGGAATTACAACAAAGGCAAAGCCAGCATCATTTAAGTTGATGGTATATTTAAACGCGTCAGTTTCATCTTACAGTTTACGGCCAAGAGTTGACCTTATCGTTTTGTAATTATGCGAGAAGCTTTAGACCAAATTTAACAAAAACACTGATGAAAATTGAGACCAACGCCAAATTTTTCGTTAAGGAGCGGTTTTAATTCCACGCCATGATTAATCGCATATCATAAAATCATGACAATTTCAATTGCAAGTCAAATGTTCAGTATTACTCTCAGACTGAAACTAATTCTCCTATTTTGAATAAAATTCAATTTAAATAAACTTTCAACTTTGTTAATGGCGTGAAAATGAAAAGAAATCTGATTCATTTTCTTTATCTTGCTATGACCACGGGTATCCACCCAGTCCGTATTTTGTCAAATGTGCCCTAGCACCAGTACCACAGTGGATTCAATTTGTTGTTGCACTTGTTGTATAAATCTTGGACAAAAAGCATGGGTGCTTTCCAAACATGGTCTGATCCCAGGAACTAATATTTATTTATTTATTTATTTATTTATTTGGTCTTATTTCCTGCACAAAATTTAAGGTTTGGCTAATGAAATTTCACGAAATGATAAAAAAGCTACTTAACTAATACAGGCTTAAGGCCCCAAATATCACATTGATATGAAGCCTATTTATAATGGATTGGTCAGTCATAGTATACAAACGACAAATAAAGACTCATCCGTGTGTGAATAATCGTTGTAGCAACAAACATGACGGACAGTAGTAATAATGTGGAAGCGTACGATACGGTGACAGGAGAAAAAAGTAGCGACTATGGTGAGGATCTGTATATGTTAGATGGTTTATCATCATTTAAGGAAAAATAAGAAACATTTCAATTGAGGAACGTGATGTAATGCCATATAAATACTTAAGCCAGAAGCGGACTAGTCCGATGGCAATGAACAACTTGAACAGAATCAGTCCAACTGAGGAAAGGTACTAAAGACTCGGGAATTCTGAACAGAAGCATATCGTTAAGCATGTTAAATTAAAAAAAATTGTTTTTAATGGGATTCGCCGGACGGTATCACGTGATCAATACATCTAAACGTTTGTGCGGGACGTTTTGGAAAAAGTTAACGTTGTTAACTCCCGGAATGACGTCGTATTTGCGGAAAAATGTCATCTTATGCGATTCCGTATCCATTGGAAATAAGTGTTCTGCACAAACGTTAGAGGGTATCACATGGTACAAAGGCGAACCCCACTGACATTTAAAACATTTAAATGATAAAATCGGTCACCCGTCGCGGATATATACATATCTACATCATTGCGACATCATCCAAAAATCAAAATGGCGTTTGTTATTTGAAAAAAAATCAGTAGAAAAACTAAAGAATAAAAATTAACTATTAATAAAATTTTACCTAATATTTTGTGATTTAACCCTTCGATCGGAGGAATCTCTGGATTCGTCATGAAAAGGAATGGTAAGTTCTGAATGAAGTGCACGGGGATATTTGCCAAGCTATGATAATGGCTGTCTAATCAGTGTAAAAATTTGGGTATTTTATAAGAAATCAATAAATCTAGACTATAATCTATCAGGTTTGTCTGAAAGCAAAAGAAACTCTCACATCTTATCTGTTATAACTAAAGTCAACTTCAGACTTTCCATCTTTCGCAAACTGAAATTCCAATTAGACAGAAAATCTTATATATAAGTTTTATCAGACCCTTATTAGAATATGCTGACGTTGTTTGGGACAATATGACTAATGATCTATGTGACAAACTGGAAAAAATAATAATATTGAAGCTGCTCGAGTAGTAACTGGTGCTACTAGACTTGCAAGTAGACACTCACTTTACCAAGAAACGGGTTGGAAAACTTTAAAAGACAGACGACGTAAACACAGACTTTTAACATATTACAAGATGATTCATGGGTTAACTCCTGAATATCTACAATCACACCTACCAAACAGACACTCAGATACTCATCATTATGCAACAAGACATAACCAAAACTTAGAACCAATACACTGTTATACAATTAAACATTTCTATCACTTTGCAGCAAATAATCGCCGACTTCCTCTCCTGTGTATACTATTATCTACTGTAGGTAAATAGAATTCTGCGGGGTTTCGTTACTCTTGTGGCGTCACTGCACGGGGTCCCCAAAACCGACATTCAAGTTCGATTTAGATAAACGGGTGATTATTAGAAAATCTCCAATAATTCTCTTATTTATAGATGTTAATGAAATTTTCGCAGTAAGCCATAAGTCAGTATTGAGAATAAAATATGTAAAAATCAAACATCGTTACAGGTACTCTTTTAGAAATAACTAACCCCCCTAAGGGTAATGTGTGTAGTTTGTATTGCATAAAAAATATTCCCTGGTATGATCTACTGGTAAGATATATCTTTGCATTTGCAGAAAAGGCAAATTCTGAAAAAAGAGTTGAGAATTTAAAAAAAAATCTATAAAGATAAAAAAATAAAAAGAGATACTCGGCGGCTGAACCCACATCTTTAGCCTTAGAAAGCGTCTTCGCTACGCACTGAACTAACCATAGCAGTTACAGTCAGCAGTGTTAAAATTTAACTTCAGTTAAATGCACAGTATTCAGTTTTAGTTTTCCCTAATTTTCAAAAAATGGCCATTTTCTCCCGAGAGGACCAATTTTCTGCAAACTCGCAAAGATTACGTTTTGAAAATTCTTTCAGAAACAATACGGTCGAAGTTGCTTTTTCTCCGAGAACAATTTGATAATAATAAACAAAGACGAGAAAATCCCCTTTTTTTTAATTTAGCATATAAAGGAAAAAGACGGGCTCGCTCAGAAAAGTGCAAGTAAAATAGATCTTTAAATGAGCCAAAATCTGAAATTTCACATGTAATACAAATACTTTTTTTATCAAAGTACAACAGTATTTAGAATTTATTTTTCAAAAACCAAAAGGGTCCATTTAGGACAAAATCCTCTCAAACCCGCCATACCTCTTAATTTAATATCAGTCAGGTAGTTATTAAGTGTACGCATGATGCACGACATAAATGATCATCTGAGCCTTTTGCTTGCATAATGCAAATGCAGTCAGAGATCTCTATACTCCATATTCGTATATTAAGTTTAAGGGTCAATATATATTCTATGTAATTTTTCTAATTCACAATTGGGATTGAACACCCGTTAATTTAAAGTGTGTATGTGTGTGTGTGTGCGTGTGTGTGCGTGCGTGCATGTGTTCGAACGAGCCAGCCAGCGAGCGAGCGAGCGAAAAGAGAGAGGGAGATTTAATTTGTCGATTTATGGTAAAGTTATAAACTTTTATGACTGAATCATGATTAAAAAGACACATGTCACATGGTGAATTTGATAAAGATACTATAATTCACTCCTGCCCGATTAATTGTAATGTTTTTACAATCCAATTAACCCCTTTCTTTACATCTACGCCTATGTGGTAATAAATTACTTTCGAGCAGACAGAATTCATTGTTGAAAATTACTCGCCAGATTATTTTAAATGTTGTTCTTATCAGAGACAGAGAAAATGTAAAGATGAGCATTTTCATTAAAAAAGGAATGGCTTGCAAATATTGCAAGTTTTTAGGGAACACACATACACCACTAGTATATACATTATTTAAAGCACAATACAATAACACAATTAATGAGCAAAGCAACGAACAAACGTACAACAAACCAATCTAATTTACCACAGAATATGAAACCTATTGTGTTGTTGCGAAAAGGCAGTAAATTGTAGTATGTATTTGCAGAAATCGGCTTCTTTGCCATGAGCAAAAGTGTTTACGTAATATACGTAAAACACTTCGAAATACTTATAGTATTATGGACATCTGACAAAAAGTGAAATGTTTTACAACCCTATTATTACAACAACAGAGTAACCACCATGACGCCTTTTGCCTAACAAATTCTCATTTTCTCAGCCATTATATTTTAGGGGTGCTTTACTTCGAGGAAAATCACTACACGATTTTTGGAACACACTTCCTTGGTAAGAGCGAGATCAAACTCACGTAAAAGTTAATTGGACATCTTGTAGTCATGAAGACAATAAGTTAAAACGAGTAGATAGTTAGGGTGTCTTATATTTCTAGAATTTTCTACACGATCTTCAATAACATCAAAATACCTTACTCTCAATATATTGATGAAAAGCGACATTGATAAATGTGTCAGTGGCCCGGCCTTGAATTAAAAGCGTGACATATGAGTGCGAACTCTACAACAACTGAACTTTCAAATGATCACGGACTCTTTTAAATTGGCTTGCTGATTTTATCTATACGATTCTGCCGTTTTGTTACTAATAGGCATATGGTTAGATATACAATCAAAATCCGGAACTACAATATCATAGAAAAAACAGCTACTACGTTACACTTGCTTTCATTTGAGAAACTGCCATCCAGCACTTAAACACCGGGTATGAAGCTTGGCACATAATGTCCATGTCTAATCAAAAGAGTTAATCTTTATTGAGATCGTATATTGACATTTCAGTAAAATAAAATCTCTCAGTAAATTTGTCTACGCTCACACACCCGACACAGCTCCTCCGTTTTAGATACAAAAATTGCAATTACAACAAAATGTAACATTTTCACTCCAAAATTCTTTGCAAATTCTAACCTCGGTCTTGCATTTTCAACTTTCGTAATTGAAATGGTGCCCACACAAGTGTACTGGTTAGACGACTTAACACACGTTATAAATTTGTTTTTGGTAAAAACGGGGTGGGGGTGGGGGTGGGTTCTATTATTGTTTTCAGATTTATCCATGGTATTTTGTCGATTTTTCATTAACATAATGTTATTATATTATTAGAATATTAAAAGTAAAATAATGATAATAATTTGAATATGAAAAAATAACGTGTTGGTAATTGTAGACTATATTTCGGTCGAAATGGCAAGTTACCGTTGGAAAAGGCACGTTTTTCGCGATTGTTGTGTTTGCAGAACTTCTCCTGATGTGTATGTGCTATAGAAGATAAAATTTTGAGTCTTGAAATCATTGAATTGGTTTGTCGTATCCCAAGGAATTTTTCCTTTTTTTAAAGTGTATAGGAAATGCTAGATATGCGGTAAAGTAATCCGAATTACAGTCTTTTTATGGGATGAACATGCCTCAAACTTTCCTATTTTATTAGCATCATATATTAATATTTAGTAGCATTGCTAGAATTTAAATACAAACATGCAATTCCAATAAGGACGTCCGGAAGATCAGCACCTCCACACCATTCTTTTTGAAACCCCATATGTGAGTCTTATCACATTTAAAATTACTGATATATGTAAGCATAGGTCTTAAATGATGTTTAAATATTTAAGCATACAGAAAACCGAACAAATAGACTTCTCATTGAAAAACATTTAAATGCAATGACCAGAAGTTCCAAGCGATATAAGTTTATGGTAATTATTTTTAAAAATGTAAATTTTGCATTAAATACATACTACATTTATATACAATGCCCAGAAGTTCAAAAACTTATATTATTTGATGGAAACTGATTTAATGAAATAAGGAACCCCTTTACCTTGCCAATCACGCAACCGCCCGACATTCATCATCTACTCTTAACCGAGCCAATTATAAATGTGGCTGTAAATTTGTTTGTGTATATATCATTGCATATAATTTTGTTATTGTGAGATATTTTATTTACGGATTTGATTTATCTTTTACAAAGTTGTCAAAATTTACTAATAAATTTCAGACACGGACAAGCTTTTCCGTGAAAACTTAGGCAACAAGAATTAACGTAGCTAAGTATATCACGTTAAATTTACGATTTTGTCATTGCCATTATGCCATAAAGTAATTTTCACAAAATTAGTTGGTCCAAATTTAAAGTCAAAATCCAGAGTCAAATCACGGTTTTCCATGATACTACATTCATCCGACATTAAAGGTCAAAGTCATGTGTATAGATGTGTCATGTGCTACTTTTGAATTTTTATGAAATAATATAATTCAAAAGTAGCACATGACAGATGTATAAAAATGAAAACTCTAATCGTTTTAATTTCATTTCCACTGGCAAAATGAACATTCCAATGCATGTTTGGACTGGCAACTTTGCAAACCTGTTGATATCACAATTTTTTGTCAAAATTGTGGTAAATAATGTGTTAAATGTTGGTATGAACTAGATGAATTGCCACGTCAGTTAATTTTTATATGATGCTTTGTTTGAAAGATTGGGTTTCCAGATTCCATCTGTCTCTGTAGTACTCATAGCAGATTGCAAGGGCGACGACATAATAAAGGGTGTCCTTTACGCCATAGTCTTTTATCTTGTTCCTCATCTCTCTTATTAGTGTAACATGACATGCACATATGTAACAAACGTGTAAATAATGGACATAGTGTAGTTGCACCAAGTTTTGGGGTTTGGGGTTTGGGGGCAAGTGTAAAATCATCACCCGGAATCCTAAGCCTATGGTTATGCATATTGAGTACCCTGCGATATTTTGTATAAGTAACAAAAGAGTGCCATGGTTGTAGATTTGGATGTAATCTGAAACAACGAATTGAAAATGTTGTTGGACATCGGTAAATCGTCAAAATCAATGAGTATTTACAAGTATTATTCATTGTACAAATACGAAAATGACATATTGTCATCGATTAAGTGACAGAAAACACCATTTTATATAACAGTGGTCTCATACAGGTAAGATCTTAAAGCCATACCACAGGAATATGGCTATGGGTCGATCGCTCGCAAAACCCGTACACATCTTTGGCATACAGTAACTTTAACATATGTAACGGGATTTTTTATACTCTTGATGCGTCCAGACTTTCGGATGTCACTCCGTCGGCAAGAGGGAGTGAAAATGAAATTTTCAAAAAATTGAATTTAGAAAATTAAAATATATACAAAATGAGATATACAATTCCAAAATAGTGAACAATAACAAAAATTGACGGAGAACATTTTGTTTTTTTCCCCCAGAAAATACACCTCTAGAAAGTTTTAAATCTAGTATTTATACAAGGTACATGTATGTAATATCTTTACATATATGTTACAGGCCTTGCTATGAATGAACTCTATTAGGGATATCTTGACGGGATAATTAATTATATTTAATTAATTAAAACTATAACTAAACAGTTATATTAGAAATTGAACAACTCCGAAAAAAGGGTTAAGAATATATTATCCATCACAGAATCTAATTTTAACTTGTCACTGAATTTTAACTGCACTTATTTTAACCTGCGTCTATTTATATAATATAATAAATAGCTTTTCTTGATTTAATTGTATTTCTTAAGTTCCATCACATTAACACAATAATGTTTTTTCGTTAGCCAAGCTATAAACATCTGTCACCAAGAAAGATTAAACAGAGGTTAACGTTAACCATGAATGTTAAAGGAAATCATAAACTTAAATTAAATGATAACCGCTGTAGAATACTTAGTGTACTTTAACATATGGTTTATCAAACAACCCTCTCTCTCTCTCTCTCTCTCTCTCTCTCTCTCTGATCAAATCAACTTTCAATTACTAATCGCTGTAGAATACTTAGTGTACTTTAACATATGGTTTATCAAACAACCCCTCTCTCTCTCTCTCTCTCTCTCTCTCTCTCTCTCTCTCTCTCTCTCTCTGATCAAATCAACTTTCAATTACTAATCGCTGTAGAATACTTAGTGTACTTTAACATATGTTTTATTAAACAACCCCCCTCTCTCTCTCTCTCTCTCTCTCTCTCTCTCTCTCTCTCTCTCTCTCTCTCTGATCAAATCAACTTTCAATTAATAGTCGCTGTAGAATACTTAGTGTACTTTAACATATGGTTTATCAAACAACCCCCTCCCCCTTCTCTCTCTCTCTCTCTCTCTCTCTCTCTCTCTCTCTCTCTCTCTCTGATCAAATCAACTTTCTATTAATAGTTAGTGTACTTTAACATATGGTTTATCAAACAACCCCCCCTCTCTCCTCTCTCTGATCAAATCAACTTTCAATTACTAGTCGCTGTAGAATACTTAGTGTACTTTAACATATAGATTATCAAACAACCCCCCTCTATCAACTTTCAATTACTAGTCGCTGTAGAGTAATTAGTGTACTTTAACATATGGTTTATCAAACAACCCCCCCCCCTCTCTCCTCTCTCTCTCTCTCTCTCTCTCTCTCTCTCTCTCTGATCAAATCAACTTTCAATTAATAGTCGCTGTAGAATACTTAGTGTACTTTAACATATGGTTTATCAAACAACCTCCTCTCTCTCTCCTCTCTCTCTCTCTCTGATCAAATCAACATGTAAACTCACCAATTCCCCCAGTCAATAATATTATGAATTAACTAAACGATTTGACTAGATTATCTTGTCCACGAAAATTTTATTAAATCGGAAATTACAAAAGCTCTGTCTCACTTTCGTAGCATGCCTTACATAAAATGCGTCTGTTTTTAAAACGTAAAGAAGAACAGTTGGTGTTGAATTATAACACTTGAACTGTTCGAAGCTGATAAGTTTCATAACTGATTACAACAAATTCAAAATCAATAAATAAAAATAATAATTTTTGCCATCAAAATCGATGTCTATAATAATTTGTTTTAGTTTGACGAATATTTATTCTTTATTGACATTTTTAACATTAATTTCATAGAATATTTGAAACTATGGCAAAAATATAATTAAGTCTTTCAAAGTTCAAATTGTCCCATCATAGTCAACATCATCCAATTAATGAATAAGCAAAACATTAAACAACTACAATAAAACAACTTAAGTATCTATATATGAAAATACAATAAAAGAATAACTTTATGTTAAAGTTAAAAATCACTTGCGTTAAAGTCTTAAACTTACATATCAGACATTTTCTTACAGTTTTCTTAAAACTGGAAATGATATTAAGTTTTCAGCCAAGGATTTGCTGCTATATGTTTGGAAAGTCGATCTCCATAGTCCCAGAGTAACTGAGCTCCTTTCGGAATATTGCATAATGTAACTAAATATAGCCTTTTGAGGCCAGCGGGATCTTGCTTTGCAACTAATTTACAGTTTGGTAGTGTTTTGGAGTGATTAATATATCGCGCAACATTCTCATTTGGTCCAAATATTTGTCCCATTTCATCTCTGTTAGCATCAAGAACCATTTTTGTTGGAGGGTCATAAACTGATACTGGAACATATTTGTTTTCAGTGTAATACTTTTCTCGGTCCTCACTTTCTGATTTGCTTATCCACTGGCCTTTATATTCTAGTATAAAAACACCTTTCGCAATATCATGTGGAGCAAACACACCATATCCGACGTTTTTATTAATGAATAATTTTTCAAATCGATTATTTTTATCCAATTCGTCATTATTTTCACTTACCGATATACGGGATATTCGTGGTATCGTTACATAATAACCTCTCGGCTTTGAACTTTCTCTCCATTTCTGTTGCAATGCAAATTTCCTGAATGACCTTCTAAATCCGGTTTTAGCCTGATCAGTATATATATTTCCACAGCGAATATAAATGTATCGTAAATACGCTTCAAGTATTTTCGCAGTTGTTGATATGCAATCAGACGACTCCAGTAAGTTACAAAAATTGTTTAGGTATGGCACAAACGAGCCAGTATCTCTTGGGTGAGCACTTGTACCAGCTAAACGACGATTTCTAGGCATGATAAGTTTTTGTTGTACAAAATAGTTATCTTAAACGGGTAAACTCGGAACTAGTTTAACACACAGTGCTTTATCTAAACACACGTTAGATATATCGTACACAATGTATAAAGAGTTTAATACATATTAAATACATTAAAAATGCATGAAATATAGAAGATTCTGACCAATTGGGAATAAGGGTCCTGTTTATCGTCTCAATGGTTGATATAATCAATACCTAATTCATTCATGAAAAAATCTTATCTACCGGTAATTTGAAATTTCTGAGGAATTACATGTTTAAAAAATAATGGTTTACATCAGAATCAATAGAGGTTAATTCATCAATATATAGTATGATTTTTCTCTAAGAACATAAATTTTTTAATTTGCCAGACTAATACCGGTAGCAGATTCCGACCCAATAGCAATGCATTTATAACAAGCAAATTCGCCTTTGACCTAATGATATGAAAAGCAATCCAAATCAAGCACTTGCCATAAGCTACCCTTGTTCCAAGGTTGCAGTGAAAAAGCTGGCCTTTAAATGACCAGTAACCGATTTTCTATTTATAGTTGCAGTAACCCTGACCTTCGTCGATTTAGTGACCTGAAAATCAATCCCAAGCAAGCTCATGTCATAATCTATCTCTGTGCCACGTTTCATTTAATCTTAAAAGGCTCATCTTTAAATGACCAGAAATCGATTTTGTATTCATAGTCACAGTGACCTTGTCCTTTGACTTTTAATGAATCATAAGCGAGCTCTTGTCATAATCTACCTTTGCACCAAAGTCAGCTAAGAGTATACCCGAGTTTTTTTATATAGTTTGAGACTGGTTGAAGAATGTACATTCAAATTTAATAATAATGCTCTGTTGTAGAAATCAATAGTGAGTAATGTTTATACAATGAACAAGTAATACTTTTTTAAATTTCAATGATTCAATCCATGGTGTTTTTGGCACTTAGAATTTCTTAATCTTTGATCTGAACTTAAACTTTTTACAGGCGTTTAGGATTGTATAAAACTTAAAAGTCAATTTGTCTACCATTGAGCGACTAGTTCGTCGTAGAAACTGGAAGTCTTGCCGACCGATCTCGAACAGGGCGTCCGCGCGTAACGACACGATGTCAAGACAGAGCTGTACGTCTTGCCCACCTACGCAATCGGTACGTTACTGTCACTGAAACTGCTAACAATCTAATAGGCAATCATAACTGTCATGTTCACCATAAAACTGTAAGAAACCGATTGCGTGAGGCGGGTCTGCAATGTAGACGTCCATGCGTTAGTCTGCCTCTCACTCGTCCGCAGCACACGCGTCGAATGGCTTGGTTGGCGGCACATGTCATCAAGATATTTCCAATGAGGCAGTGGAGATGGGTCTTTTTCACCTTTTTCGTTCAGATGGTCGCCGACGCATACGTTAGTGAGGTGAATAGATTTGGTGGTCGATCAGTTATTGTCTGGAGTGGAATATCTCATGGGGTTAAATCACCGTTCGTTGTGTTGGATGGGACTTTGACCGCCGTCAGGTATAGGAATGAAATCCTTCGCCAAGTTGTTGTTCCTTTAGTTCAACAATATAATCTCATATTCCATCAAGACAATGTCCGACCTCATGTTCCTAGAGTTTATAGATAGTTTCTGATTAATCATAGCATTCAGCTGCTTGATTGGCCAGCCTATAGCCTAGATTTGTCTTCAATTGAACATCTTTGGGATGAAATGGACAGGGGGGTAGGGCGGTGCAGAACCCCCCCCCCCCACACACAAATTGGTTCAAATAACTCTAAAAGTAAAAGGTGAATTTTTTTTTCAGAAATAATTCATGAAAAATAGTTTTTGATAGTGTAATAAACAAAATTTAATACCATTCATATAATTTACCATAAATTCCCTCTAAATTTTACCCGGTTTTTCTTTTTCCATTGGGTATATACTAAAATAGTAATTAATCAACTACACTGAAATATTCTTATGATAATATATATATTACAAATTATACCAGTCATACTTTTACAGCACTAGACAGTCGTTTTGGAATACAATTACTCGTCAATAGTGCTTGGACCAAAATTATGAACCAAAACTTTTTTTTCAAGATGAAAAGAAGCTCAAAGGACCAAAAATTATTTTACCTAATCAGCTAAGGAAATACTTTGCATAAGAGAGTTTATCTTAGTTTTTTAGGAATTTTAAATTTAACTAGCAACAAATATAAATTGTATTTCATACTAATATTTAATGGCACCCCTTTGCCATAATGCGTTTAAGAATGCTTGCACCAGATATTATTTGAAGTACATGTATATGTGATGGCGTTTTCCTGTTGGAAAGACATGTCTCCCCATTTATTTATCTTAGGTTTAAATAATTTATTTCCTTCAGTCATATTATGACAGTTGAATACTGTAGTCATTATTCGCTTTGTAATAGTTTTCAGCACACTTCTGTAAATTCTGCAGGACATCATTTTCATCTTGAGTGATAAACAATACTGCATTAGACTGATTTATTACCTTATGCCTTAACCAATAACGGGAAAAGAACGTAGATGAGAAAGAATTTTTTCAAATATATGTTCTTAGTTAATTAATAACATGAATCACCGCGGATTCTTTCCCCAAAGAAATGTTTTTTGTAGGTTTTAATACTAGTTAATGTATTTACCTTATTATATAAAAGGTTTCTGTCAATAAGCAATTTTTAAGTTGCATCAATAATCATAAATTCTGACCCGATAAACTGTTTTTGTAGGCTTTAATAAAGGCATTTTTACACAGTTAGTCATTTATTGATGTAATAAAACGATGTAATGTTTGTCATATTACACAGGTACCTATGTAAAAACTGACATCATTGCGTCATCATGACGTCATTGCGTGTTTTGTCAATAGGAAAACATTCAGTGTACCTCGCATATGACATCATAACTTCCATCATGTCTTCATGCAAAATCTGATTATGATCGTAAGAACAAATGAATCAGGTTTTTTTAAGTTTGTGTGCTTAAAATGGCTAATAAGGCTACAAGAGTCCTTAAAATTTTTTTGGTCGTCATCACAACATTATCAATAAATATGGTGTCTCCGTTTCCAATATTATTTTGGATGTGTTTGACACTACTTAGTTTCATGTTCCTTTTATTCTCGGCTTGACGTTTACAAGTGACGAGTGTGGCTAGCCAACCAGGAAGTGCTTAATTTTCCGGAAAACCCGGCCTCACTTCCTTTGTGGAAGTTCACGTGTTTTACCGTTTTTGCAAGTTGAAGCAAAGTTTGCTTTAGTTTTTGGATTTTGGATTTGATCACGGTGCAGTATGTTTGTGTTTACATTAAAACAAATTTTAGATTCAATATGATTAAATCTGCCATTTATTGACCTTATAGACTACTTCCACATGATAATACATTATCCATTATGTGTGTGATTCTATACGAGTGCTATCTACAAAATATTTTGCATTCACATGAATAATCGCAGATTCCGACCCAATAAAATGTCTTTTTGTAAATCTTAGTTGTTGCTAATGCATTTACATTCAAATATATACGCTTGCTAACAACCGCATTTTGGGCCTATCAAAATAATTCGTCTTGACTCGGAATCAATCAGTCAATACATGTGGTTTAATTTACTTTGGGATAAATTCATTTTTTACTAGAAAGCATATGAAGCGAATATGGATTTTCTACAAAAAATGTTTTTGTATGCATTTCTATGCAGCAATATACTTGCTTCCCCTGCTTATGGTGTGTTTGTTTCACAGTTAATACGCTATGGCAGAGCCTGCTCCGATTACGAGGATTTTATACAAAAAAGCAAGCTGCTCACAAATAAATTGTTGGGACAGGGTTTTTGTTACCCTAAACTTACAAGGGTCAAACTTTATGGTCGTCATCAAAACATTATCAATAAATATGGTGTCTCCGTTTCCAATATTATTTTGGATGAGTTTGACACCACTTAGTTTTATGTTGTTTTTATTCTTGGCTTGACGTTTACACGTGGCGGGTGTGGCTAGCCAACCAGGAGGTGCTTACCTTTCCGGAACACCCGGCCTCACTTGGCGGAAGTTCACGTGTTTTACCGTTTTGCCAGTTTAAGCAAGGTTTACTTTGCTTTTTGGATATTGAATCTGATCATGGTACTGTATGTTTGTATTTATATTAGGTTAGAATCTGCTTTATACATTTAATTTCAAAATAACGTTTTTAATGCGACCTTGCAGAAAATAAGTTTTATGAACAACATAGACAATTCTATCGGGTTAGATTCTGCTATTATTCATGCAATTTCAAAATAATAAATAAAAGGTTACCGTATATTCCATTACGTATATGCAACAACTACTATAAACCTATAAATATACACTTATATTTGGTCGGAATCCGCGATTGGTTATGTAATGTTAAAATTACTTGTTGATAAAAATCGTTTATTGTATCATGTTTATTGAATACGCATGAATTACTGTTGAGGCATACAAAGAGACAATTTTTACTGGTCTGAATCTGCATTCATTCATGTAATTCCACAATGTACACAGCAACCATGAATGATCTAGGTGTGAAACATCGAACGGGTTTTTTTTAGTTTAATTAATTATCCGAATTTCATCCAAAAGGAAATGTTTTTTGTAGATTTTAATAGTAGTGTTATATACCACTTTTGAATTTATGAAATAATACATTCAAAAGTGGTATATGAAAATACATTCAAAAGTGGTATATGACAGTAGTAAAGATTTTTTTCACATATTTGGTCATTTATTGATGTAATAAAACGATGTAATGTTTTTTTCATATTACACAGGAACGTATGTAAAAACAAATACATAATGATAAAAGCTATATATAAAAGATACTTCTATTTGGTCGGAATCTGCGATGGGTCATGTGATGTCAAAATGACCTGTTTATAGGAATCTATGATTGTATCATGTTTATTGTATACGCATGAATTACTGTTGTGACATACAAAGAGACATTTTTACTGGTCTAAATCTGCATTTATTCATGTAATTCCACAATAAATTGTGCACATCAATCATGGTCGATCTAAATTTGAAACATGGAACGGGCTGTTTTATTTAATTAGTCATCCGAATTCCATCTAAAAGAAAATGTCTCTTTGTAAGCGTAAATAGTGGTTAATACATATATCAAATAAAATTTATGGTTGCTACTACAAGTAATACTAAAATCACATACTAGTAGATATTCGCAGATTTCGAATTTTGTTGGTTTTAATAGTGGTTAAGGGCAATACCTCGTGGAGCAAATGGTCGCCATGAAAATGTTTTCAATAACACATATTCGCAAATTCCGACCGAATTGACATGTTTTATAGGTTTTACTTATAGATGATATATACAACTCGGTGAGTACGTAAACGATTGTCGTGCACATGGAATTATGAAATACTGTATAGCGTGTAATCTAGCGGGATGCTAATATTTGCGTATTTTGGGGATATATATCCACAGAATCTGCATTTATTCATTTAATTTAACAATAAATTTTTCACATAAACCATGAATGATTTAGTTTTGAAACATGGAACAATGTGTTTTTATTTAATTATTCATCCGAATTTCATCCAAAAGAAAATGTCTTTTGTAGGTTTTCAAAGCAGTAAAGGCATTTTTCACATATTTCGTCATTTACTGATGTAATAAAACAATGTAATTTTTTCAGATTCCACAGGTACTTATGTAAAAACAACATTATGACGTCAGGTGCAGCATTATCATTGGGAAAACATTGAATGTTCCTTAAATATGACATCATAACTTCAATTATGTCTTAATGCAGTGAAAATCTGATTTTGATCGGAAGAACAAAAGAATCATAATTTTTAAAGGTTTGTGAACCTAAAATGGCTAATAAGATTAAAACAAATCTCACATTCAATATGCTTAAATATGATATCTATTAAGCTTTAGATTTATTTCATATGAAAAACCATATTCACTACATCTTCGATTTTTGCATCCACATGAATAATCGCAGATTCCGACGCCATACAAATGTCTTTTTGGGACTATCAAAATAATTTCGCCTTGCGTCGGAATCTGCAATCATTCATGTGGTTTAATTTACTTTGGCATAGATACATTTTATACTAGAAAGCATATGTAGCAAACACGAATTTTCTACAAAAATGGTTTTGGTTAGAATCTGCGATATACATTTAATTTCAAAATAACGTTTTAAATGCGACCATTCAGAAAGTTCTACGAACCACAAAAGACCTACAAAAGACAATTCTATTGGATTGGATTTTGCGATTATTCATGCGATTTCAAAATAGTAAGTAAAAGGTAAGCATATATACCATTATGTTTATGCAATACATACTATTGAAACTTATATCAAAGACATTTATATTTGGTCGGAATCTGCGATTTGTTATGTAATGTAAAAATTACTTGTTTATAGAAATTGTAAATTGTATCATGTTTATTGAATACGCATGATTTACTGTTGAGGCATACAAAGAGACAACTTTTACTGGTCTTAATCTGCATTTATTCATGCAATTCCACAATGAATTGTGCACAGCAATCATGGTCGATCAAAATTTGAAACATGGAACGGGTTGTTTTATTTAATTAGTCATCCGAATTCCATCTAAAAGAAAATGTCTCTTTGTAAGCGTAAATAGTGGTTAATACATATATCAAATAGAATTTACGGTTGCCACTACAAATAATACTAAAATCACATGGATATTCACAGATTTCGAATTTTGTTGGTTTCAATAGTTGTAAAGTCAAATACCTCATAGAGCAAATGGTCGCCATGAAAAGGTTTTCAATAACACATATATTCGCAAATTCCGACCCAATTGACATGTTTTATAGGTTACATTTATAGATGATACATACAACTCAATGAGTACGTAAACGGTTGTCGTGCACATGGTATTATGAAATATCATGAATCACCGCGGATTCTTTCCCCAAAAAAATGTTTTTTGTAGGTTTTAATACAAGTTAATGTTTTTACCTTATTGTATAAAAGGTTTCTGTCAATAAGCAATTTTTAAGTTACATCAATAATCATAAATTCTGACCCGATAAAACTTTCTTTTTGTAGGTTTTAATAAAGGCATTTTTTACACATTTAGTCATTTATTGATGTAATAAAACGATGAAATTGTTGTCATATTACACAGGTACCTATGTAAAAACAACATTATGACGTCTTTGGATGTTTTATAAAAACGACAACATTAATGGTACCTTACATATGACATTATAACTTCCATCATGTCTTCATGGAATCAAAATCTGATTATGACCGTAAGAACAAGGAATCATGTTTTTTTTAAGTTTGTGTGCTAAAAATGGCTAATAAGATTAAAACAAAATTCACATTCATTATGATTACATATGCCATTTATTAAGCTTTTAGACTAATTCTAATGAAAACATCATATCCACTACATTTGCGATTTGATACGAGTGCTGTTCACAAATTTATTTTGTATTCAAATGAATAATCGCAGATTCCGACCCCATACAAATGTCTTTTTGTAAATCTTAGTAGTGGCTCATGCATTGACATTGAAAGATATACGCTTGCTAACAACAGCATTTTGGGACTATCACAATAAATTCGCCTTGCGTCGGAATCTGCTATTATTCATATGGCTAAATTTACTTTGGCATAGATACATTTATACTAGAAAGCATATGTAGCAAACATGAATTGTCTACAAAAATGGTTTTGGTTAGAATCTATTGGATTGGATTTTGCGATTATTCATGCGATTTCAAAATAGTAAGTAAAAGGTAAGCATATATACCATTATGTTTATGCAATACATACTATTGAAACTTATATCTAAGACATTTATATTTGGTCGGAATCTGCGATTGGTTATGTAATGTAAAAATTACTTGTTTATAGAAATTGTAAATTGTATCATGTTTATTGAATACGCATGATTTACTGTTGAGGCATACAAAGAGACAACTTTTACTGGTCTAAATCTGCATTTATTCATGTAATTCCACAATAAATTGTGCACATCAATCATGGTCGATCTAAATTTGAAACATGGAACGGGCTGTTTTATTTAATTAGTCATCCGAATTCCATCTAAAAGAAAATGTCTCTTTGTAAGCGTAAATAGTGGTTAATACATATATCAAATAGAATTTACGGTTGCCACTACAAGTAATACTAAAATCACATGGATATTCGCAGATTTCGAATTTTGTTGGTTTCAATAGTGGTTAAGGGCAATACCTCGTGGAGCAAATGGTCGCCATGAAAATGTTTTCAATAACACATTTATTCGCAAATTCCGACCCAATTGACATGTTTTATAGGTTATACTTATAAATGATGCATACAACTCAATGAGTATGTAAACAGTTGTCGTGCACATGGTATTATAAAATATCATGAATCACCGCGGATTCTTTCCCCAAAGAAATGTTTTTGTAGATTTTAATACTAGTTGATGTATTTACCTTATTGTATAAAAGGTTTCTGTCAATAAGCAATTTTTAAGTTACATCAATAATCATAAATTCTGACCCGATAAACTGTTTTTGTAGGTTTTAAGAATAGTAAAGGCATTTTTCACAGATTTAGTCATTTATTGATGTAATAAAAAGATGTAATGTTTGTCATATTACATAGGTACATATGTAAAAACAACATTATGACGTTTTTGGATGTTTTGTCAAAACGACGACATTAATGTTACCTTACATATGACATTATAACTTCCATCATGTCTTCATGGAATCAAAATCTGATTATGACCGTAAGAACAAGGAATCATATTTTTTAAGTTTGTGTGCTTAAAATGGCTAATAAGATTAAAACAAAATTCACATTCATTATGATTACATATGCCATTTATTAAGGTTTTAGACTAATTCTAATGAAAACACAATATCCATTACATCTGCGATTATATACAAGTGCTGTCCACAAAACACATTTTGTATTCACATGATTAATCGCAGATTCCGACCCCAAACAAATGTCTTTTTGTAAATCTTAGTAGTGGCTCATGCATTTACATTGAAAGATATACGCTTGCTAACAACAGCATTTTGTGACTATCAAAATAAATTTGCCTTGCGTCGGAATCTGCAATTATTCATATGGCTAAATTTACTTTGGCATAAATACATTTTATACTAGAAAGCATATGTAGCAAACATGAATTTTCTACAAAATTGTTTTTGGTTAGAATCTGTGATACACATTTAAATTCAAAATTATTATAACGTTTTAAATGCGACCTTTCAGAAAGTTCTACGAACTACAAAAGACCTACAAAAGGCAAGACTATTGGATTGGATTCTGCGAATATTCATCCGATTTCAAAATAGTAAGTAAAAGGTAAGCATATATACCATTATGTTTATGCAATACATACTGTTGAAACTTATATCAAAGACGTTTATATTTGGTCGGAATCTGCGATTTGTTATGTAATGTAAAAATTACTTGTTTATAGAAATCGTATATTGTATCATGTTTATTGTATACGCATGAATTACTGTTGAGGCATACATAGAGACAATTTTTACTGGTCTGAATCTGCATTTATTCATGTAATTCCACAATGAATTGTGCACAGCAATTATGGTCGATCTAAATTTGAAACATGGAACGGGCTGTTTTATTTAATTAGTCATCCGAATTCCAACCAAAAGAAAATGTCTCTTTGTTAGCGTAAATAGTGGTTGATACATATATCAAATAGAATTTACGGTTGCCACTCAAGTAATCTTAAAATCACATGAATATTCGCAGATTCCGAATTTTGTTGGTTTCAATAGTGGTAAAGTCAAATACCTCATAGAGCAAATGGTCGCCATGAAAAGGTTTTCAATAACACATATATTCGCAAATTCCGACCCAATTGACATGTTTTATAGGTTACATTTATAGATGATACATACAACTCAATGAGTACGTAAACGGTTGTCGTGCACATGGTATTATGAAATATCATGAATCACCGCGGATTCTTTCCCAAAAAAATGTTTTTTGTAGGTTTTAATACAAGTTAATGTTTTTACCTTATTGTATAAAAGGTTTCTGTCAATAAGCAATTTTTAAGTTACATCAATAATCATAAATTCTGACCCGATAAAACTTTCTTTTTGTAGGTTTTAATAAAGGCATTTTTTACACATTTAGTCATTTATTGATGTAATAAAACGATGAAATTGTTGTCATATTACACAGGTACCTATGTAAAAACAACATTATGACGTCTTTGGATGTTTTATCAAAACGACAACATTAATGGTACCTTACATATGACATTATAACTTCCATCATGTCTTCATTGAATCAAAATCTGATTATGACCGTAAGAACAAGGAATCATGTTTTTTTAAGTTTGTGTGCTAAAAATGGCTAATAAGATTAAAACAAAATTCACATTCATTATGATTACATATGCCATTTATTAAGCTTTTAGACTAATTCTAATGAAAACATCATATCCACTACATCTGCGATTATATACGAGTGCTGTCCACAAATTATTTTGTATTTACATGAATAATCGCAGATTCCGACCCCATGCAAATGTCTTTTTGTAAATCTTAGTAGTGGCTCATGCATTGACATTGAAAGATATACGCTTGCTAACAACAGCATTTTGGGACTATCAAAATAAATTCGCCTTGCGTCGGAATCAGCAATTATTGATGTGGTTTCATTTACTTTGGCATAGATACATTTTATACTAGAAAGCATATGCAGCAAACACGAATTTTTGTACAAAAATGGTTTTGGTTAGAATCTGCGATATACATTTAATTTCAAAATAACGTTTTAAATGCGACCATTGAGAAAGTTGTACGAACCACAAAAGACCTACAAAAGACAATTTTATTGGATTGGATTTTGCGATTATTCATGCGATTTCAAAATAGTAAGTAAAAGGTAAGCATATATACCATTATGTTTATGCAATACATACTATTGAAACTTATATCAAAGACGTTTATATTTGGTCGGAATCTGCGATTTGTTATGTAATGTAAAAATTACTTGTTTATAGAAATCGTATATTGTATCATGTTTATTGTATACGCATGAATTACTGTTGAGGCATACATAGAGACAATTTTTACTGGTCTGAATCTGCATTTATTCATGTAATTCCACAATGAATTGTGCACAGCAATTATGGTCGATCAAAATTTGAAACATGGAACGGATTGTTTTATTTAATTAGTCATCCGAATTCCATCTAAAAGAAAATGTCTCTTTGTAAGCGTAAATAGTGGTTAATACATATATCAAATAGAATTTACGGTTGCCACTACAAGTAATACTAAAATCACATGGATAATCGCAGATTTCGAATTTTGTTGGTTTCAATAGTGGTAAAGTCAAATACCTCATAGAGCAAATGGTCGCCATGAAAATGTTTTCAATAACACATTTATTCGCAAATTCCGACCCAATTGACATGTTTTATAGGTTATACTTATAGATGATGCATACAACTCGATGAGTACGTAAACAGTTGTCGTGCACATGGTATTATAAAATATCATGAATCACCGCGGATTCTTTCCCCAAAGAAATGTTTTTGTAGATTTAAATACTAGTTAATGTATTTACATTATTGTATAAAAGGTTTGTGTCAACAAGCAATTTTAAGTTACATCAATAATCATAAATTCTGACCCGATAAAACTTTCTTTTTGTAGGTTTTAATAAAGGCATTTTTTACACATTTAGTCATTTATTGATGTAATAAAACGATGAAATTGTTGTCATATTACACAGGTACCTATGTCAAAACAACATTATGACGTCTTTGGATGTTTTATCAAAATGACGACATTAATGTTACCTTACATATGACATTATAACTTTCATCATGTCTTCATGGAATCAAAATCTGATTATGACCGTAAGAACAAGAAATCATGTTTTATAAGTTTGTGTGCTTAAAATGGCTAATAAGATTTAAAAAAAAATCACATTCATTATGATTACATATGCCATTTATTAAGCTTTTAGACTAATTCTAATGAAAACATCATATCCACTACATCTGCGATTATATACGAGTGCTGTCCACAAATTATTTTGTATTTACATGAATAATCGCAGATTCCGACCCCATACAAATGTCATTTTATAAATCTTAGTAGTGGCTCATGCATTGACATCGAAAGATATACGCTTGCTAACAACAGCATTTTGGAACTATCACAATAAATTCGCCTTGCGTCGGAATCTGCAATTATTCATGTGGTTTAATTTACTTTGGCATAGATACATCTATACTAGAAAGCATATGTAGCAAAAATGAATTGTCTACAAAAATGGTTTTGGTTAGAATCTGCGATATACATTTAATTTCAAAATAACGTTTTAAATGCGACCATTCAGAAAGTTCTACGAACCACAAAAGACCTGCAAAAGACAATTCTATTGGATTGGATTTTGCTATTATTCATGCAATTTCAAAATAGTAAGTAAAAGGTAAGCATATATACCATTATGTTTATGCAATACATACTATTGAAACTTATATCAAAGACATTTATATTTGGTCGGAATCTGCGATTGGTTATGTAAATTTAAAAAAAATTACTTGTTTATAGAAACCGTAAATTGTATCATGTTTATTGTATACGCATGAATTACTGTTGAGGCATACAAAGAGACAATTTTTACTGGTCTGAATCTGCATTTATCCATGCATTTCCATAATAAATTGTGCACATCAATCGTGGTCGATCTAAATTTGAAACATAGAACGGGCTGTTTTATTTAATTAGTCATCCGAATTCCATCTAAAAGAAAATGTCTCTTTGTAAGCGTAAATAGTGGTTAATACATATATCAAATAGAATTTACGGTTGCCACTACAAGTAATACTAAAATCACATGGATATTCGCAGATTTCGAATTTTGTTGGTTTCAATAGTGGTTAAGGGCAATACCTCGTGGAGCAAATGGTCGCCATGAAAATGTTTTCAATAACACATTTATTCGCAAATTCCGACCCAATTGACATGTTTTATAGGTTCTACTTATAAATGATGCATACAACTCAATGAGTACGTAAACAGTTGTCGTGCACATGGTATTATAAAATATCATGAATCACCGCGGATTCTTTCCCCAAAGAAATGTTTTTGTAGATTTAAATACTAGTTAATGTATTTATATTATTGTATAAAAGGTTTCTGTCAACAAGCAATTTTTAAGTTACATCAATAATCATAAATTCTGACCCGATAAAACTTTCTTTTTGTAGGTTTTAATAAAGGCATTTTTTACACATTTAGTCATTTATTGATGTAATAAAACGATGAAATTGTTGTCATATTACACAGGTACCTATGTCAAAACAACATTATGACGTCTTTGGATGTTTTATCAAAACGACAACATTAATGGTACCTTATATATGACATTATAACTTCCATCATGTCTCCATGGAATCAAAATCTGATTATGACCGTAAGAACAAGGAATCATGTTTTTTAAGTTTGTGTGCTTAAAATGGCTAATAAGATTAAAACAAAATTCACATTCATTATGATTTCATATGCCATTTATTAAGCTTTTAGACTAACTCTAATGAAAACATCATATCCACTACATCTGCTATTATATACGAGTGCTGTCCACAAATTAATTTTGTATTCACATGAATAATCGCAGATTCCGACCCCATACAAATGTCTTTTTGTAAATCTTAGTAGTGGCTCATGCATTGACATTGAAAGATATACGCTTGCTAACAACAGCATTTTGGGACTATCACAATAAATTCGCCTTGCGTCGGAATCTGGAATTATTCATATAGCTAAATTTACTTTGGCATAGATACATTTATACTAGAAAGCATATGTAGCAAACATGAATTGTCTACAAAAATGGTTTTGGTTAGAATCTATTGGATTGGATTTTGCTATTATTCATGCGATTTCAAAATAGTAAGTAAAAGGTAAGCATATATACCATTATGTTTATGCAATACATACTATTGAAACTTATATCTAAGACATTTATATTTGGTCGGAATCTGCGATTGGTTATGTAATGTAAAAATTACTTGTTTATAGAAATTGTAAATTGTATCATGTTTATTGAATACGCATGATTTACTGTTGAGGCATACAAAGAGACATTTTTACTGGTCTAAATCTGCATTTATTCATGTATTTCCACAATAAATTGTGCACATTAATCATGGTCGATCTAAATTTGAAACATAGAACGGGCTGTTTTATTTAATTAGTCATCCGAATTCCATCTAAAAGAAAATGTCTCTTTGTAAGCGTAAATAGTGGTTAATACATATATCAAATAGAATTTACGGTTGCCACTACAAGTAATACTAAAATCACATGGATAATCGCAGATTTCGAATTTTGTTGGTTTCAATAGTGGTAAAGTCAAATACCTCATAGAGCAAATGGTCGCCATGAAAATGTTTTCAATAACACATTTATTCGCAAATTCCGACCCAATTGACATGTTTTATAGGTTATACTTATAGATGATGCATACAACTCGATGAGTACGTAAACAGTTGTCGTGCACATGGTATTATAAAATATCATGAATCACCGCGGATTCTTTCCCCAAAGAAATGTTTTTGTAGATTTAAATACTAGTTAATGTATTTACATTATTGTATAAAAGGTTTGTGTCAACAAGCAATTTTAAGTTACATCAATAATCATAAATTCTGACCCGATAAAACTTTCTTTTTGTAGGTTTTAATAAAGGCATTTTTTACACATTTAGTCATTTATTGATGTAATAAAACGATGAAATTGTTGTCATATTACACAGGTACCTATGTAAAAACAACATTATGACGTCTTTGGATGTTTTATCAAAATGACGACATTAATGTTACCTTACATATGACATTATAACTTTCATCATGTCTTCATGGAATCAAAATCTGATTATGACCGTAAGAACAAGAAATCATGTTTTATAAGTTTGTGTGCTTAAAATGGCTAATAAGATTTAAAAAAAAATCACATTCATTATGATTACATATGCCATTTATTAAGCTTTTAGACTAATTCTAATGAAAACATCATATCCACTACATCTGCGATTATATACGAGTGCTGTCCACAAATTATTTTGTATTTACATGAATAATCGCAGATTCCGACCCCATACAAATGTCATTTTATAAATCTTAGTAGTGGCTCATGCATTGACATCGAAAGATATACGCTTGCTAACAACAGCATTTTGGGACTATCACAATAAATTCGCCTTGCGTCGGAATCTGCAATTATTCATGTGGTTTAATTTACTTTGGCATAGATACATCTATACTAGAAAGCATATGTAGCAAAAATGAATTGTCTACAAAAATGGTTTTGGTTAGAATCTGCGATATACATTTAATTTCAAAATAACGTTTTAAATGCGACCATTCAGAAAGTTCTACGAACCACAAAAGACCTGCAAAAGACAATTCTATTGGATTGGATTTTGCTATTATTCATGCAATTTCAAAATAGTAAGTAAAAGGTAAGCATATATACCATTATGTTTATGCAATACATACTATTGAAACTTATATCAAAGACATTTATATTTGGTCGGAATCTGCGATTGGTTATGTAAATTTAAAAAAAATTACTTGTTTTTAGAAATTGTAAATTGTATCATGTTTATTGAATACGCATGATTTACTGTTGAGGCATACAAAGAGACATTTTTACTGGTCTAAATCTGCATTTATTCATGTATTTCCACAATAAATTGTGCACATCAATCATGGTCGATCTAAATTTGAAACATAGAACGGGCTGTTTTATTTAATTAGTCATCCGAATTCCATCTAAAAGAAAATGTCTCTTTGTAAGCGTAAATAGTGGTTAATACATATATCAAATAGAATTTACGGTTGCCACTACAAGTAATACTAAAATCACGTGGATATTCGCAGATTTCGAATTTTGTTGGTTTCAATAGTGGTTAAGGGGAATACTTCGTGGAGCAAATGGTCGCCATGAAAATGTTTTCAATAACACATTTATTCGCAAATTCCGACCCAATTGACATGTTTTATAGGTTATACATATGAATGATGCATACAACTCAATGAGTACGTAAACAGTTGTCGTGCACATGGTATTATGAAATATCATGAATCACCGCGGATTCTTTCCCCAAAGAAATGTTTTTGTAGATTTTAATACTAGTTGATGTATTTACCTTATTGTATAAAAGGTTTCTGTCAATAAGCAATTTTTAAGTTACATCTATAATCATAAATTCTGACCCGATAAACTGTTTTTGTAGGTTTTAAGAATAGTAAAGGCATTTTTCACAGATTTAGTCATTTATTGATGTAATAAAACGATGTAATGTTTGTCATATTACATAGGTACATATGTAAAAACAACATTATGGCGTCTTTGGATGTTTTGTCAAAACGACAACATTAATGTTACCTTACATATGACATTATAACTTCCATCATGTCTTCATGGAATCAAAATCTGATTATGACCGTAAGAACAAGGAATCATGTTTTTTAAGTTTGTGTGCTTAAAATGGCTAATAAGATTAAAACAAAATTCACATTCATTATGATTACATATGCCATTTATTAAGGTTTTAGACTAATTCTAATGAAAACACAATATCCATTACATCTGCGATTATATACAAGTGCTGTCCACAAAACATTTTGTATTCACATGATTAATCGCAGATTCCGACCCCATACAAATGTCTTTTTGTAAATCTTAGTAGTGGCTCATGCATTTACATTGAAAGATATACGCTTGCTAACAATAGCATTTTGTGACTATCAAAATAAATTCGCCTTGCGTCGGAATCTGCAATTATTCATATGGCTAAATTTACTTTGGCATAGATACATTTTATACTAGAAAGCATATGTAGCAAACATGAATTTTCTACAAAATTGTTTTTGGTTAGAATCTGTGATACACATTTAAATTCAAAATTATTATAACGTTTTAAATGCGACCTTTCAGAAAGTTCTACGAACTACAAAAGACCTACAAAAGACAATTCTATTGGATTGGATTCTGCGAATATTCATGAGATTTCAAAATAGTAAGTAAAAGGTAAGCATATATACCATTATGTTTATCAAATAGAATTTACGGTTGCCACTCAGTAATCTTAAAATCACATGAATATTCGCAGATTCCGAATTTTGTTGGTTTCAATAGTGGTAAAGTCAAATACCTCATAGAGCAAATGGTCGCCATGAAAAGGTTTTCAATAACACATATATTCGCAAATTCCGACCCAATTGACATGTTTTATAGGTTACATTTATAGATGATACATACAACTCAATGAGTACGTAAACAGTTGTCGTGCACATGGTATTATGAAATATCATGAATCACCGCGGATTCTTTCCCCAAAAAAATGTTTTTTGTAGGTTTTAATACAAGTTAATGTTTTTACCTTATTGTATAAAAGGTTTCTGTCAATAAGCAATTTTTAAGTTACATCAATAATCATAAATTCTGACCCGATAAACTGTTTTTGTAGGTTTTAATAAAGGCATTTGTACACATTTAGTCATTTTTTGATGTAATAACACGATGTAATTTTTGTCATATTACACAGGTACTTATGTAAAAACAACATTATTACGTCTTTGGATGTTTTGTCAATAGGAAAATAGTCAGTGTACCTCACATATGACATCATAACTTCCATCATTTCTTCATGCAGAGAAAGTCTTATTTTCATCGTTTGAACAAATATATCATAGTTTTTTACGTTTTACTTTAACTTTGTGTACTTAAAATGACTAATCAGGTTAAACAAACTCCACATTCAATATGCTTTAATGTGACATTATTTTCATATCAAACCATCAATTTCTCTATATATGTGATTGAATACGGATGCTTTCCAGAAATTATTATTATTTTGCATTCACATGAATAATCGCAGATTCCGACCCAATAAAAATGTCTTTTTGTAAAGCTTAGTAATGGCTCATGCATTTACTTTAAAGATATACACTGGCTAACAACCGCAATGTGGGCCTATATAAAAATTAACTCGCTTTGGGTAGGAATCTGCAATTATTCATGTGGTTTAATTTACTTTGGCATAGATACATTTTATAATAGAAAGCATGTGCTGCTGCCACGGTTTTTACTACAAAAATGTTTTGGTTAGAATCTGCGATACACATTTAATTTCAAAATAACGTTTTAAATGCGACCTTTCAGAAAGTTTGACGTAATTGGAGGCATTTTGACCGAGGTCACTTTTCATATCATTTCGAAATAAGTTGTTCTGCACAACTGTTTATTCTAAGAGGAATTTACATTAACTATTACTGTGTTGTCCAAAAAGGCATTTGTAATGGGTCGGATTAGTCATATAATTTATTTAAATACAAACTTTTAGTCAATTGTTTACTTGTAAATAGCAATTGGAAATAACAAGTAGATAGAAACCGTATAACCACATGTTATTTTGCATTCACATGAATAGTCGCAGATTCTGACCCGATTAAAAGTCTTTTTATAGATGTTAGTGGTACTTTGAGATTTCACTTTACAGGATATACCAATGCAGTATACATACCTGTCATTTGAATGACATGAAAATAACGATTGAGTCCTGTCTGAAAGATATGTATTTTGTATTTCTTAGAAGTGACTTATCATATGTCACAGTAAACGCTTGCTACCAACAAGTTGTTTAAAATAACATGGGTTGTCAGAGATTCATACAAAAAGAAATGTCTTTTGTGCATTTTATCATGTGATTTTGAAAAAGCAGATTTCGACCACAGAAAATTGTTTTAAAGGTCGCAGTATTGGTATTGCATTGACCTTATAGAATACACGGCTGCTGTTAACGTTTTAAAATGACTTTATTAGGTCTCGACAAGGGTTAATGCATATACATGTACAACATATATACTGTTGCCATCAGGAAGTTACTCTGACATTAAATTCAAATTCGCATATCCCTATCTCATCTTGTATTTGTAGGTCTCAGTGATTGCTAATGATTAATGGCTGATGCGTATACCTTATTGCCAAAAAGGTTGCTGAAAAAAAAGATACTCGTATTTTGAAATTACATAAATTGCAGGTCCCGGCCAAATGAAGATGTAGGTCGCAATTACAATTAATATATATACCTTTAAGTAGAAAAGGTTTCTGTTCAAAACTAATTTTAGAATGACATATGTATTTCAAGTTTGGATCCAATGGAACTGTCTTTTTCATACCTCATACAAAAGACGGTTCCTTTCCACGTTATTTTAAAATTACATGAACAATTGAATATTATCACGCAAAAGAAATGGCTTATTGTAGATGACAATAGTATTTTATCAATATAGTCTTCATGTAATTTGGAATTATATAAATAATTGCAGATTCAGACTAACTAGAAGTCTTTTGATAGTGATCATTGCATAAAACTTAGAATAAACAGATACTATCAAGTTTTTCCGATTCAAAAGAGATGTTTTTGTAAATCTTAATAATTTAATTGATGCATTTAACTTATAATCTTATAATGTATGTACAAGCTTTTTTCGGCAAAAAAATCCATGAATGGTAGTGCCACTTTCAAAATCCTATATATCACCTGTCAGTCACAACAAATTTAAACTCTGTTCTAAAATGATGGTCAATGGAAATAAAAGACAAATTATACAAACACGAATGAAATGTTGCTATCCAAAATAATATTGAAATCAGATGTAGAAGCGCAGAATTACCCCCAAAGAAATAACCTTTTAGAACTTTGTACTTCAAAAAGATGCTATCCATGATTAATTTTGAAAAAAAATATGTGAAATTGCAAAAGCAGAGTCCTATTGTGGTGTCAATGGAGGTTAATGTATGTTTTGCTGCTGAACAGTTTCTTTGAATAATTACATTTCAAGACCCTAGCTCTCTTCCTTGAAAGCCAAAGGGTTGATAATTTGAACATCCCAATGTATAAGATGCTTTCAAGCAACAAAATAACCAGCTTTATTCCAAAAGCTGTCTTGTGTTGTTAAACTTAAACAAGTTTGTAATCAAAATTTATCATCACTGGGCTGTATCTCTGCTATTGAAAAGCTTCCCCAGGGAAACCATTGAATCAGATGCAGAAGGCAATACTTTGTATATTTCGAAATATACGTCTGATATTTTAATTTTTCTGTTTTATAAATTTTGAAATCTGTTTACACATTAGGATTACTTTCATGTGCAAATTGTAACTTAGCTGCATTTGATAACATATATGCATTAAGATATTTATTCAATTTTTGGCAAATATATGGCTTTCCAAATTATGATCAAAGCACTACTGATGAGGAATTATATGCTGAAGCTGCCGCCTAGTCCTGTAAAATTTTAATTAGTATATAGTCAATATATTATAACAATCAAAACCTTTATTCTGTTATCACAAATTTTAATAAGTAATAAACAATTACACAAAAATGTAAAAACATGTCAAATGTTTAAGATAAATAAGATATAAAAACTTGTAACTAAAAATATTCTATATATTGTATATTGGAAAAGTGGGCAATTTCATTAAAGATAAAGTATCTAAAAAATAACTTACTTATGGTAAATTTTGTGTATAATTAAAATAGAAAAATCATAATAATCTAGTTGCCTTATTTAAAATGAAAAAGTTATATCATGTTGTTTTTGGTCACTGAAACAGAGAACAAGAGGCCCAATAAGGTCTGTAATGCTCACCTGGGCATTAATGAGTTATAAATGCCTTAATGAGTTATAAATGCCCAACTTGTGTAGTCTACAACAAATGTTAACTTTTGGAATAAACATTAACTTAAATCAGCAGTCTCAAACAGAAGAAACTAAAAGTTTATCAACGTCAATAATTTTATCCAATAAAGCATGGAACAAAATGATCGTCGTTTCAATACCTACAATATTTTCATATATATGCCTATACAAAAAGTTTCAGTACTCTATTTCATCTGTGACCTTGACTTTTGAACCCATGACCTTAATCTATATATCAAAATGATTGTTAAATCGATACCAACATTATTTTAATATACATTCCCATACAAAAAGTTTATAGTTTTCCAGATAATAAAATCAGAAAAAGTAAAAATTAGGTCATGACCTTCACATTTGACCTTGACCCCATTTGAAAGGTAATTACAAGAAGATGTCCAAACAGAAATCCCCGTGTCATTATCTGATCAATTGGTCAAGTTATAACAATTTCAATATATTTTACGATTTCTGGAAAATTAAATGCAAAAACGCTTAATCTATTTTTAAACCAAATTTAACGAAATGAACAAACTTTAAGGTTTAAACTAGGTAGAATTCAAATGCTGGTATCACATCAGTTTTTGCCTCCAATGAAAGGTTCAATAGAAGAAGATTTTTTTAGGTTTTGTCTATTTTTAGTAACAGTTGTCATCTTGGATATTCAATCGATTATCACCAATTTGATAATATGAACAAATTATAGTAAGACTCTATCAAGGACCTTCCACAGCAAATTTGGTATCAATTGGCCGAGTAGTTTCAGAGGAGAATATTAAAGTTTACTGACACAAGCACACACAGACACATGCATGCCTCGCCATGCCATAAGCTAACATGGCCTATGGCCAGATTAGCTAAAAATTACAGGGGTGAGCATCTTTTCATCCTACTTTTTCACAAGCAAAAACAAATTTGAACTAAATTTCTGGGTTGTTTTTTTTTTAATTATAGCGGCCATTTTAGATTTTGGTTAACTATGACAGACACATTAGTTAATCAACTGCTAACAAAGACTTTCCGAACAAAATTTGAATAAATCTATTTCAGTGATTTCAGACATTTTTTTCCAAAAATTGGCTTAAAATATCATTTGCAAAATCTGGGAAAAATCGAGTCAACTGAAATTTAACTTAAAACCTTTTAATTATCTTAAATGATTATATTTTAGCTTTTTCAAAATCATGGGTGCTATTGATGAAAACAGGACCTACAACTGGGTGCATTATTGTTATATCTATACAATTAAATCTATCTATCTATCTATCTATCTATCTATCAGGGTGCAATATATATGGGTGCTATTGATGAAAACAGGACCTACAACTGGGTGCATTATTGTTATTTCAATATCAATAGATAGATAGATTGATAGATAGATGTATCAATATCAATTCATACATATATATACATTGTACAATATGACTTTTTTGGATGAAAATGTATAAATTTCAAGATCAGGATATTGAATAAGACTGCATACCAAAGTTGTAAATGCATTTTCTTGAAATTTATACATTTTCATCCAAAAAAGTCATTTAGCCAGTTGAGCTAAAGAGCAATAAAAATAAATGAAAATATATGTAAAATATGTCATGGTTGGATTTTTGTTTACAAAGGTAAATCACAGAGATAATAAAATAAATAAAGGTATATAATATTCTGGATACGATTTAAATGAGTTTTTCATTTTGCAATTTCGGTAAATGAAACTTTATGAGAAATGTTATAAAATTGACAGATATGACCCTGCCTTATAATGCTACAATCACATTTTTAAACAGTTAATATATATATGATAGACAGTCAAATTACATCTAGGTTTCTGGATAATTAAATAGCAATCAGTTATTCTGCCTATGTATACTAAATGTCATTAAAACAAGTACCACAGTATGTGAGCAGTCATTACACTCGTGGTAATGCATATATAGAAATTGCAAAAAAAATAATAATTACAGATGCCTTACATCTGTGCATAGTTTCAGAAAAATTGGATCATAATTAATTAAATTAACCGAAGGAGGATTTGTATGTACAATCAAAATGTAAGTATGAAAAGTTCTAAGTTTTGTAATGGCAATAATTCTGCAAAATACATCCAATTAAACTGATACATGTAATTGCAAGTTCACAGGTTTTTAAATACTCAACATCTGTGAATAGTTTTAGATAAAAATGGATCACACATAATTGACTTGCACTCCTAAAAAATTGTGGGGTATAAATATGTACAAAGATAATGTAATTCAAAACATATGTGTATACAAAGATAATTCAAAATACATCTTCATGTGTATACAAAGATAATTCAAAATACATCTTCATGTATATACAAAGATAATTCAAACAAGAGGGCCATGAAGTCCTGGGCGCTCATCTGAGAATAAATTGAATTCTGCACATTTTTCCAATAATTTAATGGATAAAGGGTAAACATATTTCTTTAATACACCCTATTGGCATAGTTAGCACAAAGAACAATAAAAAATTATATTTTATGGACTTCACAATGTTAACAAGGTTACACAATAATTTTAACAACATTCACACTGCACTGTAAATACACTATTGATAGTGTGACGAGGTTTGTTCACACACTATGTCATAGAATGTTCTTCTCACCTCCAACACAAAAGAGCTGTGACAATGATATCGAAAATTTTATATTAGCAGAATGCATATCTTAAAGGAATTTTTTTCTTAAATTTTATAATTAATTTTGTACTTATTTTTTCGATTTTGGTTATAAGCATTTTACTTACATTGTATTTTAGTGATTTTGGCGATAATTCAGTAGAGCTCATTAAAACCTTCCCCCAAATTAAGTATATAAGTATATACACAATCAGAATGTGATTCAAGTCCAAAACAATTTACCAATATTAAATATGCACTATAATTTGTACTAACTAAAATTTATGCATTTACAGTATCCTAATATTTTCAATAATATTTTGCAAATTCAGCAAATCTCAATATTCAATGTTTTACAAATTATTTCAAATCATTTTTCTGTTCTACCTTCTTTGACAAATCCCGTAATAAAGGGTAAATTCCTTCATAGTCAGTAACAGTATCTGCCACATCAATGTCCATTCTTGTTTGTATTTTCTTATAATAAGATAATTTTTCTTTCACTATTTTGTGAAATCCAGAACTTGTTAAGTAAAACTTTTCTGATAAATTTTTTAACATAAATGTGGAGAAATTGAGGAAAAGCCACAGTGTAATAACTGTTCTCATATTAAGAATACCTGGACTTGGCCAAAGATCCAGTAATGGACAGCTATGCATCAATAAATCATTTACTGGATCATAGAGAAAAACATATGCAAAATCTGATGTACAACCAAATGTTGGAATCAGCATACCTTCCAAACAGTTATTCATGTTAACTTGTGCAAATGCGTTAGTGATAGTTTCTGCCACAATTTGATCAAAAGTTTCTGATTTTAAGAGAACATTTTTTTTTTTAATTTCTACACAAACTTCTATTTGGTTTGCAGTTTCTTTAATAGTACACTGTTTAGATTTTTCTGGTTCTGTAACTTTTGTTTTTTGTTTTTTTCTTTCTGGTTCTCCAAACTCTTCTCCACTTGATTCATCATCTTCATCATCATCATCACTTGATTCAATTACTGCTACTGCCAATGTTTGATCCAACATTATATCTGCGTTCCCATGCCATGTAGCTCCTGATCCTGAAAAGTAAGATGCATAAAAGGTAGAGAACTATGGACATGAAATAGGCGACTCACTAAAGAGACAAAAACAAGCAGACAATGTTTATCCCCTCATGTGCATTTTAGTTATAATTCCGCTTAAAAGTGACCACCTGGAGATTCTGTACCAGTTTAACCCCTTTCTTTCAGTATTTTAATCAAATTTAAGCATCAATGACTTGTCCATTGGTATAACTTGAGCCTTATAAAACCTATTTCTTCGAATTAACTAAACAATGCCAGTACAACATTAAACAATATCAAAAAAAAATAAATAAATAAAAATAAAAAAAAGAGTAACTAGACACTGTCACTGAGCACTAGAAAAGTCACTCCGATGGAAAAAAATTTTAACATTGTAATATAAATACAAACATACAGTGCCATGATCCAATTCAATATAGAATGGTGTGTGTAATAAATGTGCTTTATGTAGATTGTAAATACTGGTATATATGGTACCTAATTGAATTGTAAATATAAGAAAAGAAATTGAGTTTGTTGTTTTTCATTAGTTTATGAAGATAATGAAAAATCCACAAATTTATTATGAAAGCCTTCGATTTTCATCCAGTTTGCAGATTCCTCATTATCTTTATCACCTTTTTAAAAACAAGTTTATTCAATTTGATTCGTACACATGTTCTTTCCATAATGCATTGATGATCTAAATATCATCTGGATATCCATTATTTAAAGTTAAGAAACAGAAACAGATTTTGTGACAGACAGATAAACAAACAATTTATGGATGAACATGAGCAAGACTACATATTTTGTTCATATTCATTGCAAAGTTTATTTAAAGTTATTAGCTTTTAACAATTAAGAATTAACTTATTCACTGATTTGAAACCTAACTCACAAGACCCCTTATTTCTTACAAAATGCTGCATGTACAACATACATAGCATTCTGTACCACCATATTGTCCCATCAAACTTGGTCACATAATATTGGACTTCAATCCAAGAACAATTTTAGGTGTGTGATTGAGAATGTGTTCATGATCTGCCCCATACTAGTATATTAGTGCATTGATGTAAACTGCTGGACTGGATCAATACTGCTGGACCATAAAATGAGAGTACATCATAATAAATGTACTGTGTAAATACAACCTAAGACATATAGGTTATGTAATTTCTTTTTTGTAAGCAAGCCTAAAAATCAACAATTGAAGGACAATTTTGAGGTGCCTGATGGTGAATGTGTTCATAATCTTGGTCTTACATCAGCACACAAATGGCAAATTTTACAGTGTTATCACACAGGCCAACAATGCTACAAATAACCATTTCATATCATTAAATCCTTATACTGACACAGAGCCAATAAAGGCTAGTTGCAAAAAAAATTGCCCATCTCAGTTATGGCTAGAGACGTGACTTGAATTCACATAGCAGAGAGACCTTAGATAAAAAACTTAAAATGCCTTTAACCACTTGGGCACCAAAGGTGAAAGCCCCCTAATTTGAATGCAATATTACCACTTATACTACTTGTCTCCTACAAAAAAGCAGGGAGTTACCATTTTCAGTTACAAGTTATGAGTTAAAACTAAAGCCAATGTCTTATTTGAATAGGCTAAAGTTATGTAATAATTTCAACAATACTAAACTTACTATGGTAGTTAACATTGGTTATAAATGTTTTGACTTCAGTTGTCTTCATACTTTTATTAACTTTACAAAAAAAATAACTTTGAATTCATCAATTCTTCACCTGAAATTCAGAAGCTTATTGCACCAGTTAATACTAGACATAAGGAGTGATTCACTCGTTATCTTATTAGAAGAATGGCTACAAAACATAAGCAAAAAAAAAAAAAAAAAAAAAAAAAAAAAAAAAAACTGGAAATCACACTTTACCTATTCCAGTTTTCCCTGATATAATTTTTTCTTTACAACTGCAGAGACAGGATTTTGGAAGTTGCTTTGCATTCTGATCTACCATGTACTTTTTACTGGGTACAAGTTGGGAAAACAAGTGCTGAGCAAGTACAACCATAATTTTTGTTTCATCATGTGCAGTCTTCTTGACATCATAAATGGCTCTCTGGTGAATTTCAACATCTGAAATTAAAATAGGAAGCAGTCAGTTAGGTCTTGTATTACCTGTTTGAGAAAAAAGATTAGACCAAAAGTTCACACAACTTGATGAATCGGTTGTTTATAGATGTGTATTGTTCTACACAAACATTATCAGGTATCATGTGGTATGAGTTGAATAATGGTGTTTAACGTCCCAGTCAAGAATATTTCACTTATATCGAGACGTCACCAGCTATAGGCGAAGTAGCAGAAATTTTGCCTGTGCATTACGCTAATGGCATTATACAGCAGGGTTCTTTATCGTGCCACGCCTGCCGCTTCATGGGACCTCGTTTATTTTAAGTTCCCATCCGAAAGAACCATGACTTTCATTTCGTAGTGCAGAGTGCTTGGCGAAAGAACAGTCACTACCCACTTTCAAGTCTTGGGTCTGACCCGGCCGGGGTTCGAACCCATGACCTTCCACTTACTCATGTGGTATGCTGGTGACCTTCATTGATGACTATTGCTGTTTGTGTGGAATAGTAGACAAATTTTAATGTTTATTTGTAAATGTTGACCAAATATCTGCAAAAGGTAAACTTTTTTACTATTATGCATAGTCACAATAGTCCTCTCTATACAACAGTCAATCAATTCTATTATTATAGAACTGTGCATAAGCTGATCAATTCTATTATCAATATATATAATAGTTGTCTGTTGTTAATAGTTGACAAATCTATGGCCTTTTTGTGACCTGACTTTCTCCTTGATATGGCCAAGTGTGTGATACATATTACTAAGCAAATGTGAAGGATATGCGAGTGCATATACTAGAGGGAAGTCAGAAAGTTCATAAAACAGCATATTCAGCCAAACGTAACACATAATTTCTTTACCTTTTTAGTGTACACAACATTCAGCCATTTTAAACATATCAAGTTTATTTGTCACAAGATATTTTTGTAATTCTCAAAAGCATTCAAAGTTGGTGACCATCAAGCAATCATGAAAAATCAAAATGTTGAGTTTAGGACAGTAATAAAGTTCATCACATTAGATGGATCAAATGCCAAAGAAATTCACCAGCGAATGGCCAAGGTGTATGGTGACAGTGGTCCTGTCTATTCCACAGTGGCAAAATGGTCAGCTGAGGGTGCACCTCACTGAAGATTGACCCATGGTCAGGTTGGGCAGCTGATGCCATCACAAAGGAAATTGTCACGTCTGTGGAGACCCTCATCATGAATGATCGTCGAATTAGGATTGACGACATAGCTAGGGAGTGTGACATTTAACATGAAAGTGTTTACACTGTGATCCACGAGCATCTTGGGATGTCAAAAGTATCTGCAAGATGGGTCCCCAGAAACCTTAATGTGCAGGATCACTTCCAAAGACTTCAGTCAAGTCAGGAGCTTCTTGACATTTATAATGATAACCTGGGGAGCTTGTATTTACATTTACATAAATTGGTAAGCCTGCATTTTGAAGGCATTTTTAAAATATAATCTAAAAGATATTTGGTACATAGTAAATTATGATAATTACCTATCTTTGATTAAATTTCATGCCTCTATCTTATTCTTAACCATAAACATGTCAGACTAAGAAAAACATGCTTTTTTAAGCTAAATTTAACGTTTAAAACCGATAGACCTAATACTAGTAATAGCATAGTCAATCTCCATCACCGAGTTTACAGAAACATAATTATGAGTAACAACAACTTAGCCTACCGTGAAGAAAATCCAATAAAGTAAGAACGACTCTAGCATTCTGCAGGGAATCCATTACTGCTCTCACGCCATTTTCAGAGATATTCTTCAAAAACTTTAAGTTAAAAAGCTGATCAACTGACATACTTGGAACGTCTTGTTTACTGATAAAAAATTCTCTGGTTTTTAGCAAATCTATTCCTGAAGCATACGGTTGCAATTCAACAAATGCTTTGGTAAAGCTACATCCTCTCATGGCATTACACGATGTAATATTCAAATTCAGACATATCGGCGCAAAATCACTTACAATCAAGCCCAGTACATCAGTTAGTATTTTCTCTTCAAGAGAATTACAATATTTTTGCAAGCGTTTCAGTAAATTTTCTGCGTCGACAAATTCTGACGCCATGGTTTAATGACTAAAACGTGCCATTGTCATAACGTACCCAGCCAAATTGTATCCAATATTGGACAAAAAAAAACCCCCAAAAAACAACATACTGATACCACACTTAACGGAGTAACTCAAAGCTATCTTAGCGCGGTTACGATTGTGTTATATAATCGCTAAGTATTCGTAAATGATCTGTAAGGCCGCCTCATCAACCCAGGAGCGTTTTCAATATTCAGTTGCGGGGGGGGGATTTATTGAGGTGGCGGAGGATGGGGGTTAAGCTTACTGCAACTGACCATAGAGGTTTAGTTTTCATGGACTTTGGTTTCATTTAATTTTAAGTCAGGGATGATTGTCCCACCACCTTAATCAATGTGAAGAAAAACGTTTCGGAAAAAAACTCTAGAATTAAATATCATATAGATCCGCGTTTTCAGCAAAAATATTACATTTATAAGATTGTGTCGAGGGTTTTTTTCTTTTCTTTTTTTTTTTTTTTTTTTTTTTTTTTGAAACACATTTTGTAAAATGTGTATGTAAAATAATATGAAAAAGCTAGTTAAAATTAAAACGTCGAAACTATTTTATTTAGCAAGTTTAGTATTGCGGCGACCTTGGTCAATATTCAATGAAACGCTAACAATAAACCGGTACTATGAACAGATGAATACTAAACTTCTACACCTATGTAATTGGCTTAAAGGGGAATGATATAGTATGCTCCATAGATCTAGATATACCCAACGCGTCGTTAAACACTTACATCAACACTGACAGTGATCTCAGAATGCATTTTAAGGTCTTGCTAAATATAAATTCTGTTTGTAAATACAAATACAGATATTTCAGCTTTCATTTTTAAATAAGTGTCAAGTGCTTATTTTTTTTATATAATAAGTTATTCAAAAGTAAGCACACGACAACTTGTTATCAGATTATATATGTGTACCACGATTTATTGAAGTGTTCGGTACATTTAGTAGTATTTTACGCATGTTGTTAATGCGCCATCATTTACCATGATGACGAAAACGTTATTGGTCTAGTCTCAGTTTTAACTTAATCCATCCCACATTCTTCTTTGAAGTAAAATTGTGACGGTTAATTAATATCTTGACTTTAACTTAAAGTGTACATTGACCTTTTTAGTGTAAATAAATAATAACTGTCATGCAAATGCAAGTATTCTGAACAACCGGAGAAAACAGAAGACAGCCGAATGAGAGAATATAGAAAAAGCAAATCTAGAAGCGTTATTGCTGTTATTGGATAACTTAGTCCCAGTAAGTTAAGATTCTCTTCTTGGTACATTTTATTTTGATCAGTATTAACTTTGGTACAATTTCTTCTTGCAAAGTTGAAATTTTAGTATATTTTTATAAAAATGGACAAAAATGAACTTTAATTTGATTTTTTCGTTTTGTCTGTTAAAACTGTCCATTTATTCATTTTCATGGTTCAAATTCATCAAAAAATAGATAAATCCGTCGAATTGAATGAACAATTACGGCCAAGTAAACCAATTAAGGTAAGATTGATTTGATATTTCACATTTTAGTTTTCAAGGTGTTTTCAACACTTATTTTCACATACGGGTTTATACTGGTGCTCCAGGTAGTGGAGGAAACTGCATAGGTAAAGACTGTTTTAACCCAAGTAAATTGGGACGTTAATTACTCCTAATTTTGGCGCACAGATATCGATCACGTTTTATAAAAAAAACAAAAACAACATGGGTAAGTTCAGTAATTTATGTGATAATCCAAATTTTTGTTGAATTGTTATTTCGTGAACGTTCTTGTTCCGAAAAATTATGGAATTATGCTTGATAAAGATTTATACCAGTAGTATACCCCGAAATTATGTTTGTAGACGACCATCATCTGTGATGGAAGGCATGCATGTAGTGGGCCGGACAAGATAGGGTATTGATAAGCACAATGGACAAGAACAGTCAGTGTCCCACGTTGGATCGCTACATTTCTTTCGTTTCAGTTATGGGGTTCTTCCCACTACAAATTATCGGTATTCCTTATCGCCGCGGTTGGTAAGTTGGTGGAGATTGTAAGTTCGTGGCATTTGGTTTATGCCATATATCACATCACTGCACATGTTCAAAGTCAGAAAAGTGATCATAAGGGTTCAATTTTCCATTTTAGTTGAAAAAAATTTAAATATGTTTGAAAATTACGAAAATATATAAAAATATCAGAAATTAAAATTTTAAGACAGATTTTACTATTCTGAAATTATTCTTGAATAATCTCTTTGTTTTTCTGTTACATGTGTAACTGGAGGGAGGAAACACCAAAAAAAACCAAAAAACACTTGCTCACTGAGTGCCCCTCTGAGGATCAAATCCAGTCCTCCTGGGTGAAAAGCGAGCGCTCTACCACAACTTCAAGGCTGAAAGATCTTGACCAGAAAGTCTGGCAGTAAATAACTCTATTAAATACACAACAACACAATGACTGGCTCAGTCTTACTACACATGTCAAGCAAATCAAGATGTAAACTGTCTTCTGCAAATGGAGTCTCTGACTAATTTATCCAATCTTCATTTAAAAATTTTTGTACCATGTGAAAATAATTTTTAACGAAATCAAAAACATGCGAGACTGACACCATTTTTAATAAAATATATGCTTTTTGTAATGTATTTACTATATACATTTGTGTACTTGTCATATGCTACGTCATAGTTACTTATTATATATGTTGTGACATCATCAATAAAGCTTTTCTTGTTAGTCAGCCATACTGAGTTGTTGTTGTGTTCATGACACTTTTTTCACTATATAATATGATGTAAAAATGGGTGTAAAAACGAGGTCAATCGCTCATGTCATACTGGAAGTGTATGATCGTTTTTTTTCTCCTTTTATAAATTTTATTTTCTAGCAAATTTTGTTATAAATCTAAACAAGGCAATTTAAAATATTTCTTTAAGAAAAAATAAGTTTTTTAGGCATTGGTCACATGAAATCACGCTATCCAAGGGATCTCCCACAAATTTTCCACACGTTCTTCAAAATAGCATCTCACCCGAGGTTATTGTTTACAAACAATGTTTACCATTATATAACGAAAATAGCCAAATTCATTTCCAATCTTTAAAGTGAAGTGACAAGAAATTTGAAACAAGACTCAAATGGTTTATTGTTTTGCTGACAATTGCCCATTAATTTTTTGACACAAACTGTTAGTACCACGAACTCACCATCCACAAGGATAACTGAAGTTATGCAGAGCATTACATCTCAGTTTTCTGCCAATATTTGTAAATATTTCAATATTTTAGTCATTTTGTCAAAAATTGCAAATCGACTATCTCAGGATAAACAAATATAACACAATTTAACACTATTTAAGATCATCACTGATTACTTGAGTATTTGTCGGCCGTAATCTAGTGATAATTCAAGTTTATCATTGTATAAATGAATATATTTTTCTCTGTTAATACATTTCTCAGTGTAAAACTCTTTATTTGTTATCTATAATGAAATAAAATGGATTTTATGTTTTTCAGCTAGCAAAATTACTAACAGTTTTGATATTAGCTATATGTTTGAAGAGAATGAAGAGTGTCCAAAAGAGATAAATGCCAGCGAATTTGGTAATTTTTATTAATATTTGCATTCATTGAGAAAAGGTCACAGAGTTGTTGAGGTGGTCATATACATAACCAAATATTTCTCTCCACTGCTTCTTAAAATCTGCTAGACTACAAGTAGGAAAGCAAGATGATTTTCCTTGCTGTTGACCTAGTGTCAGTATTTCTTGCTCCTTACATGTATCAAAGTGGTGTTGGATGTTAAGTTTATTTTCCAGTGTGTTAGCATGCTAAATTCAATATAAAAATACTGAAGTAGAAAGCAAATAAATAACGCTGCCTGCAAAAATGTACACACTGCCTTGTTTTTTTTTTTTCAAAATTTACTGCCAAAATTTTCATATTTTCCCCCAAAATCAATCAGAATTTTCTATAACTTGTTGTACATGTATTTTGTCATCTTCATCTGTAATAGCAATTGTGATTGGCTAATGGTTAGCTTACAATATTTAGTTATAGTGACATTGTATTCTAGGAAAGCAATACTCCAAAATATTGATTCTATTTGTATAGTTGCTTCTATACCAGTGCAGTGGATAATGAAATGATATTGAATAATGCCTATAATGAATTATTTCTGATATTTAATATAGCTGACCCAGAGCCTGGTGTTTTGTCTCAAAATTGTTAAATTTTTCAACTTTTGGAAATGCTTATAAAATTTTCCCAAATGAAAAGGTAGGAGTGGATAGAACTGATATCATTACAAATGCCTGTATTATTCCTGATATGACTTAACACAAAACTTATCCTTATGTTTTTCTTATTTCACATTATATTTTAAGTAAATGTATACTTATTAGTGGCAATATTGTTAAATTAAATGTAAGAACTTATATTTAAAGTAATTAAAACATTACAATGCTTGTATTGTTAACTATGAAATAGCCTGATCATTTGTTATACATACAGGTATATCCAAGCTAGTTTAAAAGATAACTACCTTGGTTTATTCTATTTTATCTGCTAAAGCAAGATGATGTTATGGCACAGAGTAAAGTGTCCATCTACTCTTAAGCTTTAATGATCTCTGAAGAAACCACATTTAGTAAAATGGAACCAAATTTTGGGCAGAAGGACCCTATTTGAAGCAGATTAAAGTTGTATAGATCATGTTCCTGCAGCATCCAAGATGTCTGCTTTTCACATTAAACAACAAAAAGTGTTTGTAAAAGCCTGGACTTTGGACAGTTTACAAACCAATCATGTCTTGAAGTACTTTTGCATGGTCAAAATATTTTAACCTTTCCTTTTGTTTAAATAAACTATTTTCACTCGATAAATTCCATAAAGTCATGAAACAGGTACCATTCACTTAGAACATCTTTTCATTTATTTGCCTAAGAGCTCTCTCTCTCTCTCTCTCTCTCTCTCTCTCTCTCTCTCTCCTCTCTCTCTCTCTCTCTCTCTCTCTCTCTCTCTCTCTCTCTCTCTCTCTCTCTCTCTCTCTCTCTCTCTCTCTCTCTCTCTCTCCTCTCTCTCTCTCTCTCTCTCTCTCTCTCTTCTCTCTCTCTCTCTCTCTCTCTCTCTCTCTCTCTCTCTCTCTCTCTCTCTCTCTCTCTCTCTCTCTCTCTCTCTCTCTCTCTCTCTCTCTCTCTCTCTCTCTCTCTCTCTCTCTCTCTCTCTCTCTCTCTCTCTCTCTCTCTCTCTCTCTCTTCTCTCTCTCTCTCTCTCTCTCTCTCTCTCTCTCTCTCTCTCTCTCTCTCTCTCTCTCTCTCTCTCTCTCTCTCTCTCTCTCTCTCTCTCTCTCTCTCTCTCTCTCTCTCTCTCTCTCTCCTCTCTCTCTCTCTCTCTCTCTCTCTCTCTCTCTCTCTCTCTCTGTGTGTGTGTGTGTGTGTGTGTGTGTGTGTGTGTGTGTGTGATAACATATATTAAGTCATGCCTTGGCTTATTGAATAACATATTGAATGAATTGTATATTTTAGATGATAAAATGGGAATACCGGAAGATAAATATGATTATTTACTTTATGGTCCCAAGATAATGGCAGACATTGAAAAACCATGTAATTGTAAACAGGGATGTAAAGGAAAAATTGAGTTAATGAACAATTTCACTACAAAGGTACAAAACATCAGACACTTGTACCACAGCATCAGACAAGGGCCAATGAAGATGAGTAAATTAATGGAGATGATAAGACACAGCAGAGTAAAATCAGAATCCGACCAAAGAAAATATCTGCATAACTTTGAAGGAACTGTTTTTTGTATGTAAGTATGTGGATGTTAAAGTAGAGATTATTTCTTTATGGAAATGCATTCATAGATTTAAAGATTTTTTTCACATAGCTAAAATCTCATGTCAGTTATTGTGATCAACATGAAGTTGTAGAGAAATATAGTTCAAACAGTATTTGTTAAATTTTCAAATAAATTATGATTTTATGTTTTTGCTATGCTTTTAAATTAAATTAGAAGGATAAAGTTAGATAAGATATGTCGTATACTTTTTATAAATTGCTTTAGCACATTATGAAATTAGTTTTTAGCATATCACTCAATAAACTAAAAAATAATTAATGCTAATATTTATCTGAAATAGCCAATTCTGTGTTTATGAAAATTTATAGAAAGCTTCTCTTAGGGATGTGGATTGTTGAGCAAGTGGCGATCCGATCCGATCTGTGGTTCAGTCCTCATGAATCACAGATCGAACCACGAATCAACTGCAACACAAGAAAACAATATATAAGCAATAACCTCTAATACAAATACAATAATTTTTGTCTTTTATTCGTACAGTTACCACTGCATAAAATACAAAGTGCATAAAAATTTAGCAGTACAAGTATTGTAAAAATACAGCGCTAGCGTGTGCTCCGAACACTGAACGTTCGGAATATAGATTTTTAGACAATAAACCTTAACCGTTTGCAGTTTTTACTTTTAAGTCTAATGTTAAGTTTTTATGAAATATCATTTACGTCAAAAATTATTAGTTCTGTAAAAAATTGGAGTATTGTGGTATTTTGCCAAGTAAAACATAAAGCTTTCTCCTGATGCAGAAATTTGACCAACATGCTATGATTCATTGACTTCAATGTTAAGGTCTTCATTTAAAATCTAATGTTAAGTTTTTTTATTTTTATGAAATATCATTTTTCTTGATGATGATGTTTACACATATATGATGACAATGATGTTTACAGATATGTATGATGATGGTGATTATCTGATATAAAGATATATAGATGATGATGATGATGATGATGTATAAACACATGTATGATGAGAATGTATAGATATATGGATGATGATGATGTTGTATATACGTATGTATGTATGTATGTATGATGATGATGATGATGATGATGATGATGATGATGATGTATATACGTATGGATGATGATGATGATAATGATGATATATTGCCAGTGAGTTATAACAACCAGCGTGGCATCATTGCAGCCCAGAGCCCTAAGCACCATGCTGGGCTTGAATTTTGGTGACTGTTGTCACACTAAAGTTTCTTATAGAAAATTTATGGCATTGATAAAAAAATAAATACCTACTGAGCCTTCAAAAAAAACCTGTGTTAGCGAAAACACAGTTTTTTCTTAGGCCTAATGGGTTTCTACTAAATAGGAAATTTTACACTTTTTGAACTTGAGAGGCTTCTTTTTTCTAAATGGTTAAGATATAAATCTATTCAAAGGCACATTTCTTCGGATTCCTTCTTGTAGTGCTTCACACACACACACACACACACACACACACACACACACACACACACACAAATAAGAAAATATCTATATAGTAAAGTGACCTTTATCAGAATAAAAAACAATCTTTTTCAATTACAAAATGAAAAAAATATATATAGTGAAGTGATCTTTATAAAAAAAAATTCAATAAAAATCAATTTCAGATGTAAATGGACACAGATTCTTGGCATAAGTTTAGCTACATATTACCGTGTTGTTGCTCATATTAACGAAGGTTATGTGACTATGGAAAGAGAAAATAAGCAATATTCCAGAAATCATAGAGGTTTGCATTAAAAAGCACTACTGTTTAAAGTACTTGAAATAGAGTTTTAATGTACTTTCATGTATAAATATAACTATTTGTACATCTATAATTCAAGTTTTATTGAACTTAGATGATTCAGTCTTGTGCATGTATCACAACACTCTGATGATACACCATTGGCCTTGAAATACTTTTTAGTACTATTGTGACATCATGATAATGATCAAGTTGATTGTTGTGAATGCTTTAACAATATGTAGCATTTTAAGAGACAAAACATTTACACATAAACCACAGGTTTTTGTCTTGCCAGGTTTTTCCATAAAGACCATAAAGGCAAAAGTTAAGTGTTACTTTTCTGTCTTCTAAATGGTTAAGATATAAATTTATTAAAACAAACATTCCTTCTGGTAGTGCTGCATTTAAGAAATGACGTTCTGATCATGGTATTTCGAAGGGTAATGCAAGATAGTGTGGCACGTGCCAACATCTGATGAAGGGCTTTACCCTTCATTTTGAATTTTAGTTTCTTGCATTACCCTTGAAATACCATGAGCAGAAATGTCATTTCTTATATTTACAATTCTCTTTTTATAATAAATATTTTGCACCCATATTTACATATGTCATGTTCCATACATACAGTGCTCAAGATAATTTTTGAGGTGTAATTTTTCATGAAGCACACGTTTTTGTAGCAATGCTTAATATGGTTAAATCAATACTGAAAATCATCAATATTTTTTTGAATTAGAATTATGTTTAGTTTCAAATATTCTATATCTTGTTAATTTTTATTTTATTTGACTTGTTCTGCAAAAATAAATCATTGGAGCACTTCTCTAATTCACTTTAAACGTGGTACTTTTTGTGTGATGGAAAATGTTTGCTTATTTCACAAATTGAAAGAAAAATATTACACTCTTGAAAATTACGAAATGTCGAGTTTATCGCGGCTGCTTATATAAGTTTGACTCACAAACTTTAACATCGATAAGTGATGTTTATTTTCTTAAATTTTGCAGTTCACATTGAGAATTTGTTTTTATTTACCATAAACGGAATGAGTCGGCGTGTTCATTTCGATGTGCTTTGCTATGTACCCTGTGCATTACAGAAGTACAGGAGATTTGTTAATAAATATCTCCCTTTTACAAACCTTAAATTTCTATTATGTATATCAATATCATTGGCCGACTATATATAATTTGAGTTGTCTCGCCATCAAGATAGTTTATCATGACTACGCACAAAGTCACATTCTAATTCTTAACAAGCTTTTAGTTTTGCATTCAAAGATGCATGGATTTTTAATTTAATGCATTTTTGTCCAAAAGATTTGCGTAATTACGCAATTAAGCGCTCTATCTGGAGCACTGAGGACATACCTGCTCAGGTTTTTTGCCATATGAGATTGGCATACCTCATATGACCATGTGACACGCCTGTGGTGGACATGACATTGGGAAATTGATACACAACAAGGGTTATGGCCCCTATTGTCTTTCAAAAGGAATTGTAAAACAATTGCTTCTGTGTGTTTCATCTAAAGGAAATACAGACACATTCTAAATATATACATATACATTGTGTGTATATATATGACATAAGTATTGAGTTTCTTTATTTCAGGTCTTGCAACATGTGGATTTATAGAAATGATGCTTCAACAGTACTCTGATTATAGCCCAGTGACAATGAAAAGAATTCTTCCCCCTGGAATAACTAAAAAATTTCTCTGGGAAGAATATTTGAAACATGGCACAGATCACGTCGGAGAGCATCACTTTTATAAATTGTTCCAGACTAATTTTAATGATACTGTTTCATTTGCAAAGGTAAGACCATCAGTGGCAATACAGCTTTTCCCATTTTTTTATAATGTAGTTGTACCCCCTAGTCAAGATTCTTTCACTTATATTGAGATGATCAGTTCACGAATGATGGATGAAATGGAAGTATCTTGAATGAACCACAAGTCTGGTAAGTGAAACAACAAACTCACACTTAGTTCTGCCTGCAAAGGAATTCAAACCTAGGTGGTGAGAGGCACTGATCCTTAAGTATACAATTTAGGTCACTGAAGCCCCTTTTTTACATTTAAGCTTATGTCATCAGGTGAATGAGTTTGAAAGGGGAAAGTGACTTTTTTAAGTACATGTAGCTTGTTTGACATCCATACAGGACTGGTGATACAACTTTTTCGGCAGGTGGGTGTTGTGAATCACATGATTTTATCTATATCCAGATATGCAGATATGACAAATTTACTACTCAGTATATGAAAAGAATATCCAAACATCCACATCAGTAAAATGCTAATACTAGTGGTATTTGTAAAAAAAATTCAGTTAAAACTTCCCCAAAATAATAAGTTAACTAAACAAAAATGTTGTTCATTAGTGTTATAGTACTTAATAAGTTGCATGTTTGGGCTGCCATAGATTTTAAGCTTAACTGTCTACAGCCAACTGAGCTTATTGAATGGTGAAGTGTGTGTGAATGGTCCTTAAACTTTGGTATTCTACTCTGAAACCACTTTGCCAATTCAACCCAGATTTGTTGTGGAAGACCAGGTGGAATAGACCATAGTGTGAACAAGGCGACCTTGTATGAAATCTAAGATGGTCACCATTACTATAAATAGCAAAATAACTAGATTTGCCATTGAGCATTCAATTTTTTACAGTTTTTCTTCAAATTTGAAATATTGGAAGCAGATACCTAGCCATTTTACATAATGATGAAACGATTATCACCGATAATCGAAAGTCGATCGCTAAATCAGTCACGATTTCGATTATCGATTGACATTTTCAATAATCGATTGCTGCTAGTAAAAGATCGTTCTGTATGGTACGCGTAACAGACGGAAGAAACTACAAGGAAACAAGAAGACAACAATAGCAGCGCCCGTAGAAGCTGTCCATCATACCCATGAGGCGGCGGGCGCTCTATTGCAACAAGTAGAACATGAGATCTTTTCCTACCCAATAAAAACGAAAAGCAAAGTTTGGAACTATTTCGGATTTTATATGCTAAAATACTGAAACTACTGTAATGGTTTATAAACTTATAAGTTCCGATTATCGCGATGATTGATCGGTTTAGTCCGTCCGATTGGTTCCCGATAATTGATTATGAAAATGTTCCGATTGTTCATCACTAATTTTACATAGACAACATGTTTCTTATAAATTGTTCATTGACCTAATTATACCCCAAGGCAAATGAAGTATATAGGCATATAGGTTTGTCAGTTTGTCCGCATGAAGGGTACCCATTTCATGTAATCAACTCCGCTTACAGTTTGTAACCAACAACTTTGGAACTTTACAATAAGTTTTTATAAAAAATTGAACATTTTGGCTGTCTTATATAATTATTTTTAGATTTTACAGGTAATTGAACTTTTCATTTTTCAACAATTTTCTACTTGAGGGGTACACATTTTGTGTAATCAACTCCTCTTACAGTTTTTAACCAACAAGTCTAAAACTTTATATGTTGTTTTTATATATATTGAACATGTGCACCTCCTATTTTTGCTGTATTATATAATTATTTTCAGATTTTATGGGTAATTGAACTTAGAATCGCAAAAATTAATGCAGGGGTACGTGTGGCCCAGTAGACCACATTTCTTCTATTGAGATTTTTTGCGGATAGTTGAACTTGGCCTTATGCTTTTTTCTTTTCTGTTCACTCATCTTGAATATTGATATGACCATCCTTAGGGTATAATTGTTTTGCTACTAGGAGATGGTGGTGTGTGGGGTGGGGGGGGGGGGTATTAGTCCCCTTAGAAAGTTTTAGTTTTAGAAAATTATGCAAACAAGGTCAAACTTTGCCAGTTGAGCAATACAGTCCCTTTTAAGTTCAATACAGTCCCTTTTAAGTTCCCATCCGAAAGAACCGTGACTTTCATTTCGTAATGCCGAGTGCTTGGCGAAAGAACAGTCACTTCTCACTTTCAAGTCTTGGGTCAGACCCGGCTGGGGCACGCCCTCCCACATACGGAGCGAGCACTCTACCAACTGAGCTACCGCAGTGGTTCGTAGGTTTAAGGCATCAACGAATAACATAATAGAATCATTAAAGTCCCACATTCACAAAATGCTACTTTACAACTTCAGTCTAATCTTATCAGATTTCAATATTGGTGTAATTCAACAATATCAGCATTATATATTTCCTGAAATGGAATTTAGACAACTTATTCCATGGTTCAAAATCAACTACTATAACATTTGGCACCTGTTTGGACCATGTACATATTATTCACTGAGCTTGCTCACGTTTTCTCTTGAATTTTATTTTTAAATATTTTGGTAGTAGGGTCTTGATTTGGAAAAAAATTGATGGTCCTTGCAATTAATGTAATTGTCTATAGAACTCTGCAGGAGATATAGGACATATTCTCAGGTAATCATTTACCTCTAGTTTTATATAGCATGTAGTTTCTAATGTGTGCAGATCTTGGCCATGGGTAACCAAATGGGGTAACTGCAATGTGGTCATTACAAATTATTTAAGAATCATAAAGAATTTATGGACTGTAGCTAGGGCTTAGATGTTTGACATGTAGGATCCTTAGGAAAAATACTGTTTGTTCTGCACGTTTGTCAACTGTAGGGCCCCAGATTGGGAAACTAGTGAGTTTCCTATATATTATTTAAAAACCATGAAAGTTTAATGTATGTAAATGCTGCAAAAATTAATGGACACATCACTCATGTGAACAATAAAGTGTCTGGGTCTCTTTTTAAATTAAAGTTCCAGAAATAGTATTATGTTTTTTGTCTGAAATTTCCTCTTATTCATACTTTCACATTTTGCATTTTCTAATTTTCCATAACTATTGAATTATGGCTGGAAATGTTTACTCTGGGTATTACAATTTAAAGAGAAAATAGTCAATCACTTATCACATTTTTTTAACCTTGATTGGGTACAAATCTAGTGTCATCTTTTATTTGATTGGCTGTTTATAAAGAACAGTTACTAAATGAGAAATGATATAAAAAATTTAAATTTAACATTTAAAAGATAATTTAATTTTGTTAGTGTTTTTAATTCTTTTAAGAATGTCATAATTAAACCTTAAAGTCATATGAACTGAGTTTCAGACGGTAAAAATGTTTAAAAAATTAATTCACTAATATATATCTATACTCTAATCTAAGCATTCTCTACACTTTTTAATCATTGATTACTTATCTTTATGGTACAATAATCAAATAGAAAATCAATGTCGTGACCGGTTTCTGAAAGAAATGGCTGCTAATTAATTGTCAGAATTCTGGTGCCGAAGATTACAAATTATGACCTGTATAAACAATCAACATGGATGCTGAGGTAATCATGTGTATAATATCAAGTTATTAAGTCGACTGTGTTACTTTAATTTATTGTTTTTATAATTTCATTTGTTTTTATTAATAAACCAAATGTTTTTATTACGCTTTTGCCCATTTTTTCATTGTACGCATGCGCAAAAGTTGTTCACATCAGAGGTCATTGCATATGATTTGCATTACTGTCTGGGAAGACAGCATTATTTATCATCGAATAAAAGCATTTATTTCGCTAAAATAAGCTCTGAATGGCATATAAACGTACATACAATGTTTTTTCAATATAGTAAATATAAATAAGCAAGAAATTTTCGTCAACATTTTTACCGTCTGAAACTCGTTTCATATGACTTTAAGAGGTAACTGTTATATTAATTTTTAATAAAAATGTTTTGTTATAAGCCATGCAAGACATATGGTTCTGTGGAACTATTTTTTGACATATGTGCAGACTTCCATCTTCCTGATAAACACACACATCACCTCAACAGGGCACATAAAAACCAAGTATTGTGTACTTGGCACTAAGAAGTTCTCTCTTGGCACCAGAAACAAGTGGCAGAAAGACTTATGATATCGAATTGGCGACTGTTGACTCTTATTGTATACTGATTTATTAAGAATAAACTACAATCAATAATTCTTCCATTTTTATGATTACCATAGATCTCTCCCTATAAATTGATGCATCCTATAAGTCATGAAAAAAGTCTGTCCTCTCAGTACGTATGGTAAATGTATGTTGGCAAGGTTTTGCTCATAAGGGATTGTCATTTATAATTTTTGTTATATAATATTACAGCACAAGTATATAAACCCTTGTACCATTTGTCTTTTGGCAAACAACAAGTTAAGAGTTTTAAGAGAACCTCATGAAAGGGCAGCATTGAAAGAAGACTTGCATGAACACCTCCAGCGGCAGAGGTTTGATTTTATATATCACACTTAAAGATATTTAAAGTACATTAAAACATTAAGTCATTTACTGAGATATGAACTTTCAACCATTTAAATTGTGGTAATTGGGGTAGAAATGACATTTGTATTCTCTAAAACAAAATGTTGAGTTGTACCAATTTCATCTGGCATTCCATATGGCTGACACAATGTAATAATTGACAGTTGTTAAATCCATCTGATGAGATCTAACACACATTATTCAGTTTGCCTTGCATAGCAGTTGCATTCATATCGACTATGAACTGCATTTCTAATCATTTGAATTGTTATATTTGAACTGTTTAGAAATGCGGTTCATATTGGTTCAAATCATTTTAGAAAACTGAAATTCAATGCTTAGTTTACAATGATGTTCAATAATTAATAGACAGCTGATGGAACAGCTGATTCAAATAAATACTAAATATTTACATTTATTATGTTGGTTCATGTTATGTTCTTGTGATATAAACAGTGACATCAACTTTTGAAAAAAATATAGACAGGTCAAACGCCATTTCTATTTCTGTTATTATTGTATCCCTGCTACATTGTCCATTGGGAGAGAAAATGTAAAATTGAAATTTAATGAAACTGAGTGATTATCATGCCGAACAGAGGGGTACAAGATTTGCACAAAAAGGAGTTAGGTCCCCATGGTGTTCAATAGGGGAGGGGGGAATAGTGAAAATCTTTAAAACATCTTTTATTCTGAACACACAAGAGATATATACCTTGGCGGTAGATTTTTCATGAATAATATTCTTGGGAAACCTAGTTTCAGTTTTGCACAAATGAAAACTATGGGCTCAAGTAGGGGGAAATGACAAAGTATTGAAGGTAGAAATTGTTAAAATTTATATCTCTGAAACTATCAATGTTTTGTTTAGGCATGTATAATAGAATATTGTAGGTGTTGATATAACAATAATTTTGATATATAGTATAAGGGCAAGGGATCAAAGATCAAGGTCACAAATACATATCAAAACCAAAATGGTTAGTTATATTGAAAACTATAAATTTTTGCATAGGTATGTATATTAGAATTTTGAAGGTGTTTATGTAACTGTCATTTTGATATATATTTAAGTTCATGGATTCTGAAGTCAAGGTCATAGTCTCTTAAAAATTCAAAATGGTTAATTATCTGGAAAATTATAAACTTTTTGTATAGGCATGTTTATTAGAATGTTATAAGTATTGATATAACAATCAATTTAGTTAAGTGGGGCCCTTTTTTACCATCCCTGCAATGAATGTAATTGAACTTTAGCAGATGATTTTTCATCTTCAGGTGAGCGTTAAGACTCATGGGTCTCTTGTTGTTGCAAGTTTTTAAAGTGGAATAATGTGTTGGAAGTCCAATGCGTTTTGGTGGCATTGACCCCTCTCTTGTTCTTTGACTTGCCATTACCACAATTTGCCATAACATTGTTTAGCCAGGTGAACATTACATGCCTTATTGTGCATCTTGCTAATGTTTCACCAAGTATGCAGATGATAATTTTGATTTTGAAAGCCAAATGTCAAGGTCATATTTTAATCAATGAAGAACTTTAGCACAATTACTGAAGTAATTTGTTACATTAGGTAAAATCACACTTTTATAATGATTATAGGACTTGCCCAAATTAATTAAAGAATATTTTAACAGAATTTCATCAAACTTAAATAATGATCCATGAAAACTAGTTACATGTCGTTGCATTTTCTTTTTTTTTTTGTATATGTATATATTATTTTTTTACCTATAGGTCAGAACGCTTGGACTATTACAGCAAGAGAGAAATGTCTATTGCAAATCCAAATAAATATTTTAGCATCATAATAGATGGTATGGATCAATCAAAAACTGGTGTTCCACATTTCAGAGGTTGGGCAAGACCAAAGGTAAATTACTAGAAATGGTTTAAATAAGCAACATGTAGTATCATTCTTCCATGTTTGTTGGTCTGTTTCTCTGTCCACAACTTTAGCCTTGGCCAAAACTTTTAGCTCCTTTAAGTTAAGACTTTCATATTTGACATGTCCTATTCTTGTGGCAAGACCTTTTGATTGGTATAAAAAATTGACCTTGTGACCTTGACCATTGGCCTACTTACAGAATATAGGTAACATTTTTGGCCTTAACTACTGTCAAGGGCATAGTGTTTCACAAACACATCTTGTTTCAATCATGTATCAATTAATCTTCTTTATGCATAGGCTTTGAAAAAAAAATTAAATCAATGTTTAAAGTTTTAACAATGCAGATTCTTTAAAACAGAGGTCAATTGTCTACTTTATGCACTTGCTTGATAATCTAGTTGTACTAGTGAAATTTGAATATTGTTTAAAATCAATAGGGCAGAAAAACAGAATTTACCATTGACATATTTTAAGCCCTTTTAATGAAATATAAAAGAACTAATAAGCGGGTTAGGTTTGTCCATCAGTATCCATTCATTTTAAGCTTTTCAAAGTCTTAGATAAGTTATTTTGATATATGCATGTATGTTCTTAAGTATCCTGTCAATGTCACCTACAATTAAGGTAAAGATAAATACATTTCCCTCACATAGTAGCCCTTCTTGCAAAGATGCCATACCTTGAAACTTGAATTATAGCAAGAAGGGGTACCAAGTTTTCCAAGATGGTTTACCTTGATCTTCATTCAAGATCACAGTGATCCTTAATAGCAATACCTTTTAAATATCTTCTTGTCAAGTATATGCATGGGATCTGGACAATTTGTACCCAATATGTTTTGTACCCTGGATGTTTCTTACCCTTTTGGATGATCCATACTAAAATGGTGGAGTCTTTTTTTTTGTACCTACACACATGACGTTTTGTACCCAAACTTAATTCAATTCATACCCATTTAGACAACATTTCAGGATGTTTCATAACATAAGCCAACGGACATCGCAATTATTGCCACAATTTTTTTCTGAGAGTCTACTATTGCCACCCCTTTTCACGAACAGAGAGAATCTCTGGGAGTATTGTCATGGACAATGCAGACATCAGACAACACATTTTTTGAAATTGTTTCAAATAGGGGAGGTATTATTGGTTGAAGGAGATATGATAAGTTAGGGCATGTTAAGCCTTACACTCGCGACCATTCAGTTCAAAGTATCGTCCCCAAATTTGTGAAAAAAATCGATTTTTCAAATCCGGACAGGCTAGGTCACCGCCAGGAAAGATATCCTTATGCAAAATAGGACAAGTGTTTACATGTTGAAAGTATGTTATAACGCGAAAAAATGAGCAATATATTCGATATGGATTTTGTTAGAATTGACAATGGAATTTATATATCATACCTCTTTATAAAAATACACTTTTGGTGTGAAATTAGTTATCTTCAAAAGCGTGTGTTGTAAACAAATGCTCATGTAACGATGCGCATGAATACCCAGTAAGACCAAAGGGTTTTCTTACTAGGTCATTATGTCACAAGTATGGCCGCCCCCATATCAGCCATGTAACTCGGTGACAACAAGACTGACGATAGGGGAAAAGTCGATTTGGGTTCTTTTATATATATAAGCGACAAATAACATGGTTTTTTTAATTGATATCAGCAATTTATCACTGTAAAAATTCTTTTAAAACACATTATCTTACAATTTCAAAAATCCATAGAAATACACAGAGCGAGTGTCCATTCTTGATATCGTAGACATGTTGCATGTTCTGAATAGGTTTTCATATTGGCACAGCTTCAACAGTGCCAAGCCACCACAGACACTTTGGTTCAATTTTATCCTATTTTTTGATTTTATACATAGATAAAATAAAAGCTTATATCGCTGATATAAAAGATAAGAAGATGTGCGACTTAAAATAGACACAATGGGATCCCCACTTCGTTCTCCTTTTAAAAAAACTTTTTTGTTACAATTATCAAATCTTAATGAAAGTTATGACATGTCCCAATTAAAAGGCGAAATTCATTATTCTTTTTTCAGAATGGGCAGGCCATTCTCTGATCATGGAAATGGTCAAACTTCTTGTTCTTGGCACTAGTTTTTGCCTTGTATGAGGTCAACCAAGTCCTATCCGACGTGTTCCGATTTGTGTTGCACACGAAAATTTCACACTCAAAAAATACTCAAAATTGCTTATACAGTCATGGGGGAAGAGATTTGTTGTATATAGCGCAATTTCATTAACGATTAGATATTATTATTATTAGTTAATTTTAGTTTAAAGTTGTAGGTCATTGGTTGAAAGGATAAGGTCCCAGATGTTTAAGAATACCTAAATGGTCAATTATCTGGAAAACTATAAACTTTTTGTATGGGCATATGTATTAAAATATTGTAGGTAATGATATGACGGTCATTTTGATATAAAAATGAAAGTCACAGGGTCAGAGTTCAAGGTCAAAGATGCATAAGAATATCGATTAATTAATTATCTTGAAAACTATAAACTTTTTGTATAAGTTTGTATATTAGAAAATTGTAGGTAATAATATGATGGTCATTCTGATATATAGTTAAAAGTCATTTGATCAAAATTCAAGGTCACATGCATAAGAATACCTTAATTTTTAATTATCTGGAAAACTGTTAACTATTTGTATCGCCATGTGTATCAGAATATTATAATTATTGATATGACAATCATTCTGTTATTTAGTTGAAGGTCAAATTGATCAAAGGTCAATGTCACAGATTACTTTATGGTTAATTATCTGGACATCCATAAATTTCTTGTATAAGCATGTATATTAGAAAGTTGTAGGTATTGATATAATGATCATTTTGATTAATAAATGAAAGTCATGGATTTAAAGGTGAAGGTCACAGATGCATAAGAATACCCAAATTGTAAAATATCAGGAAAACTTAAATTTTTTGTGTAGCCATGTATATCAGAATATTGTAATATTGATCTGACGATCATTTTGATATTTATTTGAAAGTTATGGATTCAAAGGTCAAGATCACAGATGCATAAGAATACCTTTATGGTTAATTATCTAGAAAACTATAAACTTTTTGTATAGCCATGTATATCAGAATATTGTAATATTGATATGTTTATCATTTTGATATTTAGTTGAAGGTCATTGGATCAAAGGTCATGGTCACAGATGCATTTGAATACCTTTATGGTTAATTGTCTAGAAAACTATAAACTTTTTGTATAGCCATGTTCATTAGAATATTGAAGGCATTGTTATAAAGATATTTTTTATATATAGTTGGAGGTCATGATTCAAAGGTCAAGGTCATGTATGTGCTAAAACAGTAAAACGGGTCAAGTTCATTACATTGAAATATAAAAATGCCTTATATTTGGAAAAACTATAAGTTTTTTGATAGAAATGTATGTTAGAATATTGTTGGCTTCAGTAGAGAGGTAATGTTGTCAGGTGAGCGGTAAGGTTGATGGGCCTTTTGTCTGGTTAAACTCACACTGACATTAAATGGATTAACTTCCGTTAAGAATGCTTTACATTTCATACATTTTTTCTTCAACCAAAAAATACATGGAAATGATCTACTTGTAATTTACACACTCTTGTAATTTACTTTAAATTTATACTTCAAAAAGGGTAATTTATAAAGGTTTTTATGGTAGATGCACACTGAGTGTGGTAAGGTGATAAAACTGGTAACTTGATTGAAAATGTATTAAATTTTAGAAATGAAAAATAATGTCATAACAGACACCCAGATATTGATCATGTCATAAATAGCATTGGTATTGAAGAACCCAAACATTTTTCAGAGGTTTAAGATTTTGAAAATAGAACAACTGGTAATTTTAATTCAGTCATGCACCCTGTTGATTTTTGGAAATATTCCAATGTATCCTGTGTTGCTCCTTGGGAAGGTAATATGCCACTTGGTATGTTTCAAGATGTGAAATTTGAATACATTCTACATGTATGTTGTAAAATCTTGTGGAATGAGCCAGATTTCGATTCATCAAGCCATATGTGGAAATCTTAACAATTCATTTCTCTCTGTTCGATGGGCACTCTCTGTGCTTTGATTTAGATTCTGACATCCTTTGCAGTGTCCCGTGATCCTTGATCAGTGCTGAGCTTTGGTCAGCAAATTGTGTATGTTGAGCTGTGAACTAATATTTTATTCTTTTTATTTTCTAAAATTCAGGATGCTCTGCAATATCTTAAAACCCATGTTACAGGACTCATTGCACATGGCAGGAAGGACATGTTTTTTGTTGACTGTAATGAGTACCCACATGACCCCAACCTTACTATTACATGTATTGTAAATGCATTGTGCCATCAGAAGAATAAAGAAAATAGCCTTCCTCCAACATTGTACATCCAGTGTGACAATTGTGGGAGGGAAAATAAAAATAAGTACCTCCTTGCATTTTTGTCATATCTTTGTCTTCGAGGCTATGTTAAAGATGTAAGTTATGTAGGTTATGTTATTTTTCATCATATTGTGTTTATGAATTCATTTTTCAGCCTTTTAATAAGTAAAAACAGTCATAATGAAAATTATTATACAAAGAATAACAAAAGGAAATAGTTACATGATAATATTGTAGCAGAAAACGGGACATATTCTGGTTCATAATTGTCCATCTGCATGTCTGTCTGTTGTGACTTTTCCAACTGACATGTGTAGTGTACTCTAAATCCATTTGCTATATTTTTTACTTAACTTGGTATACCGTATATAATAACCAGGATATACCATTGTGATCTCTACCAGAAGAGTAAGTAACTGTATTTCTTTAAGTTTAAAAGTTTTGCACTTAGAGTTGAGTTGAGTAATGGTATTTAACGTCCAAGTAAAGAATATTTCACTTATATTGAGACGTCACCAGCTATAGGCGAAGGTATAGAAATTTTGCCTGTGTTTTGTGCTAATGGCATTATACAGCAGGATTCTTTATCGTGCCAGGCCTGCTGTGACATGGGACCTCGTTTAATTTAAGTTCCCATCTAAAAGAACTGACTTTCATTACGTAATGCCAAGTGCTTGACGAAGAACAGTCACTACCCACTTTCAAGTCTTTGGTCAGACCTAGTCAGGTTTAAACCCAGGACCAACCACTTACAAGCGAGCACTCTACCAACTGAGACACCACAGTGATCTTTTGCACTTATAACTTTTAATCATATTATATAGCTTGTCAGGTGCACTACCTCAAACCCTTGGGTGATTTAGTTTCAAAGACAAGGAAAAGGTCAAAAAAGAGGGTACACATCATGGAGTCTTTCAAGTCCATGTCATGACCTTATTTGACTTTCTTCAAGGAATTAATAGAATACCCTATATATACTTGTTTTCCTAGATTAAATTATAAGTCAACGGAGCCCCTCTGCACATTGCCCTGTGTGTACTGCAAAGGTCAAATTTTTTAAATTAGTGAACTATTCCTGACTGTTATAACCTACTCATTCCAGCACTGATGAAGATATTTTTACTTAACATGTATACTTGATTACCTGGATATGTCATTGTATCCACTAGAAGAGAAGGTAAATTTATGCAAATATCTTTGACATTGGCCTTTTGAAGTATAAATGATGCTTTATAGGTTGTAAGGCATACTCCATTGAAGTACTACTGCTCCCCAACACTGAAAATATATTACTAAAGACTGTATACATATACATGATAACCAGAATGACATTTTTTGTGGCAAAAGCTCAGATTGAAATTTTGCTCATGCTTCTGTTTTTCTTTACTTTTTTTAAATACATGTATAACTAAATAACAAGCATAATGGTATTATAAGAGGTTAAGTTTTGTTTTCTTTTCAAATGATACTAAATGTACTTAACATTTTATTGTCATTTGTTATTTCACATCAATAAACTATATTGATTTAATTTAATGGGAAAAATAAAATTGGGTGTATATTGCTCCAACTTCCTGTGACCTTGTTATAAATTTTGAAATTATGACATAGATTATAAAGAATTTAAAATTAAATAGTTTGAAAAATTTAACAGCGATAGAATAATTCATAACTAGGATGATCAATCATCAAAGACAAGTTAACTTTGAAATTCACATTTTAACTCTTTATCATCATGATGAAGTATGACACACCTGCTATTTCCTCATATTAACAGCTTGAGGAAGACCTGGAGAATATCAATTTCAATATAGTTCATTTTTAAACAGTAAAAACCTAATTGTTTGTGTATGTGAACCACAAGGGTCTCTAGAATAAAATTTCTATTGCAAATAAAAACATTTGCTCAAGATTCCACTGAAATACAACCCCTCGTCAGTAAAGTGTGGCCAAAATGTGAAAAGCCACATGTTCACAGATGAAAACTATCCAAAGGACCCAAGTATTATATTTTAAAAAATCCAGATAAGAAATTTCAAAATTTATTGAACAGAAAATTAAGACTTTGCATATGAATCTGACAATTAAAAGTACATTTACACATGTTTTTCCAACTAGGTTAATGCTATCCTTGGGGAAATTGTTCAACAGCATAGATACTGTCCTGGAGGATTAAGATTTTACTCATACCAGTTTAAATTTTACAGTTCTAGACCAACAGTTTTGGAATACAGCCCCTAAGTGTTATATGCTTGATTTAACTCACAAATTTTATATGCAATCTTAAAAAAATGTTTTTGTAGTTAATTGTAGTATATAATCAACCTAAAAATACACATTTAGTCTGTTACATTTACTAACAATTGTTTTAATTATTGCAGGTATTTTTGTCCTTTTTAATGAAAGGGCATACACATGAGGATATTGATCAACGCTTTAGCAACATCTCACAGCATCTTCAGGGGGTTAATGCATTTACTTTACCAAGTCTCTGTACAGAAATTAAGAAAACATTTACAACATCCTGCTATGTTGAAAAGATTTCAACTGTTTGGAATGTCAGAGAGTGGATTTCGGATAGTATCAACTCTGTTGTGAATCACTCTTTTGCACACCAGTTTTGGTAAGAAGCTTAAATATTTTTCAGTTCAGAAACCATTGGAGTTAGTATTTATGTTTCTGCAAACAAAGTTGGGGGGTTTATAACTTTGAGCCTGTCTTTCTGTCTGTTAGTCCGCCCACATAAAGGGTACCAATTTTGTGCAATCAACTCCTCTAAGACTTACAGCTCAATCAAAAAGTCTGAAATTTTGCAGGGTGTATCTATTTTTATTGAACATGGGCACCTTCTGTTTTGGTTGGATTAAATAATTATTATCAGGTAGGAATAGGTATTTATTTGCAAAACTTTAAACTTTTTGTTTAGACTTGTATATCAGAATATTGTAGGTATTGATATAAGGTACAGTTGAATCTCGTTATCTCGAACTTGGATATCTCGAACTACCGGATATCTCGAACTTTTTTAAAAAGTCCGAACAAAGTTGTTCTTTATTAAACCAAAATCACTCCGGTTATCTTGAACTCAGATATCTCGAATTATCGCATATGTTGAACAATATTTTCATCCCCTTGAATGAAAATCGTAGGAAAATTACACTCGTTAACTCTGGAAAATCAAATTTGTCAATGCCTACAGATTTTTTGGTAGAAAAAACACATTCCGACATAGATAAAATATTTGACTGTCGGCCTCGTGTTGATATTAAAATTACAACACTGCACTGACCTCCCAACTTCCTTAAGCCCTTAATTATTATCCCTTGCATAAGCAATTAAACCATCAAGGAGATTAGCAGGTGTTATAATTACTGCCAAGCTGAACATGGCTGCTGAAAGCGTGTGATGTGAACATTACTCAATACAACCGGAAGCTTGGGATGATTAAAGTACACAAAGCGAAACTGGTATGGAGACCAAAGCCGACTCCACTATTTGTCGGCTAATAACAACAGCGCAATCAGTTATTGACAGATTTGAGTATTTAAAGAAAATCCTATAAAACAAAATGCATAATTGAATCATTTATCATTGCATCCTAAAATGTCAATGCCGATGACATACAGTTTGACAAGATAAAACCGATAGAAGCGACTTACGGTAGGCATGTACGAGTTACTTCCCTTTTGTTGCCGTTTTTAACATCGGTTATCTCGAACTCTGGTTAAGTCGAACTCTTTGCATTTCCCCGTTGAGTTCGAGATAACGAGAGTCAACTGTATATTAATTATGTTATATATATGTTAAATCTCATTATCTCGAACTCTGAGGGAACTAAAAAAAAATAGTTCGACTTATCCGTAGTTCGAGATAAACCTAGTTGAACTATTTATATCATGGAAGGGCAGTAACTCGTGAATTTTGTCAAAGTCACTTCCAGTTTCTTTGTTTCATACATCTGACGTCCACTATGTAGTATGTGTAACTTGATTACATGTATATGATTTTCTTAATGAACTCAATATCTGTTAATGACTATATGCACTGTTGAATTTTTGCCAAGAGAGAAATTCTCTAATGATCCTGCTTTTGTCTCTGTTCTGATTACGATAGTGTATTATAATCAACCTCATCTTCCGGTTGATAAAGCACATTTTACATCTAGACGGTCAAGTCAGCTTGGCAGTAATTAAAACACCTGTGGATATGACTTGTTTGTTTGTCGATACAAAGGATAACAATTAATGGATTAAGAAAGCCATGAGGTCAGTGCAAGTTACGATTGCATTTATGAAACATGCTGACTTGCCAACCGTAGACTTCATTAAATCGTCATTCAACCAAATATTAAAAAAATTAGTTCGAGATAACAAACATAGTTTTAACTAATTTCACATTCTTGGGTCCAAATAAATTGTTCAACTTACCCGGAAATTCGAGATATCCGAGATCGAGATAACCGAACTTAATTTGCTTTAAAAAATCAACTACTTGATCTGGACTTTTTAAAAAAGTTCAATTATCCAGAAATTTGAGATATCTGTGTTCGAAATAATGATATTCAACTGTATAATATAAGGGCTTAGGGTCAAAGGTCAAGGTCACATATATTACACTATTCTGAAAATGTTAATTATTTGAAAAACTTTTTGTAGAGGCATGTATATCAGAATATTGAAGGTAATGATAACATCATTTTAATATATAGTTTAAGTGCTTTGGGTCAAAGGTCAAGGTCACTGATACATTACAAAATCGAAAATAGGTTATTATCTAAAAATACAATTTTTAGCTCACCTGAGCCAAAGGAAAACAAGATGGCCGCTGTTACTAAAAATAGCAAAAAGACAAAAAAATCTTTTTCTCTGTAACCAAAAGGTGCAGGCAAATTTTGATTCGATATTTGGTTTCAGCATATCTGGGAACATCAAAATTGTGTTTTTCATGAAAATTAGACGAAAAATAGGTTACGCGTTTTTTGCGTAAAATTACATAATTTTTAAAATGAGACATTTATTGTTATAACTTCATAACGGCTAAAGATAATTGTATGGAGTTTTCACTGTTGATCTTGTCTTGCAATTTTCTTCCAATTGATGTCAAGGTCGAAGGTCAAGTTCATGTCCCAGTTTTTGACCTTTGATAAAAAATGCTATTTTTTTAACATTTCCTGTGATAATGGCGTAGGATTTTCAGTTATTTGTAGGTATTGACATGACGATCATTTTGATACATAGATCAGGGTCATGGGTTCAAAGGTCAAGGTCACAGATGTCCAAGAATACCAAAATAGTTAATTATCTGCAAAACTATGAATTTTTAGCTCACCTGAGCCAAAGGCTCAGATGAGCTATTGCAATCTATCACCGTCTGTCGTCCGTCGTGCGTCGTCCGTGGTCCGTCGTCGGTCGTGCGTAAACTTTACATTTTAATCTTCTCCTCCAAAACTACTGGGCCATATTTGATGAAACTTGGTGATTATCATGCCTTGGTAACAGCCTTTTAAAATTGTGTTCGGGGTTTGGCCACGCCCAACAAGATGGCCGCTGTTACTAAAAATAGCAAAAAGACAAAAAAAATCTTTTTCTCTGTAACCAAAAGGTGCAGGCAAATTTTGATTCGATATTTGGATTCAGCATATCTGGGAACATCAAAATTGTGTTTTTCATGAAAATTAGACGAAAAAAGGTTACGCGTTTTTTGCGTAAAATTACATAATTTTTAAAATGAGACATTTATTGTTATAACTTCATAACGGCTGAAGATAATTGTATGGAGTTTTCACTGTTGATCTTGTCTTGCAATTTTCTTCCAATTGATGTCAAGGTCGAAGGTCAAGGTCATGTCCCAGTTTTTGACCTTTGATAAAAATGCTATTTTTTTAACATTTCCTGTGATAATGGCGTAGGATTTTCAGTTATTTGTAGGTATTGACATGACGATCATTTTGATACATAGATCAGGGTCATGGGTTCAAAGGTCAAGGTCACAGATGTCCAAGAATACCAAAATAGTTAATTATCTGCAAAACTATGAATTTTTAGCTCACCTGAGCCAAAGGCTCAGATGAGCTATTGCAATCTATCACCGTCTGTCGTCCGTCGTGCGTCGTCCGTCGTCGGTCGTGCGTAAACTTTACATTTTAATCTTCTCCTCCAAAACTACTGGGCCATATTTGATGAAACTTGGTGATTATCATGCCTTGGTAACAGCCTTTCAAAATTGTGTTCGGGGCTTGGCCACGCCCAACAAGATGGCCGCTGTTACTAAAAATAGCAAAAAGACAAAAAAATCTTTTTCTCTGTAACCAAAAGGTGCAGGCAAATTTTGATTCGATATTTGGATTCAGCATATCTGGGAACATCAAAATTGTGTTTTTCATGAAATTAGACGAAAAATAGGTTACGCGTTTTTTGCGTAAAATTACATAATTTTTAAAATGAGACATTTATTGTTATAACTTCATAACGGCTGAAGATAATTGTATGGAGTTTTCACTGTTGATCTTGTCTTGCAATTTTCTTCCAATTGATGTCAAGGTCGAAGGTCAAGGTCATGTCCCAGTTTTTGACCTTTGATAAAAAATGCTATTTTTTTAACATTTCCTGTGATAATGGCGTAGGATTTTCAGTTATTTGTAGGTATTGACATGACGATCATTTTGATACATAGATCAGGGTCATGGGTTCAAAGGTCAAGGTCACAGATGTCCAAGAATACCAAAATAGTTAATTATCTGCAAAACTATGAATTTTTAGCTCACCTGAGCCAAAGGCTCAGATGAGCTATTGCAATCTATCACCGTCTGTCGTGCGTCGTCCGTCGTCGGTCGTGCGTAAACTTTACATTTTAATCTTCTCCTCAAAACTACTGGGCCATATTTGATGAAACTTGGTGATTATCATGCCTTGGTAACAGCCTTTTAAAATTGTGTTCGGGGTTTGGCCACGCCCAACAAGATGGCCGCTGTTACTAAAAATAGCAAAAAGACAAAAAAATCTTTTTCTCTGTAACCAAAAGGTGCAGGCAAATTTTGATTCGATATTTGGATTCAGCATATCTGGGAACATCAAAATTGTGTTTTTCATGAAAATTAGACGAAAAATAGGTTACGCGTTTTTTGCGTAAAATTACATAATTTTTAAAATGAGACATTTATTGTTATAACTTCATAACGGCTGAAGATAATTGTATGGAGTTTTCACTGTTGATCTTGTCTTGCAATTTTCTTCCAATTGATGTCAGGTCGAAGGTCAAGGTCATGTCCCAGTTTTTGACCTTTGATAAAAAATGCTATTTTTTTAACATTTCCTGTGATAATGGCGTAGGATTTTCAGTTATTTGTAGGTATTGACATGACGATCATTTTGATACATAGATCAGGGTCATGGGTTCAAAGGTCAAGGTCACAGATGTCCAAGAATACCAAAATAGTTAATTATCTGCAAAACTATGAATTTTTAGCTCACCTGAGCCAAAGGCTCAGATGAGCTATTGCAATCTATCACCGTCTGTCGTCCGTCGTGCGTCGTCCGTCGTCGGTCGTGCGTAAACTTTACATTTTAATCTTCTCCTCCAAAACTACTGGGCCATATTTGATGAAACTTGGTGATTATCATGCCTTGGTAACAGCCTTTCAAAATTGTGTTCGGGGTTTGGCCACGCCCAACAAGATGGCCGCTGTTACTAAAAATAGCAAAAAGACAAAAAAATCTTTTTCTCTGTAACCAAAAGGTGCAGGCAAATTTTGATTCGATATTTGGATTCAGCATATCTGGGAACATCAAAATTGTGTTTTTCATGAAAATTAGACGAAAAATAGGTTACGCGTTTTTTGCGTAAAATTACATAATTTTTAAAATGAGACATTTATTGTTATAACTTCATAACGGCTGAAGATAATTGTATGGAGTTTTCACTGTTGATCTTGTCTTGCAATTTTCTTCCAATTGATGTCAAGGTCGAAGGTCAAGGTCATGTCCCAGTTTTTGACCTTTGATAAAAAATGCTATTTTTTTAACATTTCCTGTGATAATGGCGTAGGATTTTCAGTTATTTGTAGGTATTGACATGACGATCATTTTGATACATAGATCAGGGTCATGGGTTCAAAGGTCAAGGTCACAGATGTCCAAGAATACCAAAATAGTTAATTATCTGCAAAACTATGAATTTTTAGCTCACCTGAGCCAAAGGCTCAGATGAGCTATTGCAATCTATCACCGTCTGTCGTGCGTCGTCCGTCGTCGGTCGTGCGTAAACTTTACATTTTAATCTTCTCCTCCAAAACTACTGGGCCATATTTGATGAAACTTGGTGATTATCATGCCTTGGTAACAGCCTTTCAAAATTGTGTTCGGGGTTTGGCCACGCCCAACAAGATGACCGCTGTTACTAAAAATAGCAAAAAGACAAAAAAATCTTTTTCTCTGTAACCAAAAGGTGCAGGCAAATTTTGATTCGATATTTGGATTCAGCATATCTGGGAACATCAAAATTGTGTTTTTCATGAAAATTAGACGAAAAATAGGTTACGCGTTTTTTGCGTAAAATTACATAATTTTTAAAATGAGACATTTATTGTTATAACTTCATAACGGCTGAAGATAATTGTATGGAGTTTTCACTGTTGATCTTGTCTTGCAATTTTCTTCCAATTGATGTCAAGGTCGAAGGTCAAGGTCATGTCCCAGTTTTTGACCTTTGATAAAAAATGCTATTTTTTTAACATTTCCTGTGATAATGGCGTAGGATTTTCAGTTATTTGTAGGTATTGACATGACGATCATTTTGATACATAGATCAGGGTCATGGGTTCAAAGGTCAAGGTCACAGATGTCCAAGAATACCAAAATTTAATTATCTGCAAAACTATGAATTTTTAGCTCACCTGAGCCAAAGGCTCAGATGAGCTATTGCAATCTATCACCGTCTGTCGTCCGTCGTGCGTCGTCCGTCGTCGGTCGTGCGTAAACTTTACATTTTAATCTTCTCCTCCAAAACTACTGGGCCATATTTGATGAAACTTGGTGATTATCATGCCTTGGTAACAGCCTTTCAAAATTGTGTTCGGGTTTGGCCACGCCCAACAAGATGGCCGCTGTTACTAAAAATAGCAAAAACAAAAAAAATCTTTTTCTCTGTAACCAAAAGGTGCAGGCAAATTTTGATTCGATATTTGGATTCAGCATATCTGGGAACATCAAATTGTGTTTTTCATGAAAATTAGACGAAAAATAGGTTACGCGTTTTTTGCGTAAAATTACATAATTTTTAAAATGAGACATTTATTGTTATAACTTCATAACGGCTGAAGATAATTGTATGGAGTTTTCACTGTTGATCTTGTCTTGCAATTTTCTTCCAATTGATGTCAAGGTCGAAGGTCAAGGTCATGTCCCAGTTTTTGACCTTTGATAAAAAATGCTATTTTTTTAACATTTCCTGTGATAATGGCGTAGGATTTTCAGTTATTTGTAGGTATTGACATGACGATCATTTTGATACATAGATCAGGGTCATGGGTTCAAAGGTCAAGGTCACAGATGTCCAAGAATACCAAAATAGTTAATTATCTGCAAAACTATGAATTTTTAGCTCACCTGAGCCAAAGGCTCAGATGAGCTATTGCAATCTATCACCGTCTGTCGTGCGTCGTCCGTCGTCGGTCGTGCGTAAACTTTACATTCTAATCTTCTCCTCCAAAACTACTGGGCCATATTTGATGAAACTTGGTGATTATCATGCCTTGGTAACAGCCTTTTAAAATTGTGTTCGGGGTTTGGCCACGCCCAACAAGATGGCCGCTGTTACTAAAAATAGCAAAAAGACAAAAAAAATCTTTTTCTCTGTAACCAAAAGGTGCAGGCAAATTTTGATTCGATATTTGGATTCAGCATATCTGGGAACATCAAAATTGTGTTTTTCATGAAAATTAGACGAAAAATAGGTTACGCGTTTTTTGCGTAAAATTACATAATTTTTAAAATGAGACATTTATTGTTATAACTTCATAACGGCTGAAGATAATTGTATGGAGTTTTCACTGTTGATCTTGTCTTGCAATTTTCTTCCAATTGATGTCAAGGTCGAAGGTCAAGGTCATGTCCCAGTTTTTGACCTTTGATAAAAAATGCTATTTTTTTAACATTTCCTGTGATAATGGCGTAGGATTTTCAGTTATTTGTAGGTATTGACATGACGATCATTTTGATACATAGATCAGGGTCATGGGTTCAAAGGTCAAGGTCACAGATGTCCAAGAATACCAAAATAGTTAATTATCTGCAAAACTATGAATTTTTAGCTCACCTGAGCCAAAGGCTCAGATGAGCTATTGCAATCTATCACCGTCTGTCGTCCGTCGTGCGTCGTCCGTCGTCGGTCGTGCGTAAACTTTACATTTTAATCTTCTCCTCCAAAACTACTGGGCCATATTTGATGAAACTTGGTGATTATCATGCCTTGGTAACAGCCTTTCAAAATTGTGTTCGGGGTTTGGCCACGCCCAACAAGATGGCCGCTGTTACTAAAAATAGCAAAAAGACAAAAAAATCTTTTCTCTGTAACCAAAAGGTGCAGGCAAATTTTGATTCGATATTTGGATTCAGCATATCTGGGAACATCAAAATTGTGTTTTTCATGAAAATTAGACGAAAAATAGGTTACGCGTTTTTTGCGTAAAATTACATAATTTTTAAAATGAGACATTTATTGTTATAACTTCATAACGGCTGAAGATAATTGTATGGAGTTTTCACTGTTGATCTTGTCTTGCAATTTTCTTCCAATTGATGTCAAGGTCGAAGGTCAAGGTCATGTCCCAGTTTTTGACCTTTGATAAAAAATGCTATTTTTTTAACATTTCCTGTGATAATGGCGTAGGATTTTCAGTTATTTGTAGGTATTGACATGACGATCATTTTGATACATAGATCAGGGTCATGGGTTCAAAGGTCAAGGTCACAGATGTCCAAGAATACCAAAATAGTTAATTATCTGCAAAACTATGAATTTTTAGCTCACCTGAGCCAAAGGCTCAGATGAGCTATTGCAATCTATCACCGTCTGTCGTGCGTCGTCCGTCGTCGGTCGTGCGTAAACTTTACATTTTAATCTTCTCCTCCAAAACTACTGGGCCATATTTGATGAAACTTGGTGATTATCATGCCTTGGTAACAGCCTTTCAAAATTGTGTTCGGGGTTTGGCCACGCCCAACAAGATGACCGCTGTTACTAAAAATAGCAAAAAGACAAAAAATCTTTTTCTCTGTAACCAAAAGGTGCAGGCAAATTTTGATTCGATATTTGGATTCAGCATATCTGGGAACATCAAAATTGTGTTTTTCATGAAAATTAGACCAAAAATAGGTTACGCGTTTTTTGCGTAAAATTACATAATTTTTAAAATGAGACATTTATTGTTATAACTTCATAACGGCTGAAGATAATTGTATGGAGTTTTCACTGTTGATCTTGTCTTGCAGTTTTTTTCCAATTGATGTCAAGGTCGAAGGTCAAGGTCATGTCCCAGTTTTTGACCTTTGATAAAAAATGCTATTTTTTTAACATTTCCTGTGATAATGGCTTAGGATTTTCAGTTATTTGTAGGTATTGACATGACGGTCATTTTGATACATAGATCAGGGTCATAGGTTCAAAGATCAAGGTCACAAATGTCCAAGAATACCACAATTAAAGTTAATTATCTGCAAAACTATGCATTTTTTGTATAGGCATGTATATCAGAATATTGTAGGTAATGGCACAATGGTCATTTTGATATATGAATAGAGGTCATGGGTTCAAAGGTCAAGGTCACAGATGTAAACAAGTACTGAAATGGTTAATTATCTCAAAAACTATAAACTTTTTGTATAGGTATGTATATTGGAATATTGTAGGTATTGGCCTAACAGTCATTTTGATATATAAATGAAGGTCATAGGTTCAAAGGTCAAGGTCAAAGACGCAAACAAATACTTAAATGGTTAATTATCTCAAAAACTATAAACATTTTGTATAGGCATGTTTATTGGAATATTGTAAGTATTTGCCTAGTGATCATTTTGATATATGAATGAAAGTCATAGATTCAAAGGTCAAGGTCATAGAATTAAACGAATACTTAAATGGTTAATTATTTCAAGGTCACAGATGTAAACAAGTACTGAAATGGTTAATTATCTCAAAAACTATAAACTTTTTGTATAGGCATGCATATTAGAATATTGTAGGTATTGGCCTTACGATCATTTTGATATATGAATGAAGGTCATAGGTCTAAGGTCAAGGTCATAGATGCAAACGAATACTTAAATGGTTAATTATCTCAAAAATTATAAACTTTTAGTATAGGCATGTATATAGGAATATTGTAGGTATTGGCCTAATGATCATTTTGATATATGATTGAAGGTCATAGATTCAAAGGTCAAGGTCATAGAATTAAACGAATACTTAAATGGTTAATTATTTCAAAAACTATAAACTTTTTGTATAGGCATGTATATTGGAAAAATTGTAGATATTGGCCTAATGATTATTTTGATATATGAATGAAGGTCATGGGTTCAAAGGTCAAGGTCATAGCTGCGAAGGAATATTTAAATGGTTAATTATCTCAAAAACTATAAACTTTTTGTATAGGCATGTATATTGGAATATTGTAGGTATTGGCCTAATGATGAATGAAGGTCATAGGTTCAAAGGTCAAGGTCAAAGCTGTGAACAAATACTTAGATGGTTAATTATCTCAAAAACTATAAACTTTTTGTATAGGCATGTATATTGGAATAAGGTACATATTGGCCTAACAATCATTTTGATATATGAATGAAGGTCATAGGTTCAAAGGTCAAGGTCATAGATGCGAACGAATACTTAAATGGTTAATTATCTCAAAAACTATAAACTTTTTGTATAGGCATGTATATTGGAATATTGTAGGCATTTGCACAACAATCATTTTGATATATGAATGAAGTTCATAGGTTCAAAGGTCAAGGTCATAGATGCAAACGAATACTTAAATGGTTAATTATCTTAAAAACTATAAACTCTTTGTATAGGCATGTATATTGGAATATTGTAGGTATTGGCCTAATGCACATTTTAATATACAGATGTTTTAGCTGTTTATAAATAATATATTGTAGCTAGACTTATATATGTTATATATACCATACTTATATAATAATTATTATAATTAATTTGCAAAAATACTTGCATATTATTGGCCCTTACTGCTGAAAATTTTGATATTCTCTTTTATTAATGTCATTGACCATTGAACCTCTGCATAATATATGTACTCTTCCTCAGGTGAGCGTTAAGGCCCATGGGCCTCTTGTTTTGTATAGGAATGAGGAAATTTTTACAGTTATTGAACTTTAGCAGAAAATATGGGATCCTCAAGTGAGGGTTAAGGCCCTTTAGCCTCTTGTCTTATCACACACCAAATGAATCTTACTTTAACAATACTTGCATTGTTAAGCATGTGATGTGATGTTCTGATAACACCACAGCAACCAGGACTTTTTTGTTTATTGCAACCTCATTACAAAACAACATGTGATCTCATTTCAAACCTATATGAAAGCAACTGATTTTAAAGAATTTGTCTCAAAGGAATGAAAGAAAGAGATTGATGTAACTTGTCTGTTGGTGGTGGAGTTGGTGTTGGCATCAAAGGATTTTACTTTTAAGTCCAATTTTTAGTTTTTATGAATTATCATTTAGTAAAAATTGCAAGTTCTATAACAAACAAAGTTTAAGTATTGTGGTATTATGTCAAGTAAAACATAAAGCTTGCTACTGCTTCTAAAATTTGATCAACATGCTATAGTTCAACACTCTTTATTGCGTTTTTTGGGAAGAGCAAGACATAAAATTACATTGTAATTCTTTTATTGATATTATGATGAAATAACTTTAATTATTATACCTTTTGTGAATTTCTCGAAATCGGATTGGTTAATAAGCGTTTGGATAAATTTAATGTCACCCTCGGATTGCAGAAAATCTGACGTCACAGGGTGACATTACGTGAGCGGTTGACATTACGAAAAATGTCACATGCGCAGAAAAACTGCGTATGCGGTTTGATCGCATTTGTCTTCTAAATCAGTAAAACGCTTTTCTAAAGTAATGATAAATGCTACAAGCGTCTCACAAGTTGCTTACGGACGACAGCTGACTGTCATGATTTTCAATCCAGTATACTTTGGTTGCACAGTATAATTAACATCAACAATCGGTATAATAAAATAAATATTACATTTCTGATAGGGTGACAGCCCATATTGTCACCCCTCGAAATTCATTGTCAATCTCGGCTTCGCCTCGTTTGACAATGAAATTTCTCGGGGTGACAATATGGACTGTCACCCTATCAGAAATGTAATATTTATATAATATATGCAGTTGGTTGTGATAAAAGCAAAACATCAGATATTCGTCTTTGTACAATGCTTGAAAGCATTTGGTTATTGAATTTTTTCAAGTCAGTCTTTATTTACATTACATGTTATACCAGTGTTAATTTTACAGCACTAGATGGTCGTTTCGAAATACAATTCCTCATAAGTAGTGCATGGACTAAAATTATGAAACCAAAACCTTTTCCAAGTTGTTGAAAAGAAACCAAAAGGACCAAAAATGATATTACTAGAATTAACTGATAATTATCTAATATTTTTGACTAATCTAGTCATCTGTGGTTCATAGAATATGGTTAGAATATTATAAAATCCAAACAATTTTAAGGTGGTTCAGGGGTATAAGCAAAATCCATCAGATTTTTCGAAAAGTTTGCAGAATTAAACTTTAACTAATGAAGTTTGAAAAAATAAAACAAAAATTGTGGGTCATGGACATAACTACAGATTTATGACCTTGTGAAGTTTAATGACGTAAAGTTTTGTTTGTCAATAGATTGTAAAGCAACATTGTCGAAAAGTAAGTTGCGCAACTAATGCTCAGTTGACTTGGAAATTTAAACCACTTTCACTGAAGAAAAATGTATTTAAAAATATCATATGTTAGAGTTTTAAAATATCTGCTTATTTTTATTTTGTATTGCATTCTAGATCATGGATAATGCCAATCTGACTATGTAATAAATAACAATTAATTCCATTCCTTAATGAAAATAATCTATTATTATGTGCCTGCAATTACGTGAAAAGGGCATATACTGTTACACATGTCCATCCATTATTCCATCCTTTTGTCATCCTGTCATTCACTCCTTCCTTCAACATTTGTTTTCTGGGGTATTTTCCTTACTAGTATTGACATTGGTCTGATATTTTGCATATAGGTTTGTTATGATAAGTAACACATTATGTTTAATGTTTGCTGTACTGTTGCCATATTTGACAGAGTTATAGCCTCTTGATGCAATAAACCCAATGTTTCCAATATCATCAATGGATAAAATGTGGGGATGTTGGCATCTGTGTCTTACAGACACATTTCTAGTTTATACAACTTTTTCTATGTGATCTTCTAAACACAATAGTCTTTAATCATGTTTTTAAGTGTTTGTTATCAATACCTTTTTTTCTGCAAATATGACAGATGTTTTCATATAAATATCAACAGCATCGTGGCTAATTTTAGGGATCGTTATTTTATTCTTGCATGCAATATTGTGCCATGAACTTAAAAACTGTACACAGCAGTTTAACAAATCATAGCCAATCTGAGGTAAGTTATTTTAAAAGTTGTGATAATATTTATTGTAGGTTTACAGCAGATGAACCAGACCATGTAACATTCAAGGCAAAGTTGTGGTCTACTGATGCATGGTATCCATCAGCTGAAGAAGACCCAATTGAGTTACTAATGTATGATCGATATGAGAAACAGTGTCAACCTCAAGGTAATTGATAGCTGTCCTTAAATCATCCCAGCTTTGTTTGATGGATAAATTAATAGTTTTATCCTATAATTTATGATGATAAGGCCTCTGCTTGTGAAAATTGTATAACAGCTCATGTACCTACTGGAAGTTGTATGATTTTGAACAGTTTTTAGCTCACCTGACATAAAGAAATAGTGCTTGTTTTGAATGTTTTTATCCCATGATCTATTTGATCCACTGGATCTTCATACCCTAGGCATTAATGAAGATTGCTTTAAAACTTCAAGATCAGATTTTATTATTGCTACAATCAATTAATTGCCTTATAGGGCCTCCCTCCAGTGTGTATTAAATCACTTGTATTTAATGAGAGAGAGTCTTACGTTTTATGTCCTGTTAGAGCTGTAAAAGCCTATTTGAAGTGCATCTGATTCATTTAGGAGGGGAAGGAAAGTGTTGATTTTGTGTTCTTATCAATCCAGTCCTCATCGAAAGCTAAATGTAGTTGTATTGTAGCAACACTTAGCTATACTAGAAATGAAACTCACAACTATTGAACCATTTAGCCAAGTATTCCCACATTATAATTAAGTCAGCTTTCAAGTTTAGGAAGGGTTTTTTTTGTTAATTTTTCTCTGAACATTTTTTTTTATTTAAAACTTGCATGACACTGACTTAGCTTACAGTGTTTCATTCAGTAAAACAGGAAGATTACATGTTTCTAAGTAGCATAGTAGTTGCATACCTTTAAAATGTTGTTATTTAATTTTCAAAAATGAAACCATTTAAATAAAAAATCCATGTAGTGTATTTTTAAGTATTTGAAATGTTGAAATAAATTAAATTAAATCTAGTACATATATTATAAACTATTTTATCCAGTGTGAAAAATTTACTATGTTATTCCCACATATGTCCAATTTATGGTTTATAGAAAGAATTGGGTAACCAATTTCTTACTAAAGCTATAACAGACTTGGTCATCAAATCCATTCTATTGTTAACAAATCTGTCCATACATTTCACTGAATCAGATATAAAATCCATATCATATGTAAAGTTTTTTCAAAGACTTTGATTATTTACATGTGCATCATGTTATTGATCCTCCCACCACATTTTTCTGTTACTTGTATCTGTAATACAAGGTCTAAAGAGGTAAAAAGGGCATTCACTAGCCTCTTTATGTTGTAAAATTACAGTAGAACTTCGATAACTAGAATGTGCGGGACTTCGGTCGTGACTTTCAGTTATCGGGGTTTGAGTTTTCGAAGTTGAAGGATGATGTCACCATATAACTTGAAACAGTTGAATTTCATTCCTTTTGGAAAAATTTTGGATGGCGGTAAACTGATTACTGTAACATTAGTGTTTTTTAAAAGGGAAGATTACAATTATAATAAAAATAAATTAAATCAAAAATAAAAATCAATTAATTAGTGACATTTATTTACAAACTGACGGCGACGACAAAAGACATTGATACACAAAATGTGTATTACCAATATGAAATAATCCGGATGCATTTGAACACATAATCAGATAATCATATTCATGTACATTAGTCATTATTACGATACATATATAAAAAGTCTCAAACAGATATTATATAAATTACAAAGCTCTAAAACGCATCGCACATGGGTATTACATTTTACAGATTTCCAACGATCATTCCATTCTGTCATATCTCAGAATGAGCACTACTGAATTTTCGTCTCCACACACCTTTTTAAAAGTAATGCCATGAAGATCTTTAAAGGGCTAAATTCGTTTTGCACCTGTATCGGCCTAAATTTTAAAAAATAAAGACAGAATAATCACCAAAATATCTTTCGTTTTATATTAAGTAATATCAGTACTTGCACTCTGTGTGTTTTTTCAGCAAAATATTACCCAAGCTTATGATAAATCGCCATAAAGTTGGTTAGAAACGCACAAAATTGAGAAAATGTGCATTTTTGTTGCACACATTTCAAAAATTTAATATGTGCGCATTCGTTAACCACCACCATTTTTTCAGTATTAAATGGTTTTTGTAATATCTTTTGATCTATATACAACATTTTGTGGTTAATGGCTGCGCACACCCTTCATTTTAACAAAATGTGTGTGAAAAATTGTCAATTTTCACGTCGACGCTTCGTTTTTCATGGTAACTCCTTCCTCCTTTTGGAGCACCTTCCAAACCCTGACGTAAACCGGGATTTAAACTGTTGCCAAAATGTATACGAATATGGTTCTTTCTGTCTTTTTTGCTTGGTGTAATTTAGGTGATAAAAGAATTTTAGGAAATTTACCTAATGTTTCTCACAATGTGGAAATAATGATTCCGTACAATGAGACAGTGCGCGACCCGGACACAGTGAAAACGTAAAATACAGTCAATGTTGAAATAAACCCCAATAAAAATGGATTGGAAAGAAACAACTACATGTTGACATTATCGACAGTTTCATAATTAACAGAATAAGAAAAAAGATATAAAAATTGCCAAAAAACACGGCCATTTATCAGTATCAAAAATAAGATAATTTTAAAAGCAGTGTTGCGTAATGTTGTACATGGTGCAATGGTTAGCGCGTTGGCATTCTAACTTGATGGATGGATGTTCGGACACGACCGACCTCATTATTTTTTTTTTCTCTCTCTTTTGGATGTAATTAGTTAACCGTTCTCATCAATGTTTACATTTTTTTATTTTATACCGACTTTTCTACCGCATATAAACGTTTATGACATCGTCTGTAGACCCATAGTATCCCGCGCGGTGTCTACTAATCAATATGTCAATACGGTGTCAATATGGTCCAGTTCCGACTCTTGTCTACTCGTTTTATATTTTATGCCAACTTGTTGAATTTTTATGCAATTGTCTAATTTCTCAAAATTAAGTACTGTGCTTTCTAAAGATAGAACTGAGAGTTTCACCATCCAAATGCAACGCGCGATCTGATTGGTCAATGCAAATTAGTAATGTCTTCACGATGTGAAAGTGACAGAGAGCTGAAGAGACATCAGAAAACCTTGTATTTCTACCGATATCGATTGATTTTAATTAAAAATTAAGCATGGATCGGTAGAATAATGTTTTAGGAAGTGTTCCATGTTGTCAACAAGAGCGAGGTAAGGAAATACTGGAAATTATCGACGCATGTTTTCGTTTCTGCCTTTTTCGCCAGAAATTTCAAGAATTCAATAATGGAAGCTGTCAGACCACAAACCTCCAAAAAGTAAAAAAATTAAAATGGGGGTTTAGTGGGCTGATTAGTCGGACTAGTATTAACTTGTTCCAACTAAAATACCAACTCGTATTGATCAACTTATTTAAAGTTTGTCAGTATTAAATTGTTCAATGTTTTAGTCACGCGGCTGGTAAATTAGACAAAATGTACTTAAATATATAATTCAACATTTCCTAAGACACAGACGCATATGAAAAGTTTTGGTTATATATTCCTAGTTAGGTTTTGTAACATACTCTTTCACATCGGAAGCTAAAGCTCGTAATTGGCAAGGTTGGGAAAATATTCACTATGCAACCTTTAAATATCAAACTATTAGAAAAAAGGGTATTTTTGAACCAACCCGGGAAGGGAATTAAATACCTACTTTTAAAATTTCCATTAATTTTATAGGATAAGTAGTCAAATATGAAATATACTTCCCTCGGTTAAGGCATTTAAAATAATGTTAATGCAGCGTTTGGTAAAAGTGTCTCACCGACGAGTGTTGTACCCTTACAGATCATGTCACATATTTGTACAAGTACCTTCTTGATGCGTTAATGTCACAAGTAATTTTGCGACATATGTATAGTGTGTAGATATTGGAAACATTTTTAAAAACTCGACCAACACTAGTGATGCGCGGAATATATACCTATGTAAATACAAAACTCGCGTCCCCGGATTTACGGTAAGTTAGTTGACGCTAGTTTTTATCCCGCATTGTTGCTGTTGTCCCCACTACTTTAAGAATGTGATGGAGCTCAAATTGTCTTAATATCAACATTTTGACCATCTCTCTCATCATCATCACCATCATCATCATCAGCAGCAGCAGCAGCATCACCCACATCAGCATTTGTGATTGAATGAGGGCCGATGGTTCACTGCTAATTTATTAACCTGTGTCAGTAGAGTTTTTGAAAATATGGGGGAGTCTATACAATGCAAATAGGGATCATACTTTATAAATGAACACATTCAGGCGTGAATATACGCATACAATTACACGGTTTGAATAGATTTGCCCGTGGTTATAAACACTCTGCCAAAATATCGTATTTTTGTAATTTTTTAAAAAAAAGTCTAAAACCAAACGTCTTATATGAAGCAAGTACACCCTGTACTTCATAATCAAGCATTCTTAATAAATATTTAAATTGAAGGTCAAGTGACAGGGTCAAACTTGATGAGCCAAAGGATCCATATGCCGCTGCTACTGCATATGAAATATTATCGTTATTGTCAAGTTCACTATTTCTTGGATTGATTGAATGTGGGTTTAACGTCGCAGTCAAGAATAATTCACTTATATCGATACATCACTAGGTATAAGTGAAGTGACATTTGACATGTGCTCAGGGCAGTGTACAGGGGTGATGGTTCTTTGGCGTGTCAAGCCTACAGTGACACGAGGCATCGGTGTTAAGGTCCCTGTGGTGGCTTGCATTTTTAAATGCCAGTGTTTGTCGAAATAACAGTCTCTAAACACTTCAAAGTTTTTGTCATTACCGGTCGCGACCTCCCACATATAGAATGAGCTACCGTTGTGTTTAAATCGTTATGGAAATTGAACATTCTGCAGTTTAAATAGGATGATTATGTCAGTATTTATGTACAGTCAGTTTTTCATTTACACCATGTCGATCAGTACCTGGATGAAGTAAGACACCAGCGTATCCGGATAAATGTGATCCGCGAACCGACAGACGAAATTGACCTTTTGTTTTAAATTGGTTAGTGGCTATTACTGTAGCAACTAGTGTTTAATTTAAAAAGACCTTTTCATCAAAAGAAAAAAAGAAAATGTTAAAAAGAATATGCATGCTTGGTAATATTGTTTAAACCTCACACTATGCCAATAAAACGAAAAGTCAAACTTCATTATTAACATGGTCATAATATATTGCACCCGCATCGTTGCTATGGATACGTATTATTTTTTTACCTAAAATGTTGTATGACAACAAATAAAAATATTATTTTATCAAATTATGTATTTTTTTTTTGATTGAGTAATAAGTTTAATCCTATTCATGCAATTTTGGATTGTTTCAAAACGATTTTTATAAATATAACAATGATATGTATGCAAATGTCATTGTTTCAAAAGCACCAAGTTCAGATTTTACCTGAAACAAGGGGTCTGTCTTTGATCGGTTGCCATGGTAACCAACGAGGTATTTTATCTGAATAAAATACATTTTGTGTTTCTATACTACTTATAAAATCATAAGAGTGAATTCGGGCCAAATCCGAGATTAGGCCAAATATGCCCTTCGTGAACCTAGTCCTTTATGTAACCAGTTGGTGGATGCTTTGAAATCAGTACACTCTTTATCATCGGCAATTTTTCTAGCTTTTATTACAAGTGTTGGACCAAAAACAGGAATACCTTGGTCTCAGATTAAAATTTCTACTGTTGTCGTCAATAGCACACAACTTGGCGTGTATTTTACGAGATAAGTACAGGTGTGTGTTTCACGTGTTGAGCGTGAAAATTCAGCTTGGGGAAATCAGTAAGTACACTACACGGCTTGTTACTGTACCGATTACTAATCCTTTAATTAACACTAATTCATCCAGAAGCTCAATCGTTGATCGCCATTACAACTCATCTCACTAATCCGATTACCCAGTTGCCTGATTGCCGAAAATAACCGTGATTTGACTGATCATTCTACTTACTAAGTCATTGAGCACTTTTTGTTAAAAAATATATTTCAAGCAATTATATAGTTTATATAGAAAACCGGTCTGGACGGGAAAATGACTTTGAGTTATCCGTGGTATTCGAGATATCGAAGTTCGAGTTATTGAAGTTCTACTGTACAAATTTCCGACTTTCGATATAACCAGCTTCACTAGATATTTCCTCTGAAACTTCATTTGGTTTTTCAATAATTATTTCCTTAGGTTCCCAATGATGATGATGTGCAAAAATTTTAAAAAAGTGTCTTTCTTTGTTTACCAGTGACCTCTAAAGCTCATATTTTTGTATTTTGACCATTTTCCATTATATCCATATTATGCCATGAACAAATGAAAATCCTCATTCCTGTCTTTCATTAAAATCTTGTATCAATTTATAAAATGAAATTATATTTTATTTTATGCTCACTTTAAACTATCTTGTGATACAAAATGGCCTGTCCAACAAAACTGAGAAAAAAGGCACCTTATGTTAGAATTGTGTTTAGTGGAAATGAAGATAACATATTGAAAATTTTGCTGAAACTGCTGTTATGCTGAAATTGGAATTCAGTTGGTTATTATTATTATTATTATTATTATTTTAAGAGAGAGGGGTCATTTTTTATGAAAAAAGGCCGCAATGGCCTATTGGATAAGACGTTAGTCTTCAAATCCAGGGTCTCTCACCGCTGTGAGTTTGAGTCCCAATCAGACCACATTTGGGAAAATGAATTTTTCTTTGCCGTTGGCCTTTACTGGTTCACCTGGTATCAGTTTAATGAACTGGGGGAGTGGTACGCTTGTCTGCGACGTACTGACTCGGTGAGCTAGCACCTTAAAGTCACCTGCGTGCACGCTAGTACAAGGCAGATCATTAAACACACTCACACTTCACATGCATACACAAAATTGTTCATATATTAATTCATAGAGATTATTAAAAAATAGTTCTCGTTGCGAATAGCTGAAAAATTGCTGATGCGACGTTAAACAACATTAAAACCAATTACAACCAATTTTATTAAATCAACTCCACCTTCAGTATTCAATCAAAAACCTTGAAACTTCACACAATGTTTCTATATGTGTAAAAAATGTGCATCTTTCTTCGTGGACTTATTTCAGTATTTTCCACATTTAACTGGACTTTGCAACTTAGATGTTTTTAACAATTATTTGTTGAGAGGTATCATATTTTGTGAAATTAACTTCTGCAATTTTCAACCAAGAATCTTGCAACTTAAAGGAAAATTTCTACATGTGAAGGAGATGTACATCTCACTTTATAGACTTATATCAGGATTTCCCTGGTTTTATTGGACTTTGAAACTAAGTTTTTTCAACAATTGTTTGATAAGAGGAGTCATAATTTGTGAAATCAACTACTCCTACAATTTTCACAATGAACCTTGAAACTTCACAGAATGTTTCTTTATGTGTAGGAGATGTGCATCTTAAGTTATGGACTTAATTTTAGGATTTTCCCCATTTTACTGGATAGGGAAACTTAGTTGTTTTTTAAACAATCTTTAAGAAAGGAAGAATTCTATTTATCAATCAACTATACTTTTTACACCTTAAATTGCAGGGAGTTAACAGATATCTGTAATTTTATTCCAAATTTATTATTTTACGTTTTTAAAATAAAAATATGTGCAATTGTTTTTCCAGGATTTTTTTTAGTTCAGCTGAACCTAAAGAGCAAGATGGCCTTTTATGATTGTTTTTCTCATCATGTGGTGTGCATCAAGAACTTATACATACATACAGTCTAACCTGTCTATAAGGGCCACTCATGGGAAGGAACAAAAGTGGCCCTTATAGACAGGTGGCTCTTATATAGAGGTTCCATTATTGAACCTCACCGCTTGAATGTATAAGACCTATATAGCGATATTGTTTGGCTAGAAGACCATATGGTATTGGTATACATTGTACATTTAACAATTCCATTACTTTAAGGTTAAACTATCTTTAAAGAATCAGCCTTTTGTTTCAAAATATTGTTGATATGGTTTCTTGTTTTTTTATCAGTCAGACTTCTTTTTTGAACAGATTTTATACATATATGAACAAACCATGAAATCTTGTTTTTCATTTCACACAGGTGTTCCAGGTACTGTTGATCCTGATTTCGACAAGCCTAATGTAACAGAATTCAAGCAAACTATAGATAAAATGAAGCTACACTTGTCTTTTGAAGAATACAGTTGGTGGATTGATTTTTGTGATAAGCCAAATGAATATGGAGTTAAAAGATCTTCATGGCCATTATTAGAAATAAGACCTGTACACAAAATCATTTTAGTTCCATCAACTGTATCGTCTGTGAATAACACTGTTATTCATACTTTACTTGATAATGAAAGAAATAGACCAAAGGTAGGTTGCTTTATATTTCAATATGTCCAAAACAATAATTAAATTTCATATTGCATAGATTGTCAAACATTATGATGTTTATGTGACTAAGTTTTTATCTCTTCAAATTTGATTGCACTGGACCAAACAAATTGGAAATCAGAACTTGACGAAATTCACTGAAAAGCCCCTTTGAGTTTTATAATAGCTGTTTAAGAAGACTTTGAAAGATGCATCCAGATTTCATCTTATATCTTGATACTCTTTAGTACAATCAATAGTCGTGTTATGTACATTAATTCTTAATCATTATTGTGCTTTTAAGTAGTGATAGGTCTTTAGGCAGTTTAAGCATTCTGTTGATAATTGAAAATTGTAGATTTTACACTTTTATAAATATACTTCCAATTTAGCCATGTTGCTTTTCAGTTTATACATTAAATTCAAATACTTATACCATGTCAAGCTTATGTTGGTAAAAATAAAGTTACAGTACACAAAGAAAGCAAAATATAATAAGGAAAAGTATGTTGGATCATCAGATTTTAGGGTTTGTGCTCTCAGCTGTGAATAGGAATAATGCTTTGTTTTGAAACCAAAAATTTGAAGTGTATGGTCACTTTTTCATTCACTTTTTTATTTTTTCACACTTTAATCTGTAAATTTTATACTTTAAAGTGCCCTTTAATCTACAAAATTTACACTTTAAAGTGTAAATTTTACACTTTCATCCGTGAAATTTACACTTTAATCTGTAAATTTTACACTTTAATTGGTAAAATACACATGCATTTGTCGAGCGTTTGAAGAGAATTAAATTGCAAATCAGTTGAATTAATGGTGCGTGTAATTCAATGAGCAAGGGCCTCGTTAGTCCAGTGGTCTAAAGTGCACCTATAGATCACAGCGCCTCTCATCGACTAAGTTCAAAGGCTCACTTAGGAACAATACTAATGTGAGAAGTTTTTCAGTTTGCTTGACAAAGGTTGGGAAGTTTTTTCCAGGCACTCCAGTTTCTTCCACCACCCCTTAACTTACCACCTCTGTATAAGTGAAAGAATCTTGAATGTGGCATCAAACTCCATTACCCTTCCACTCCACTAGTTAATGAACAATAACAAACAGTAAAGGGCACAAAATATTCAAGACACAGTTAAGACATGTTGAGACTATTCAGTATTAAACTTCCAACTTTGGTGTAGCACAAGACTCAATGACAAGTTGTCATTATATTCTTTTATGTCGCATCAGCATTTTTATTTAGAAATTTGCAACTAGATACAATTTTATTAATCTCAAGGAATACCTGAACACAGGTAGTTTGTTTGGCGCTTGAATATGTGCATTTTGTTTACTCACTTTGAACTAGAACACTCACATATGGTGGAACAGGTCAAACCCATAGTGTTGACTATTCTCTAGGGATTAATCTAGAACACGTTTGTGTATATGTATGATATGCAAGTGTGCTTATGGTCTGCCATATACTATACACCTACTTGGAATTACTTTTTATGTTGCAAGTTTAACAAGTTAGTATGGCTCATACAAGCATGTCACTCCCCTCATCTCATCCTGGCACTATGCGAAAAAGCAGTGTTTTAAATTTTAAAGTCTTGTGTTTAACCCAGTAAGGGTTTGAACCCAGGTTCTGCCAATCTTCAGATGGATACTCTACCACTGAATCATCGAAAGTGGTCAAGAATGTAAGGTTTTAACCACATCGGTCAACCTTTGGTGAGAATACATTGTATGCTCCCCAGTGGTATGGTTAGAGTTCTTTTGTAGAGTTATAACCCCAGCTATGATTCAGTAATCAATCTTATAAAAGTGTGAAAAATAAATATAGTGAATTTATTTTAAATTTCCTCTTTTTTTATTCAGCTATAACACAATGGGCTTGCTAGAAAAAGACAACTGAGGGCTTTCAATTTTTTGTTAAAAATCCTTTGTATGGCTAGTCTGAAAATAATAAACACTTTCTCACACTTAAGTTCTTTAATACTGCCTTTGACAGGAAATATACAGCAAAAATTACCAATTTTCATAAGTTATGTCGATTGTACATGTAGGTGATAAGTAAAAAGTACATAATGTGGTACACTGTTTCTTTATATTATTCCAAAGCTAATGATTTTTTTTGATATTTTAATTATTCAAGATAAAGGCAAAGAAAAAAAAGGTTAAAAACTGAAAAAACTGAAAAAACAGGCTTCAAAAGTTTTGGAAAGGATTATATATGAAAGGTTTGTGTTTTGCTATTTAAACATAGTATACTAGATTGACTTTTAGCCAAAGCATTCAAATAAATTTTGTAATCCAATTTTAGAAGTAAACTGGCGATTGAAGCTATTTTTCAGAATTTTATATTACACATATACATATTTTCATCATCTTAAACATTTTTTCATCAAATATATGCTCAGTTCAAAGTGATATGCAAATTTTTAGTACAGTCAATCCCTCCTATGTAACTAAAGGCCAAGAATTTTTTTATCCCATCTAATTTGCAACAATAGTATTGTAAAGACCAACTGTCCATCAAGACAACTTGTATGACCTTAATATTAATAATAAATTTTGACTGTATATTAAGCTAAATTTTTGGAGATTTTTTTTTAAACAACCATTCATTCAGTTTAGTATAAAACAACAAAACATGGAACATTGAATATTCTCTTTTATAGGAAAATTATTAAAAAAAATAGATTGCATTAATCAAAGTACTTCCTATATGAGGTTCATATTCAATTTAATGTTTTTATGACATTTGTTTAATTCTTATGCTGTGTTATACTTTGTAGAGATGGGTTCCAACTTAATGAGGTTTTCATTTTTAAGAATGTTATCCCCTGTTGAAGATGAAATACAAAGTTATCTTGAGAAGCTATAAAGTCAACAAACGTTCTCAGAAGACTCCAGATATATCCTGTCATCATGCTGACATGAAACCCCTGAACAAAATATGTAATTTTGATACATTGATCAAGTGTCTGTGTCTATCATAAAGCTTTGGGTCAAGCTATTAGGTAACCTTGATTATAGGTCAGTAAACTGTTGTTGTAGTTGTGTATGTATATGCTATAAAGGGTACATATTCTATCATATCTGTAAATCACAAGAAGTAGGAAATGTACTGTTGTGGATAAAATAAATTGGGCCATCCCAATGGAAAAGGAACTGTTAAAGACAACCCCCATTCAGGACGTCCAAAATCGTCATTGTCTAAAAGAAACTTTGCTGCTGTTGAAGTTATGGTGAATGAAGATGCTAGGTATACAGTTTCTGATATAGCTTCGTGTCTCGGTATTTCAACTGGTAGTACATATCAAATTTTAACAAAGCACCTGAAATTAAAAAAAGTATGTGCACGTTGGGTACCCCATCTTTAACAAAAGAACAAAAAGCACAACGAGTCAAAAGTTGCAAACAAATATTGAAAAAATACAAAAATACTGGTGTTAGGCGATTAAGTGAGTTACTAACAGGAGCCTCTTTGAGCCTCAAAGAAGGATAAATAATAGGCAGTGGTTGAAAAAAGGACAATCTAGACCTGTCATAGCAAAACGACTTCAAAGTTAAAAAAAGGTTCTGTACACAGTCTTCTTCAATTCAAATGGCCCTGTTGTTAGCCTATATATTTGTTGAATGCACATTTTCTGCAGTTTTTATGTCCAAACAGTACTTGTCTCCACAAACACTTCAACAGCAACTACACTGATGTCACCCTAATGACATTATCTTTACAAGGTTGTGATCTTTCATGGGACATGCATATGTTGTTAAAGTGCTTAAATAAAAAACAGACATTGCCAAAATGAATGATTGTGATGTAAGTTTAACGATTGTAAGGGCAAAATACCCAATAAAATTTGTTTCTTGTCTAACTTGGATGTTGTTGCATCATAAAAATGTTGAAGTTATTGTAAGGTCTAAAATCTATATGGAAGGCCTAGCAGGACACTTAATTCCATGGAATTTAATAAACTTAATCATGGTTTTAATGATTTGAGAAAATTGTTTCAAGCAAGACAAGTTAAGTCTTGTATATTTTTCTGCTTGGCTGATGTTAGCTGTTGTATTAATGGAAAACTGTTTTCGTTGTTTAAACATCATGGTTCTATCATGAAAAGTCTGAAAGATCAGTCTTAAAGATGAAATGAATGGAGTCAGAAGTTCATTGTCGGATAACGTAATAAAAAAATAGGGAAATGACAGCTTTTTGTGGTTTGTAATCCTTTTGCACAAGGTTGTATTATAAGCACTTGGGGAAAAAAAACAACTTGTTTTAACAAATAAACTTGAGGACATTGCCAAAAATTTGATATTTAAAAAAAAAATGGAAACTGTTATATTGGTTAAACACGATTCATTTTGTGAAATTGCATTTTAAGATTAATATTGGTAAAATTGTGATCAACTGTTCTCAAGTCTTGCTGTTTCCTCAAGAAGTTAATGCAAATATTGAAAAACATCTGTAGAAACTATAGTAAACTATGGAAATGTTTTTATGACATTTTTGAGAATTTTTGATTTTGCTAAGTTTCCATTCTTGGTAGTAAAAAAAACAAAGTTTACATAATCAGTGTCTACAAATGTGCAATTCTTCTAATTAAATATAATTTTTAGCTCACCTGAGCCAAAGGCTCAGATGAGCTATTGCAATCTATCACTGTCCGTCGTGCGTCGTGTGTAAACTTTAGATTTTAATGTTCTCCTCAGAAACTACTGGGTCATATTTGATGAAACTTGGTGATTATCATGCCTCGGTAACAGCCTTTCAAAATTGTGTTCGGGGTTTGGCCACGCCCAACAAGATGGCCGCTGTTACTAAAAATAGCAAAAAGACAAAAAAATCTTCCTCTCTGAAACCAAAAGGTGCAGGCATATTTTGATTGGATATTTGGATTCAGCATACCTAGGAACATTAAAATTGTTTTTCATGAAAATTAGACGAAAAATAGGTTATGCGTTTTTTGTGTAAAATTACGTAATTTTTAAAATGAGACATTTTTTGTTATAACTTCATAACGGCTGAAGATAATTGTATGGAGTTTTCACTGTTGATCTTGTCTTGCAATTTTGATATATGAATGAAGGTCATAGGTTCAAAGGTCAAGGTCATAGCTGCAAACGAATATTTAAATGGTTAATTATCTCAAAAACTATAAACTTTTGGTATAGGCATGTATATAGGAATATTGTAGGCATTGGCCTAATGATCATTTTGATATATGAATGAAGGTCATAGGTTCAAAGGTCAAGGTCATAGAATTGAACGAATACCTAAATGGTTAATTATCTCAAAAACTTTAAACTTTTTGTATAGGCATGTATATTGGAATATTGTTGATATTGGCCTAACGATTATTTTGATATATGAATGAAGGTCATAGGTTCAAAGGTCAAGGTCATAGCTGCGAACGAATATTTAAATGGTAAATTATCTTAAAAACTATAAACTTTTTGTATAGGCATGTATATTAGAATATTGTAGGTATTTGCACAACAATCATTTTGATATATGAATGAAGTTCATAGGTTCAAAGGTCAAAGTCATAGATGCAAACTAATACTTAAATGGTTAATTATCTCAGAAACTATAAACTTTTTGTATAAGCATGTATATTAGAATATTGTAGGTATTGGCCTATCGATCAAAGGTGAAGGTCATAGATGCAAACGAATACTTAAATGGTTAATTATCTTAAAAACTATAAAATTTTTGTATAGGCATGTATATTGGAATATTGTAGGTATTGGCCTAATGCACATTTTAATATACAGATGTTTTAGCTGTTTATAAATAATATATTGTAGCTAGACTTTAAATATGTTATATAAAGCATACTTATATAATAATTAATATTATAATTAATTTGCAAAAATACTTGCATATTATTGGCCCTCACTGCTGAAAATTTTGATATTCTCTTTTATTAATGTCATTGACCATTGAACCTCTGCATAAGATATGTACTTTTCCTTAGGTGAGCTTTAAGGCCCATGGGCCTCTTGTTTTATTATGTTTTTAAACACGCCTTTGATTTTGAAAATGTTTTAACAACACGTTCAAGTTAATGTCTTTGCTTTCACAATTTAGCTATTGAATGTTTTGTGTATAATAAATAATTTTTTTAAACAAATTTTAGCATGATTGTCATTGAAGATCCTGTATATGATATGTATATGATTGGAATGAAGAGTATCATGTATGCTTATATGTCTGCTATAATTATTTGTATACTTTATTCAATAAAGTTATAACAAGAATTACATATTGTATGTTTCACAGTTCCCACTTTGACTTTTAAGCATGTGTAAGGAAAACTTGACATTGAACTAAACACAATGTATGATGTTTTACTCCTTTGTCGTGGTGAACCAAAATAAATAAATCAATAAATAAAAATTAAAAAATAATTCTATGGGATTAATTTTATCCATATGTAATTAAAATTTAATCACGTGATTAAATTTTAATCACGTAATTAAAATTTAATCAAGTGATTAAAATTTAATCATGTGATTAAATTTTAATCATGTGATTAAAATTTAATCAATTGTGACGAAAATTGAATCTATGTGCGATTAAATTTTAATCTTTTATTATAAAAGTCGGATTTGCTAGAATAAATTTTAATCGGTACAAACCAATTAAATAAGGTTTGATTAAATTCAAATGACATGGTAAGTTTATTCCATCTCTATAAGTGTTATTATCGTTAGATCTGTAGAAGAGTTTAAATCAAAAACAGATTAAATTTGTTAACTTTTAGTGTAACTCTGGAATTTCTAAGATATGAGAATAAGTCCATTTCTCAAACTAGAAGAGACTGGCTTAATAGTTTTCATATTTATGTAATACTGGGGTGAAATATTTTATTTGAGACACAATAACAAATTATTTTTTAAACCTTTATTTTGATATTTTCGTTTTACAAAAAACTACAGGTCTTGGACCCAGTTCTACCCCGAAAACGTGTTTTTTAAATTCTTTACATGGGTAAATAATAATAATAATAATAATAATAATAATAATAATAAATCTTTGATTTTAATCTAAAAAGGAATTAAAAGTTGGACAATTTCTAAAAACAAATATGAATCAAAATTATTATTCCTTATGATAAATAGATAAATATAAATAAAAATAAATAAATAAATAAATAAATAAATAACGTAATTAATTAATTAATCAAAGATATCTAATGATAATTAAAATTATATGAACTATTAACAAAAATTAATGTGAACAATATTTTAAATAAAAAAACGGAAATATGTGTCTTTTATTATTTGTTGTGATAAATAAATAAATAAATAAATAAATAAATAAATAAATAAAAAATAAATAAATAAATAAATTTCAAAAGAAATGTAAAATTATGTTTTGTAAAAATATTAGTAAATAGTATATCATACTTAGAGCAAACACAAATATAGTTTTTTTTCTTGATTTATTTCTTATTATTATGTTTATTTTTTATTAATTTTTTTCTGCTGAAGGAAACTGAAATACCCAATGCTAAAAAATGAATAAATATATAAAACACTAGAAGGTATTTCCGATTAATCTGGGTAATAAATGCAGTTCACTATACAAGCTTCATTTCCTAAATAGCTTGGATAACACCTTCTGCGTCACTTCCGGTTTTGTACCCTTTTTCTACGAAAGGGAGATAATACAGATTTTCAACAGTTTTAGGGCTTTAATTTACGCTGTAGAAAAGGACAGAAATGATTAAAAAATGTTATTTGTGGCTAAATCGACTTTTTATGATGTAATCTTTCGGAAAATAGTACTAAAAAAAATTCGGTTTTTGGTGACCGGTGACCTTTAAGATAGTTACACTTACACGTTATAGAATACCTTCCCTTGATTTCACCTGGACGCAGGGTTATTCATCATAAAATTGTATAAACATTTCAACACTGTAACACATATAATACAATTGTAGTTAGTGCAATTTGTACTAGGGTATGTAAGTCCTGTATAAGACCATTCGGAACAAATAAAAACAACACGGTGCTAAACAGTTAAACAATTAAACTTTAAATTTGGCTAATTAACGGCAATGTCTTATTTCTGAGGTCATATCCAGGGAATTTTCATATACGCATATACAGTTATAAGCATTGTAAAACTATATTTTCCGTGAATTTTCCTAAAATTATGGTAAAATAAATGAATAAATCAAAACCAAACATACCAATCCTTGTTTTAAAAACAATCCCAAAGTGAAATAAAAACTTTGTAACTGGAGATCAAAGTTAAACCGGGTCTTGCTCATGATAAAATATTTGAGCAAACAAACAAATTTATAAAAGTTATATAAATCACAATGAAATTCCAAAGTACATTTTATGAGAAATTTTGGTTTCACAATTTTGGACCAAGCAACTATCGATAAGGAATCGTATTCCCAAATGGCCGTCTAGTGCTGTAAAATTCAAACTGGTATAATATCTTATCACAAAGACATTGTTTTTTAATTGGTTATATACAGCGATTATGAAAAGTCAGATAGCTAATGTGAAACTAATAAATGCAAAAAGCTTCAGTTTTTCATCAGAATTTAGCATGAACACTTTCCATCTTTAATATCAGCCATAATTCTACCAATTACATTTTTGCAATACATGTTACCTTTATTAATCTTCAGAAAATGTCAGTTGCTACTTAAAACATTTTATGGAGCTATACCATATTATCTTACACAATAGGATACCTTTGATTACGTGATAAAATTTGTTTGATTAACAGCGGTAATCTTTTCTATAATGAGGTTTTGTCTGCAGTTGCTGTTAAAGTATACAATCATGCACATGTACTGACTTAAATGCTATTGAAGATAACACGAGTTTTTGTGCTAGGAAACCTTGAAACTAGTGGTATATCTTGTAAAAACATAAAATATATCTAGTAAAAATAAATATTGGACTGTAGTTTATATGGTAAGAGTGTCTCAGTTAAGATTCTGTCTATATGGAAGCGCGGTCAGATCTATTATGTTGGAGGACATTTGAGTGGTTGAAATAATCGACACTCGGCAAAAGAACTGATTACATTTTGTATCATAGGTTATGCTGTCTCCAGTGGGGTTCCGCCCAAGGCGCAAACAGACGTTGTGATACATTAGCTCGCAAATAAGTCAGTCACTAAGGCCACTTAAATAATAAGACATAAAGTAATTGTAATTTGCACCAAAGTCAACGAAGCGCCCGTTGTGGTAACCAAATGCATTTTGTTGATAGCCAAAAATTGACCAATTTTCGTATTCATTGACTTTATCTTATATGACCAGTGCCATCTATCTCGTTTTTCTTGAATTGGATTTTGAAAGGCTCGAGGCGTCGTTTAGATGTCAGCTATTGATTTTTTAAAGTACGTTGAAGATTTCATAGTTGCTGGTAGGATGATTTTTTCTGAACAAATAGAAGATAGCATATGCTTAGATTTATCAAATTTAATTATTTAATGATTTTAAATCGTTTTTAATCAAAACAAACATACTTATCCATATCCGAATCACAATCCAGAAGCAAAGTAAAAACTTTGGAACTGACAAGTTAGGTTATACACGTGAACTTCCACCAGGGAAGTGAGGCCGGGTGCTCCGGAAAGGTAAGCACCTCCTGTTTAGCTAGCTACACCCGCCACGTGTGTAATCAAAATTGTGTGAAAGGAACATGGAACTATGAGACGTCAAATATATCCAGGACAATACTAAATATTTATTCGCAATGATATTTGAAAGACTGACAGATATTCAATACTGTAATACAGTATTCCACAACGCATATTGTACCCTGTGTTAATATTGGAAATTAAAATATTGATTGTTAGTTATTGAACATTTTAATAACCAACTCTTGTTTCAAAAAATACTTAGAATAAAATCGAGGTTACGGTGACATGAATGAACAATAAATAGTGAGGAATAAATTATTTCTTAAGAACGTCTTTAAACAATGACATACGTCAATTCTTATAGCAAATAATTTCCTTTATTGACATTAAACAGGTATCGATTGCAATCTTTCTTCGTTAAACGTCGTGTATGGCAACGTGATTACAATCATTTTATGCCAAGTTTGTTTTGTTTTTTCGGATTGATTTAGTAGAACCACATATTGACTAAAACTTTAATCATTTCCATTTTTCATTTTGTTGGTTTGAATAACGCGGTAAAGATGACACAAAGTGCACGTAAACACAAGTGACTGACTATACGCCCCTAGCATTGCAGTTGAAGATATATTATAAAGATATCAAAAAGATTACGAATTTGTTATGTTTTTAAACAACTGTGTAATAGACTACTTTCAAAACAGAAACCATAAACAGCCCAACCTTCCTTAAAGACCACCTCTATCAAAGGACCACCCGCTTATGAAGGCCAGTAGAATTGTATCAAAATTGTTTTATTCATATTTTTTGAACTTGTATATAAAGTCCACTGGCTTATAAAGACAACTTTTACTGATGCCCCTAGGATTCCTTTATAGAAATGTTTGACACTATGTAGAATAACTACGCAATCATAGATTTATATGGCAGGGAACAATACGACTGAATATTAACTTAAATATCCTTTCAACATTTGTAAAGTTTTTTGAAAAATATGTTTCGCTGTTTTTAATAATATATTATTAATTTTACGTTAATAAATTGTTTTAGTAACACATTTTTGTTTTTTTAAGTATACGTGTCAAATGTCGCAATCATCTAGCATTGACCTTGTTCTCTTAGAATCAATTAGACTCTGTGTCAAACATCCCAACAAATGTATGTTTCTCTTATTAACATTTATATTACTTTTCCTTCCAATCGATTTTATATCAAAGATGGTTATAAACTAGTTAACTGGATACAAAATACATAACCATAGTTTACATATCATGATGATTGTCATATTGATATCACTTACATTTTATTTGATGATGTGCGTGTTAATTTCGAGTAATATTCCGAATGACTAAAAGACGACCATATAAAATGATCAATTTCTCACTTATTCCTCACTTCCCTGGTGGAAGATCACGTGTATAACCTTAATTCTCAGTTCCAAAATTTTTACTTTGTTTCTGGATTGTAATTCAGACATGTATGTTTCTTTTTTATTATTCTAATTGTTATTAAAAGTAAGAGTGGTATTCGATCCTAAGTCATAGGAGGCTTGATAAAGGCCGGATGGGTATTCGAACCAAGCTATGTTTGATGGCAGGCGCTCAGTAATTATTCGATAACCGGCTTTTGATTTTCTGGCAAAGATTGTCAGACAGTTACAAATAATACAATGTGTCTTGTTAAAGTGCAAATTTTCCAGAAGTTTTCATTGATGTCCACTATTGATAAAACATTTTAACAAACATTTCAAGAAACAAATTTTTAGGTCATTACTATTCTTTAAACGCTCTTTTGTTTGTGTGTAGTTAAAACGCAGGTCAGATGGCCATGTTTCCTGAAATAATTGTTTTGTTTTTACGGTTTTCCAGCGGTTAATTTACGGGTAGATGCAGGTCATACAAAGAATATGATTCCATGCTGATTTTCTGAAATGTTGTCCGTTTTTAAACGATGGTTTTTAGAATACACAGAAAATCATATTTTATTATATCGTTTAAAATACAACTTATCTACAGTGCTACAAGCACCTTTTCATTAAGCACACTAAATTCGTTATTATGACTGACTTCATGAACAATGAAATAGGAAATGCGTCTGATTACAAATTATTCTCTTTCACGATTACAAAAAACATCTGTTTAATAATACGTGGGTGTACCTAGCAAGACAAGACAGGAGTGCTTACCTTACCTCTCCGGAGCACGAGGCCATACTTTACTGGTGGACGTACTGTAAACGTATTTACTTTTGAGGTTTACTAATTTTCGCTTATTTGGCGGTAGTTTGTTTTGCACAAAAATTAATACCAGGCGAAAATTAGTTTATACTATTTGTGTTATAGTGAATATTTAGAAGAAGCGAAAATATAACTACGCTAATGTGTCTAAATTTCCTATACTGCGAAAATAAATACACGGGAAATTAAATACGTTTACAGTATTTAACATAAATTGCCAGTTTTCAATGTTTTTTAATGTATTTACCTGCTTTTTAATTGAGATTCGAACATAGATCAGTATGTTTGATTTAGTATCAACAAAATGTCACATGCTATGGCAATTTTGTTTTGAATTATCGATATTTGCAGGTTTATTTGTCATGATTAAACTTTAAATGAACTTAATTTCAAAGCGTTTACTTATCGCCGTTTTTTCCATTTGTTTCGTGGCTATATACTTTAGTAAATCATTTTGCGCGTGGTACAATTTTATGCCGAAATTGTTCGACCGCAGAATAAGCGAAAACTAGTTCACCGCGAAAAAAACTATGTCTGAACATTGGAAACAGTGTCATGAAACAGGTTGTTTACCCTAATTTATATCGTATTGAGTAATGCAGTACAATCAAAATAAAAGTATTTTTAAAATTAGTCATTCAAACCTACCTTGTGATGTAGTGATTTACGTGCTAAGATCCTGTTATACATTCAACAGACTTTCAATAATAATTGCCATATGATAATATCTCTGGAGAAGTCTATGTGTAATGTTTGATGAACATGGCTAAATACATTATTCCTTTCAGATTGTCATGTAATTGTAATCAATATAACTTAACTTGTGTTTATACGAGCTAAAATACGTTATCGTTATTTATTTCAAACACTTTTAAAATAATATTGTCACATGGCTATATACTGTAAACCGTGTTTTTTAGCGGCAGTTTTATTTTAGCGCAATTGGCGATAAGAGTGTCAGCGCTAAAATAAAACTGCCGCTAAAATTACAACATAAAAAGTCAGTACTGTACAGCGCTGCTGTGACTAAGAATGGGTATGGACGCATGTTGAATGGTTATATAGTCAGTGTTAAAATAATAATAGTTTTGAATGACACTGGTATGACTTCCTTCAATATACCCGCATATGATAAGTAATTAGGGATTAATTACCCAGACCTGGTAGACTGACCACCGACAAACGGTTAAATTAGGGAATACTGGCATAGCTGTTAATTACTGGCCATTGTATGTGATACGTACAATCTGACAAGTCTCCTTTTCAGGTAATTAATTTTAAGTTATCAGTAGTTGGCTTCAATCATTAAAATATTAACAATTATATCAACAAATTAGACCTGTTATGCGAAAATTGTTTATTTTTTCTGTGATGTCGGCAACATAATATAAATCCTAATTATTGACCTCTATAATGATCTAAGCGGCTGTTATCGGGGATACATCGACAATGTGTCGAAACATTTGTATTTTTTAAAAAAAAAAACCAGTTGGTATTTAAATGAATAAAAACAAAATAGGTTATTATTTATTTAAATATATCTAATCGACGAGAGGGCCAAATTATGATGAAAGCTTCCTGCAGACATCTGTCTGTCTAGTGACTTCCTGGATCAGTTACGGAGATTTTCTCTCAGTAAAAGTCAAACATTACATAGTTATTTTTATTATTTTCTTGTAACCTGGCATCCCCTTCTCAAATTTTATTTTATTTCTTTGGCTAAAAGTTGTGGGTTTTAGGCGAATAAAACAGTTCAGATTGGAATTGATTACGCTAAAATTAAACTGCGCTAATATGTTTACCAGTCACCAATCGCTATAATAAGTATGCGCTAATATAAAGCGGTTTACAGTATTTCTCTGGAAAAGTCCCCGGTTTATGATTAAAATATAAGCCGAATACATCTTTGTTTACAGATTTTCTTGTAAAATATGAGAAATAATCTTAATAACTGCATATTCGCGTGATGAAGTTAGACTTTGTGATATTAAAAATCAATTTTAGCGATAAACTATTTTATCATTAAAATATCAGAGACATTAATTCTGAAACAAGCAGAGTCTTTTTTTAACAAACCGGTTTTATGCAAAAGTGATGTAAAATAATTTGTTGCCTGATTTATCCATGCCATTTGTCATTTATATATCAGTATTTATATTACACAGAGGTTAAATGATTGGTTGGTTTAAATGTTGCTTAACGTCGCATCAGCAATTGTTCAGCTATTTCCGGCTAGCATTATTTCATTATTCTCTATGGATTAATCTATGAACAAGTTCGTGTATGCATGTGAAGTGCGAGTGTGTTTTATGATCTGCCTTGTACTAGTGCGCACTAAGTGCAAATATAAGGTGCTACCTCACAGAGTAAGTTCACCGCAGACAGGCGTACCACTCTACCAGTCACTTTATACTGATAACATGTGAACCAGTAAAGGCCAACGGCAAGGAGAATTCACTTTTCCACATATGGTCTGAGCGGGGCTTGATCTGACAGCGGTTAAGAGACTGGATTTGTAGACTTACTCTTATCCATTAGACCATCGTGGCCTCTACTCAGAGGTTAGAGAAACATATGTGATAACACTTACAGAACAAACCCGTTAATTTTATTATTTTTAATTAATTTATTTAATGTCTTCATTTTGTTTTTGCTATTTGGATCATCTTGTTTAAATAGATTAATGTTGTCAAAGTTTCTAATCAATTCGTTTTCCGTAAAACCAAATGGTTCTCAGTAATAACATTTAACATTACAAATCAGGCGGATTATTTAAAAGTTGAGTTGAGTAATGTTTAACGTTACAGTAATAACATTTCACTTATATCGAGACGTTTCAAGCTATAGGCGAAGGTACAGAAATTTTGCGTGTCCTCGTTTATTTTAGGTCCTAGTCCGAGAGAGCCGTGACATTGATTTGGTAATGCCAAGTGATTGGCGAAAGAACAGTCACTACCCACTTTCAAGTCTTTGGTCAGACCCGATCGGGATTCGTACCCACTCTACCAACTGAGGTACTGCAGTGGGAGATTATTTAAAAAACTAACACCAACGGCAATCATACAGGTACCTTTTCAATCAAATAGTTTGTTACCTCAATTCTGGTGAATATTACATTCAATTGATAGGAATTGACAAATTTCTTTTACTTGGTTCCCTGAGAGTGAAAGCAAACTTGTTGATCATAAAACTTAAATAACAAACCCATTTAATTTGTCATTTGTAATTTCTTGTTTGAATGGACCTAATGTTGATCTAGTTCCTAACCAATTAATTTTCTGGAAAACCAAACGTCTCTTAGTCATTCACTTAAACATTACAATCCTGGTGGATTATTGAAGATACGTATTTATTTATACTATCGGCAACCATACATTTACCTTTTATATATAAGTTGTAACTTCAGTTTGGACACAAATTGCATTAAGTTGCTAGAAAACAAATGTCTTTAAAATAGTCTTCTGAGAATGGAAGCAAAATTATAAATAATCAAAAGAAAAATACGCATTTTACATGTCATTTGGGACAAAAGACAACCTAGTTCCTAGTTCAGTTAACAAGACAATCATATTTATACAAACATGCTTCATCATAATCCTAAACAAAAGACTAGATTAAATTAATAATCCTTTACCATCTTTGCAAAAGTTTCGTGACATGTCGACTGTATGTCACAGATCTTCTCCTGAGGATATTATACTTATAATAGTTTCTGGTTTGTGACTAGTACTTTATTTGTTTTGTTATGTTGATTTATATTGCAGTCAATTTGTTTCATTTTGTATTACCTTGACGGCAAACGTGTAAAAGGTTTGTAATGAATTCCAGACGAGTTTGATAATAACTCCAGATCATATTATTTGCATTCAATTCTAAGCATCAATTAATGTGTGTGCATCCCTGCATGTTTATTATCACAATTACATACGTAGTTTGTCGGTGAATGTATGATAATTGTTTTACAAATGACAGTTATATTGAAGCAATTTCTAGAATTTCTTTGACTTAAAACATTAACCGAAGGCATTGTGTCTAGATAAAACGCTAAACTAATGGATACATTTTATTTTTTTCCAAATTTCAGAACTCGCTAATCATGTTTCAATAACATTAGAAGTGAGTGGCACTTAATAAAATAAAAAGCTTATTTCGATTCTTTTTACATTATATTAGAGAATACAAAATACTGAAGTCATAAATTTCTAAACCGATATATTAATTTTTCCTGGATTATTCAATGGTAATGTTTGCAATTTCTGAAATTTTCTTTTTTTCTTTTTTGCAATCATCTTAACCATTAAAATATCAGATGGATTACTAAAGATATATATTTTTATTTACACTATCGTCAACCATACAGTTACCTGCTATATTTAATACAAGTAGTTTGTTGCCGCAATCTTTGTAAATATTGCATTAAATTGCTAGAAAACAAATTGTTTGAACTAGAATTCTGAAAATGGAAGAAAATTTGTAAACAATCAATCGAAAAGAACAGGCCCATTGTGATTCGGGATGTCTTGTTGAAATGGATTTAAGGTCGGCAATGGGGACCTAGTTTCCAATCAATTGATAATACAAACATACTCATAGACACTGCTTCAGCATTATCAAAAAGAAAACACGTTATCAAATTGTTTGATAAATTACCTAATTTCCTATCAATTAACAAGACAAACATATTAAAAAAACAAGATACATCATAATCCAAAACAAAAAACTTAATTAAATCATCAGTGTTAAACCATATTTACAAATGTTTCGTGACATGTCAATATGTGTCACTGACAGTCATATACTTCAGATAGTTTGCGTATGATGGTTTTATTTCGTGATTATTGTCATCTTTCGGTTTAAATTGCAATGCTGAATATCATTTCAGTCAATTTGTTATATTATTTTATTAAACTTTGATGGCATACAAGCCAAATGTGATATATTCTGGACAATGTGATTATAACTACCAAACGCTTAATTTGTAACTAAATTTTGGCCTTCCTACAAAATATGTTTTATTCATAAATATATAACAATATCCTACGTAATTAGGAATATTTGTGATATTTATAGACGTGGTTGTTAGTGGATGTATCATATTTGCTATACCGGTGACATTAAATTCATAACATTATAGGATGCCTTTCACTTAAAACATTACCAGAAGGCATTTTGTCTTCAGCATGTCCGATGTTTAAATGGTTAAGTGATAGAAAGAGTAATTCAATATTCTTTCCAATGTTGGATCTCAAAATTACTATTTCAATGACACTATAAGTAAAAGGAACTAAATGAAATAAACTAATATTCACTCCGTTTGCATGGCATTGCAGAGGAAAAGGTCTGAGGGGTTATAAATCATATTACAACCGATTTCACCATTTTCCCTGGAATATCCAGGAGTAACTAATTCATTTTCTGAAAAAACCCAAATGTTTCTCAGTAATTACTTTTAAGCAAGTGCTAAAGAAATGTATTTATATACACTGTCGACAACAATGAATTGCTAAAGAATTGTATTATTCATACTTTCGACAACAATGTTGTTGTGTGCTATATTAAATAGTAACGTCGCAAATATAGCATAAAAGTATCAGTAAACATTTGTTTATACTTAACATCACATAATGGAAGGAACTTTTTCAATCATCAAACAAGAAGAATAGAACAATTTTACATGTCTTATGAGATTTCCTATTTAAATGGATTTAATGTTGACAATGAGTATCTAGTTCCTAATCAATTGAAAACATAAACATACTCATAGACACTGCTTCATTATTATCCGAAACGAAAGCCTTAATTGAGTTTTTTGATAAATGGCCTAAATTCGTATCAATTAACCATACAAACTCATTCATAAACGCACGTTTCATCATAATCCTAAACAAAAGACTTGATTAAATTATCAACGTTTTACAATGTTTACAAAGGTTTTGAGACATGTCGATAGCAAAAACATGCATGTACTGGATACTGGAGTTAATAGACATACAATGGAGTGCATTTCGTGACTATTGTCTTATTTGGGTTTTGTAATGATGAGATATATTTCAATATATTTGTCTCACTTTGTTTTATCTGGATATCAAACATACAAAAAGCTTGTGGTGAATTCTGGACGAGTCCAATAATAACTGCCAAAGGATTTAATTTTGATCTACCGACACCTTTATGTTTCCTTAAAAATATATAACAATTTTTACGTAAACAGGAATCCGTGTAATGTGCGTAGACGTGTTTGTTGGTAAATGTATATTTGGTCTACAGATGCCATTTAATTGATAAAATTATAGGGTGCCTTTGAGTTTAAACATTACTAGAAAGCGGTATATCTCGATCATATAAAAAACGCGAAATTAATAGGCATATTTATTTTTCTTTAAATGAATGAAACTAAATAAAATAAACTATTGTTGACTTTTTTAATTATTTTACAGAAAACTATTTATTTGTTAATTACAATATAATCGATTTTTTATCATTTGGACTTTCTCTGTAATTCTAAGACGTAATCAAATATAAACAACATATTAATCTATTGTCCAAATCACAATCCTAAAGGAAAGGGAAAATCATTGAAACTGACAGATTTAGTTTGAATTGGAGGAATGGAAAAAGATGTTAAAAACAAAAGTTTGAGGTATATATAATGACATTAAAGCCGAATTTTTATAATTTGGATTTTCCCTGGATTATCTAAAGGAGTTTATTCGTTTTTCTAGCAAACCACATGTTTATAAAGTACCTTAAATCAAAATACAGGTGTATTACTAAAGATATATATTTATTTACATTATCGAAAACCATACCGTCATCTACTATATCAATAGATTGTTATCGCCTTTTGGTAAATATTGCATTTAATTGTTTGAATTTTTTTCAAACTATACCTCCTAAATGGAAACAAACTTGTAAATCATCAAACATAAAGAACAAACCCATTTTATTTCTCATTCGGGATTTTTTATGTTTGAATGCATTGAATGATAGCCTGGTCTCCAATCAATTAGTAAGTCAACATATTCATACAGACAAGGTTCATTATGATACTTTACAAAAATCCTGATTAAATTGTCTGTGTTTCACAATATTTACAAAAGTTTCGTCACATGCCGAATGTATGCCAAAATTTTTATACTTAGAATTATTGTATTTCGTGACTATTGTCTTATTTTGGTATGCAAAGCTGACATACATTTAAATCCATTTATTCCATATTGTTTGCCTTGATAGTGTATGTACTAATGGTGTAATGAAGAATAATATTCCAGTAAAAGTATTCCATCCTGTTTTATAGCATACGTGTCGAGACGAGTTGAATAATTACTAATTACCGAATGACTAATTGGTAATAAGCTTTTTGCAGCACACTCATCCTCTTACGTGTTTATTTTTCTTAACAAATATATAACGATTTTCTAATTGGGGATCCGTGCTTTATGCGTAGACGTGGTTGGTGATGAATGAATGATATTTGCTATAGATGTAGAAGTGGCATATTATTGATAGATGGGAGGAACAAAATATTTTTTTTACTAAATCCACCAGTCAATCAGTCAATATTTTAAAAGACAAATCAGATGAACATAACATAAGAGTTTCCAAAAAATGCATTTCTCTAAACTAGGTTTCGTGACATGTTGATTTTGTGAAACAGATATTTATATACTGGGAATATTGTGGATAAAATGGTTTGTATTTCGCGAATATTTCGTTATAAGGTTTGTTTTGTGGAATTATATTTCAATCAGTTTGTTTCATCGTGTTGTTACCTTGATATCGTGTGTGCCAAAAGCTTGTGATAATTAGAATTACGAACGAATCCAATAATAACTGCCAAATGATTTAATCCCAATCTACCTTTTAGCAATATACTTAAACCGTGCGTCTTCCTACACGTTTATTTTTCTTTATAAATATTATACAATTTCCTACGTAATTACAAATTCGTGTGAAATTCGTAGACGTGGTTTGTGGTAAATGTATCATATTTGCTGTACAAGTGACATTTAATTGATAACAGTACGGAATACCTTTGACTCAAAACCTTACCAGAAGGCATGGTGTCTCTAACACATCCGCGTATAATACGCGCTAAACTAATAAAGATTATTATTGCTTATAAAAAGTTATGAACTGCAAAGGAACCAGTGGCTTACCCAAATGTAATTTAACCTAGGGTTACCATTCATACCCATTAAAACTGTATAAATCATTATTTTATTTTGCTTTGACAAAAACATAATTAACACATATAAAATCAAATAAAACAAAGAATTTCTCATTACAATTATAATCCAAATATCGTTAGCTATAGCGACTTGCACCGCCAAAGACCAGCTTCGTTTTCAAGTTTTATCTTGTGTATATTTATTGCTATTAAGTTTGTGTTTTTCCAAACAGCAGCTATTATTCCCCAAGTTTTGAATAGAATCATCGAAGCGTACATGTGTCAAAAAGTGTATCTAAGAATAATGCCATATGTAATTATGTACAAATTGTTTGCAGAATTTATGTTTTTATATATTTGGGTATACTTCTGACAAAATATATCTGGTATGAAGCGCTATATTCTCGAGTTGTCGACTTTAAAACTTGTACATGTACAACAAACATGTTAATATCTATTTTAAATAGTACAATTAAGATTTCTGATTTTAATTTTTTAAAGTCTCTGAATTTATTTATACAACGAAGCAAGCTGCTTACAGATAAAGTTTTGACCGAGGGATATTGCAAGCTTAGCATTATCAGGGTCCTCAAAAAGTCTAATTGGCGTCATCAAAGTATTGTTGATAAGTTTAATGTCTCTGTGTCCATGATTGCCCTGGATGTGTTTTACGTCCCATAGTTACGTGTTCCTTTTACGGGTGCTCCGGAAGGGTAAGCACCTCCTGTTTAGCTAGCTACACCCGCCACGTGTGTAATCAAAATTGTGTGAAAGAAATATGGAACTATGAGACGTCAAATACAATTACATATAAGTGATACAATTACTCTTGTAAGATATTAAAGTAGTACACATGTCATACAATAAGTATCGCAAGTGCTACTGTTAGTATCGTGCATGAAACAATTAGTAATGTAATTTATATAAGAAGTAAAGTCCCAGAGGAAGTCGCATCTGTTTACTTATTTTCTGAAATAAAGCCAGTAGTATTAATGATTAAATGCTTATATCATTAAGGTTACTGTGACCTTAAACGCAATAATCATGGCAAGTACTAATGCTTTTGTTATACAATGTTACTTTGCAACTAACACAGTTATCATCATTGCTAATAATTTAACACCCAGATAATGTAAACATTATTCACATAGAAGACATAAAGGACACTTAAGAACTATTGTAATGAAACATATCGAGTTCAATAGCCTAGCCTTATCCTAATATACTTGCGCCGATCCACTTGATACCATTTCCTCATTATTTCACGTCTCGTCAAAAGTCAAGCGTTTAACCAATATTGATGACAATACAAAATTAAATTTATTGGAATTGTATCTGTTTCCCAGTGAGTGATTAATAAATACAATGTCATTATATTATAAATCTACCATACATAAAAGCACGTTTCTGTTGTAATACATTGATTTGTTGATTTAATTTTATTTTACGTTCCAGACAAGAATATTTACTTAATATCGTCACGTCACCAGCTATAAATGAAGTAGTTGAAATTGGGATATTTCCAGAAAGCTCAAAGCAATGTACCTACCTTAATACGGGACGTTGGTTAATAAGGTATTTACCAAAGGACCCGTGACTCAATTCCAAATACCAAGTTCTTTGGAAAAAAAACCAAATACAAATTTTTGTCGAACCCGACCAATGTTCGAATACCGACTTCCTAGATACGGCCCGAGCACATTTAATATTTGTTGATTCGTTGTTTGATAGAAAATAACCAATATTATTCTTTAGACCAGTAATAGATCAATGATTTTAAAATAAATGTGGCATGTTTGTACGCCGTCCAATATACTATATCCATATCAAGGGATATTTACTAAAAATCGAGAACTTTGTTTTCTATTGCCGTTTCTATTATTTGCGCTTACTGTGTCGTGTTCTTGATGGTAAATACTCCAATAGAGCAAGCATTATACCAGAAAATTATTTCATGCAGGTTTAACTATTAGTTGTTGAAGAAAACTTCAATATATATTTAGTTTCCATATACGAAAGTTATAAAGTGTGTACGATTTGTAATAGATTCTGTTTTAAATATATATGTTCTTATGAACTAAAGTGGTGGTTTTATATTACGAATTTAAATTACCTCTAGCTTTCCAAATGAATTTTACATATAAAAAACATATATTTGAGCAATAGTGTTCAATACATTAACATTTTATCCTGGATGAAAAATGGATTAGGAAAATCTATTGAATAGAAATCAAATTTGATATTAAAGTACTTATTGTAATATTTGCTTTCTATTTTAAGTAGCATCATTTTGTCAGTTAAAATAGTTTTATCTTATTTATCTTGTTTTATGTTAAAATCATCGCTGGGTCAATATCCTGGAATTATGATAAAAAGTAACTAGGTTATCGTAACATGACAAAATAAATTAGCCATATTTTTTTTAAATCTGTAATCAACAGTTAAATCACATGAATGTTACACTTTAAACTCAGATGCTTTAAATTTAGAGTGAGTGAATGAATGAGTGATTGTGTGAATTATTGTTTAAAGCCACATCACCATTATTGCAGCAATTCGCGACTTGAAAATGTAAAAGATACAATAGTATCAATAAACAAACTATTAAAATGTTAAACTAAAATTAACAATACATAAAGTTTTTAATAAACAGAAGCTTAAGATATATCAGTTGTATTGATCAATTAACATCAGAAAGTCTTTATTTTCTTAGTAAACAACATAAAAATGTGGGTGAAAATGTATATCTGAATAAGTTATACTGTTGGTGTATTTCTTTCACAGTTATTGACAGGTTTTTAGAGTCTGTTCCCATTACAGCAACTTTATATATCAAAAGCGGGTTACAAATACATTGTTGACCCACGGATTTTACAAATTCAGGTTTATCAATACACTCAAAAAGATTTGTGGTCGCCAACAAAATGTTGTCGATAAGTATGATGTTGCTGATTGTTTGATGTGTTTATCTAAAGAGGTATGGCGGGTTTGATGAGATTTTGTCCTAAATGGACCGTTTTGGTTTTTGAAAAATAAAAGTCTAAATATTCTTGCACTTAAATAATAAAGCAGCAATATTCTATGTGGACTTTCAGATTTTGGCTCATACAAAGGTATATTTTATTGGTATTTTTCTTAATTAGCTCATCTTTGTGCTCATTTATGCTAAAATGTGAAAAAATGAGGGGGTTTTCCCGTCTTTGATAATTATTATCAAAGTGTTCTCCTCGGAAGACCATTTTTTACGTTATTGTTTCTGAAAATATTTTCAAAATGCAATCATTACGAGTTTTCAAAAAATTGGTCCTCTTAGGAGAAAATGGTCAATTTTTGAAAATTAGGGAAAATTAAAACTGACCACTGCACATATAAGTGATGTTGCATTTTAACACGGCTGGCACTAACTGCTGTGGTTAGCTCAGTGGGTATCGAGGATGCTTTGCAACCTGTACCGCATGGGTTTGGATCCCATCTGGGATATCTTTTTATTTATTCTTCTTTTTATTTTTTTTTATTTTTATATTTATAAAATACTATTGTAAAAATTTTCTTTTACAAATATTAGTTTTTAAAAATGAGCGTTATCTTCTTCAAAACACTACTAGCAGATCAAGCCAGTTACATTTTTATACACTTAACAGTGATTAATCTACACACATCACCCGTGAATTCTTAGTGAAGCGTGATGTAAGTTAATACTTTATTGTTCAAGTTTTTCTGTTTATTGTATAAAGATGAAGAATGAAGATTATGGATGTAAAGGTTTGTTCAAAATCTTCGGCTCTTCAAGGAAAAACAAGTTTACACAAACGAAGCGCTTGTTTTTCATAGACCTGGTCTAATAATAGAACTCGAAAATCTCAGGTGTTTAAAAATACACCGTTACGTCATTCATCTATTCAAGCAGGGGGCAATGTGAACAGCGCCTATCAAACCCGCCATACCTCTTTGTCAATTTAAAAAGTTTTTACTTTGCTTTAGGATTGTAATAAGAACGTGGATTTGTATGGTGGTTGCAAATCCCTTTTTTCCATATATTTAATACGAAATGGGCAAATAGAGCAAGCATTTTACCAAGAATTATTTAATGCTACCTTAACTATTAAGTGCTAAAACATATGTATTCAATTTTTCAAATAGAAGAGTTATATATTATATACGATTTCTTAATCGATTATGCTATGAATATATCTGGGCTTCAAAGTTTTTCTTTTATGAACTTAAGTGCTGTTTCATATAATTTCCTATCAGGAATTAAAACCACATCTAGCTGTCAATATGCATTTCACCGAAACTGTTAAAACTATTTATATTTCATTCTGGCTGAAGGATGTGTTAGATAAAACTATTAAATAGGAAGCAATTTTGCTATTAAAGTATTATCATAAATTTAGTTCTTTTCTATTTTAAGTTACGTCAGTTTTGGCAGTTAATATATCATTTTTGTGTTTTATATTTAAATAATCGCTGATAATTGTTGATTATCGCTGAATTATGATAAAAATAACTAGATTATCGTAACATGACCAAGTCTGTAAACACCAGTTACAACGCATTAATATAGCACTTAAATCTTAGAGGCTTTAGAGGTATAACAATTGTCTTTATCAATTAATATCTAAAGGCAATATATGTTCTTAGCAAAAATTATAAAATTGTATTTGAAAATGTGTATCTGAATAAGTTAATGCACTATGTTAGAGTCTGTTTCAGCAACGGCAATTTTATACAACTACAATGGCTGCTTACAAATATATTGGTGACTCATGGATATTGCAAGCCCAGACTGTGTTTAATTTGCTAGTGTCAATGTTCTTACTTTGCTTTGTGATTAAAACATGTATTGGTATTTTGTTTTTAATTTCGTTATCCTTGATATGTTTGGCATAGCTAATCTAGTCTCCATTTTGAAGCGCACGTTCTCGGTGGTGAAAGTTAAAATGTTTAACTGAACTTCCTTTAGATCGTGAATTGTTTTTTTAATCTATATTCGTTATCATTTTACCCTAATATTAATGCTGGGGAGAGACGTTTCTGCAAAATGATGACTCATAACCGAAACCGATAACTTATGCCCAACAACTTACTCTAGCTACCCCCGATTTGATTGGAGATGTATACCGAGACGGTTACTATCTTAACCTAAATAATTTCCATGACATATTGTATTCAGTTAAGTGTAATGGCAGGGGACGACTCAATTGTTAATATCCTGTTATTAAAACATCGAAAAAATAATGCATGTGTTTCAAATGTAATAATTGGTAAAATGGAATGTTGTTATAAATCTAGGTCTTTTAGTGTCATTCATTCTGGACAAGATTACCGAGAGTAAAAGAAAAGAAATCTGATTTTGTTGTTAATTTGCTATCACAGTTTCACTCCGGAATACTTTTGGTAAAACTTTACGGCAGCAAAAACAACTTAACAATTTATTTATTTTTCACTAGGTTTTTAACTTTTTATCAAAAACTTATCAAAAACGACACCAGTCCAAATTATGCAAATTTATTACATGTCAACTGAGATACATTCGATAAGTTTTGTTCTTTACATCACTAAAGGTGGAATATGTCGTTTTCCCTGTTTTCTCAGTTTCGATTACTTGCAAGCTAAACAGGATACCCTTACCCTTCCGAAACACAAGGCCTCATGCCTCGGTTCTAAGTCTTTACGATTTGGATATTTGAATATTGACTGATATGTTCGGTTCTGAGGGTGATGAAAATAATGAAACGTACATGAGAATGATGAAACCAGAAACATTTGATAAAGATTAAATATAAAAGTTTTGCAATACAAGCCATATTGCAGTTGATAAAAAATGTATGATCAAATGTCCAACACACATTCACAATTTTATGATAAAAGGAATTTTGGATTTTTTTTTAATTTTAAAAACCTAGAAGCCGTATTTTAAAAATCTCTAATAATTTTGAGCTAATAGATCTTCATCTTTGATTTCATACCCTAATCATCTCACAATATTAATTTGAAATGTAACTGACATTCCTACAGGCATTCATGATTAATTTTTCAGAGTTCTATAGCCGTTTTAATAACATTCTAGTACTAATTGAAATATTTCAAGTTGAGTCTCAAGTACATGATGTTAGAAGAATGCTAATTATACATATACACCTGAGACATCTTGTTTATACCTCAGTTAGGTAACCGAATAAATAGCCAAATCATCAAAGAAGCATATACCATATAAATGTTATGAAGCCGAGTAACATTTATCTGTCTTCCAAACGTTCAAAATTAACATTACAACAGTAAGTTAATACACTTTTTACAAAATATAATTTTTTTAATTTTCGAAATGAAACTTTATAAGCTAAATTTTACTGTGTGGAATTGAATATAATATAAGGTTTCAGTTGTCCACACGTATAAGGTCTCTGTGTTAAGAATTACCCTGGATGCATTTGAAGTCCCATAGTTCCATGGTCCTTTCCTTCAATTTTGATTATACACGTAGCGGATGTTGTTACCTTAACAGGAGGTCTTTTCCCATACGAAGCTGGTGAAAATGTAAATGGTGAAGCTGGTGAAAATGTAAATTAATTTGTCAAGTTCAACCATTTTACTTTGCTTTCAGGTTGTGATTTGGACATGGGTTAGTATGTTTGTTTTCATTACATAGGGCTTGTGGTGAACTCCTGAATAAAAAAATAAAGTGAGGTACACGGAAAAACACCTACAAAGATGAATTGCGATTTGTATGGCTTTAGCATACTCGATCTATGAGAACAAAATCCCCTGTTTTTGATTGATACTGCATATTGTCTTTTATACAATGTGTTATATAGCATATAATTGAACATTGATGATCTTGGCATTAGAGCAGAAAGTCAAATTTATATAATGCCAATGCTATACATAGGCGAAGTACGAATACAAATTAACTTTAGGTGAACAATGACGGTTCATAATCATTAAAATCATATCACGAAACATTTCCAGATTTCACCTAGAAGGAATTTATATTAGAAACTTTAAGTAATTTTAATAATGTTTAAATAAGCAATTTATAATTGCCAGTTATACAGTTTTAAAATTTTGAATTTCCGTTTTTAAAAACCTGCTTAGAATGAAATGTATATGTTAAGGAGTATCGTATTCAATTTTTCAGCCATTTTAGTTGCTGAGGGTTTGCCTCGGGTGACCCATAAAAGTTATCAATATTAACAACTTAAAAAGTTGTTTCTAAGTAACAACACAGTTTTGAATCAAAATCGAATACTTAATAGTGTTACACTTGAAAAAAATGGACGAATATGTTTGTGTTTGATTTAGTTTTGTTAGGAAAATAAAAAGGGATTCTATTTCCTTTTGGTTGCTTCAGAAATCACATTTTATAATTGACTGAATAAATAAGCTGTTGATTTAGAGTTGCATGACCGATTTATCTTTTCTATTTCGAATATAACTGGTATAGATTTATGTATAATATTTACAAATAATTTATATATATTTACATTAGATGAACTCCATAGTATGAGAAAAATCAATTTGTAGTTTATATACTACAAACAGGCCAAACCCATTTTCAAAACAAAAATAATATGAAAATGGGTAAAGTTAATTAAACATATAATCAGATGTCAATGCATGATTTTGATTTATATTGATGTTTAATTAATTTTTGTTTTATCAATTGCTATGTTTCTTAAATCCTATCTGAATTTAATATAACTGGCGTTAAACTACTGATAATATCTACTGATAACTTTATTTACATTTACTTAGATGAATCTGACAATCGATATTCTGTAAACCGATGTCAATATGTCAATGAAGGTGGTTGATTTAAGCACCCGACCTCACATCCCTGGGGAAAAAGGCGCGTGTAAACCTAATTTACCAGTTTTCAAACTTTTTACTTTGGCTTGGGATTGGAATTGAGATTTACACATAGATTGGTGTGTTTGTTTTTATCTATTATCTCAATGTTATTTGTCATTGTCGTTGTGCCTTCATTGATACTTGTTTGTTTGAATACTGATTTTGATTTTGCAAATGGCAAGTATTTTTCCTAAATTTTAAACATATATGTTTTTACACTCATCGGCAATTAAATAATATGGGTCAGAAAGACCTCTTAAATAAAATTTTCCAAGGAATCGTTTAAATTAAAATATCTGAAACATCTGAAAAAAATTGAAAATATATAGTAGGCAAAATAGGGTTTTTAAATGCGATTAAGTCGCACTAACATGTAATATATATAAAACATATACTTACTTGTTTAATCCGAGTTTCTCACACAAACTGATATAATTTTTAAATATATATTTAAATAGTCCACAGCAGATATGTAACAGATATATATAATACAGATAGTAATCAGCAAATTTGCAACCTGTTACAGACAATCACAGCAATAATGCTGTTCATCATATCCTGATCGAACAGATAATGTATATATACATGTGTGTAGTTAAACAGATGCTTCCCTAACAGGTTATTATCCGAGTGGTTACTTTAACATCGCGTTGGCGGTAGTAATACGCCCGTGTTTCAAATACTGGCGGATTTTTTGAAAGGGCGGTAAGATGCGTAGTAAAAGGGTAAAGTAGCAAATAGAGTTTTTTAGGAACGAATGAATGATGCGTTAAATGTCACATTTGTGGATATGTTGTTAGTCCATTAAAATTTGGTTGGTTGCTTAACGTCGCGTCAGCAATTTTTCAGCTATTCGCGACGAAAACTATTTTATTAATTTTTATGGATTAATTTACGACCAACTTTGTGTATGCATGTGAAGTACGAGTGTGTTGTATGGTCTACCTTGTACTAGTGCGCACCCAGGGCGACATTAACGTGCTAGCTCACAGAATCAGTATACCACAGACGTACTACTCCCTGAGTCCATTAAACTGATATCAAATGAACCAGTGAAGGCCAACGGCAAGGAAAATTTACTTTCTCACATGTTGTCTGAGCAAGGCTTGAACCTACAGCAGTGAGGGACCCTGGATTTGAAGACTCACGTCTTATCCATTAGGCCACCGCGGCTTCTAGTCCATTATAAGGATGTGTATGAGAAGGCTAGTGTCTTAGAACATGTTATGTTACATTGACACAGTGGAGGTGGTAAATGAATATAATATCATATTTTTCAAAGTGTTATTGGCGAATGAAAAAAGTGTGTATGAGAATTTTATTTCTAAAGTCGCATTATATCGTCTTCACAAAAAGTAGGTGGTAAATGGAAATTATATATCACATTTTTCGAATTAGTTTTGGTAAATAAAAAGATGTGTGTATGAGAATTGTATTTCAAAGAATATGTGATATTATTTACAAATAGTAGGTGGTAATTGGAAAGTATTTTCTAAATTATTTTTGGTGAATTAGAAAGATGTGTGTGTGTGTGTGTGCTAAGACGTCTAAGATTTCTAAGAACATGTTATGTTTAATTGACAAAATGTAGCTGGTAAATTGAGAGTAGTATATTACATGTCTGTAAATAATGTTGGTGAGAAAAAAGAATGATTGTATGAGGAAGCTAAATTTTTTAGAATATGTCATATTACCTACACAAAGAGTAGGTGCTAAACTGAAAGTCAGGTTATACTGTGTCCATAATAGAAATTGTATTCTTACCCATGAACACAATCTGATAAGCAGTCTAATGAATAAACATAGAAATGCAGTGCCCATCTACGGCGTAGCTGCAGATATGTTTTAGGTTTTTGCCCCGTGGATATGACAAAATCAGTAGGCAATAATTGTATATTATTATCAAAAAATACTATTGACTCATTTGCTGCTACTTAAAATGTGAAATTTCTCAAATACTAATCTTTACTTTTTCATGCAAAGTATTTCCTGAGCTACATTTGACAAAACATATTTTGGTCCTTTTGGGTATCTTTTCAACATCTTGAAAACAATTCTGGTTTCATAGTTTTGGTCAAAGCACTAATGATCTAGTGATCAGGAATTGTATTCTGAAAAGGCCGTTCAGTATGGTAAAATTAAAAATAGTATATCTTGTAATTCCACCCTTTATGTCTGGATAAAGTCAGAGTGTTACGCTTTCATCCCCGGCAATGTTTAGTATTACCAGAAGAGCCCCTATTTCTAAATGATAACGATTAATCACTCTCTGAATACCGAAAATAAAAAATACATATTGACTGCTGAAACAAAATGTTTAGAATTGACAGCACCGGACATTTATTTGTCATAAGTTTCATATTGGAGCTACGATACAGACCTGTCGAAAGTTTAACGCTAAGTTAATCTAAAATGAATCGAAGTAGAGTTGTCGAGCTAGGGATAGTCAGTGGATGAAAAGCTATCGAGAAATATATCATCTGTCGAACAATTATCGAACTATAGCAAATGAGGAGCCGAGGTGAACTGCCGATTCGGTACTTATCTGCTAGCTTAGTGTTAAATGGTCTGCACTGTGTGTGACATTTAATGGACTTTTGTTTATTTGATTCTATCATTGCACCAGATTGTGAAGTATACTATTATGCAACTTGTGATATTGATCCTGGAACAATTTATTCATGATGACTATATCCATTATATGACTAATAATTCATATCTCATAATACAATATATTCCACCTACGTTCATTTCCAAGGAGCACTATTTTAAATGCGAACTAATTTCACGGTGAGATGGATCATCACCAAGCTCCAAGTGCCAACAGTGTAACGTCTACCATGCGTCGTACACTAAAAACTACATGAATAATATAACCGTGTTCATATTTTGTCTATTATCTCATTTATAGAACCTATTAACCTAACTTGTCAGTTCCAAAGTTTTTACTTTGCTTCTGGATTTTGATTCGGACATGGATTAGTATGTTTGTTTTTTTATTATTTAACAATGAGAACTCCGCCATCTTGTGATGAGAACATAGGCTGGTATATGTCAGTGTTTGATTCTATTTATCCTGTGTGCCAAAAAAGTAGTTTTCCATAAATCCATGGGAAATTGATATACATATATGACAGAAAGTGTCGATTTAAAAACTTAAGATAAGTGTATAAACTTCCGATTTCCTATCACGGATATTACAATGCGTTATTTCTATCGAAGTACTTTTTTTCTTCTTTGAGATTACAGGCAATTTAATCATGATTGCCGTCAATTTATATTAAAACATAAGGCTACAATAGATAAATAAAAATGAAAATTGCATGTTGTTTATTACATTTGAACTTTGCGTATATTGTGCTTTAATATCTAAACGGTCATGCCAATATCACGCTTTTTCTTCCATTCACGAATGGATTATTTTTTATTATTTGAAAAAAAATGTTCTTACAAAAGTGCTAAAAATTGCAAATCCGGCTATTTATTTGCTTTTTCAGTCAATTTCTTTGGTTTTCAACTACAATATGATGACAAACACATAAATACATGTTCAAATCACAATCAAAAAGCCAAAATGAAAAGTATTTGAAAACTAGGAAATTTATTTTAATATGTGAAGTCCCCCAGAAAAGTAAGGTCTTGTATACTTAATGTTGAGTTTATGTTTTTATTGACTCCAATTGTTGATGAAACTGATGGCATAATTTCTTTTCTGATAAAAAAACTATGAAATCTATAAACAATCCGATGTGTAATTTGATTATTATTTAAAAATTAATGTTTTCGATAATTTCCAATTGTTATTTTTTAGTATACACTTAATTCTTAAAATCTTAATTTCTCAGCTTAATCTGACAGAACAATATCGTAATATCAGAATAAAAGTGTCCGTTTTATGTTCAACCATGGATCAGTGTTGTATGAACAAAAACAGGTAGCTTATTTTTTCATATTTAAACATCATTTTACCATGTAATTACAAAAAAAACCATAAAAATAAATTATTTTTTACTTATAGCAAATATATACATAAATTGTTAGCATATATTTCCAAATGAATACTTAATACGCTTAAAGCTAATTTTATAATGTACTACTAAACTATAATCTTATGGAATATGTAAAAAGTATTTGCACTTTTTCATTTATAGTTTATTGAAACAAATTGTTCCACCAACTCAACTGTAGATTAAAGGGTGTTTGTAAAAATATCTTAGCTATTTCATTTGTGTGTTATTCAAACAAGCTGTTCCGTTAATTCGCCTAATTATGATAAGTTACAGTTAACTTGATGATAGATATATGGGCGGAATTTAAGTCTTTGATAAAACTTTTTTGAAGATAACATATATCGTTGATATGAAAAACTTATTATTTTTACTATTTTGTTGACTTTGTTTGATTACTTCTTTCGGGAATAACGTTTTTATTCAAACTAAATGTTGATGAAAAGGGCTAGACGAATAATTAATAATGATAAAATATTAAAGGAAGACGGGTTATTTTTAAAAAAGGATTTGCAGAAATACTGCCCACCTTTGAAGATAAAGGTCATATACTTTTCTTATATAGGGATTGCTTGCTGCGGTTCCGTTTTGGGGTGATAACTTCTGTAATATTATCGGATTAGGAAAAGGCTTTATCTCTTTTTATTGTCAAAATTTTAATGTTAAAATCGATGCATTACGAAAAGAAGATACGTTCCCATTAATTAATTTAAATCAGATCATGACTCGTGCTATGTATTCAGACGATACCTTAGCAGTACGTTTTTCGTCTTAACATTTAGGTTAAGTTACATGTGTCACAAAAGCTAAAAAATAATTCGCATACTACATTCTGTGAATTCAATAATTCCTGCATGACACCTGTAGATAGTATTGGCTAAATTGTGACAATATTTCTGTTTTTTGAAAAAAAAACACTACATGTAATATAATCCATGCCTAATTCATATGCACACTGCATCCTGTTTCGGCGATTGCCTTTGTATGATCATTTGTCAGTTGTTTTTCGGTATGTTTATTGTTGATATTTATTAGTTAAGTGCGATGTTTGACAACAACTGCTCATAATTAATCAACATCATACAATCTGAATGATCGTTGAATTCCGGATGATAAACCAAATGTACTAGTGAATTAGTGACACAAGGTCAGTGTTTATATTGCCTCCCTCAGGACAGAATCCGACTAAACTAGACGGTCATTTCGGATTACAGCCCTCATCAGAAGTGCTAAGACAAAAATTGTGAAACCAATTTTTTATTAATCTGATTGGTTGATAACATTAAGATAAATACATCATCAAATTTCAATTAAGTTTTAATTTACCTGACCAATTTTATTAAAAAATACCAATAACATTATTATACTGCTAATACCCTTGTTTGATCCTTTATGTGATAATAATTGTAATTTTAATTAAATTTTTATCACTCAGGTAATATAGGCATGCCTTTGGCAATGTTCATAAAATTTTATGATAATACTATTTTGTCAATTGACCCATTTTATTAATTTATATATTGACCACCATGGGGGAGGTGAGACGTTGTTATCGGTATTCCTGTATTATCGTAGATAAATAAACCGCGATAAGATATTATAATAGTCTATTGATCGAAATTGATTTCATGTCTTATTTTTTATTATTTCAAGAGATTTCATTTATTGATAGACCTTTGTAAGAAAAGTGAATGGGTTTATTTCATATAAAAAACCTTGCAAACGATATCTACATTTAGATCGTAGTAAATTTGAAATAATTTATTTAGTTATGTCCAACACTATAAATTCTTTTACTGATTAACAAATGCTTAAACAACGAAAATCAGATCAAATCTGTTTTCTGGAACGTGAAAGATATCGAAAAACCTAACAGAAACACAAAATTGAACATCGTGTACCGTCTGTTATGTTAGTTTTGGCCTTCCCTTATAACAAAAATATTGTCGTAATCTGCACCCTTGATAAAACTGTCAAATAAAATACTGTTTATCGCTATAAATATTAACTCATTGGATAAAATTATTATTTTTCACTGATATTGAGTAGTTTTGTTTTAACCTGTCTATAGTTTTCTCCATAAACCCACTTCTTTTTCTATATAGCAACTTTTTTTAACTTTCCTTTTTATGCAGTTAAACTTTCTGCTCTTTCTATTGTTCTTATTATTGTGCAGTGTTCACAGTTAATATGCTATGGTAGACCTTGTTCCACTTACCGAACCAGTAAACAACCAAACAAGCTTTTAATGTTGTTTTGGGATTTTGATTAAGGCAGGGACTGGTATCTTTGATTTAATTGCAATTCTATTTTATATCGTACAAATTACATATTATATCAGTTTTAATTTTACAGCACTAGACGGCCGTTTCGGAATACAATTCCTTATCAGTAGTGCTTGGACCAAAATTATGAAACAAAAATCATTTTGAAGATGTTGAAAAGCTACCCAAAGGACCAAAATATATTTTACTAAATCAAAGGAAATACTTTGCATGAGGGAGTATACCTTAGTTTTTTGAGAAATTTCAAATTTTAACTTGCAGGAAATTTAGACAATTATAGTATACCGTATAGCGGGTTATTTTGGCGGGGCTAAATTTTGGCGTTTTTGACCAAAAAAAGTCAGTTGTAAATTTTGGCGTATTTATTTTAGCGATTAAAACATGACAAGTTTTTATTTTGACGATTTTTATTACAATAGAAAACTGCTGTTAAATTCACAATGATATCTCGAAGTTTTCAAACTTCGTTTGTAAATAAAATGTTGAACTTCGAACAGCAAATCTATCGATATGGACAGTTCATTTGAATTAAATAAATTTGGTTGAAAGTGAAAGTAAATAACAACAACTGATGATATAAAATAAACTTACTTTATACGTTATAATACAGAGCACATGGCCGGTTATTAATAATCATCGGAACTGCCGGTAATACACATTGCCGTGCGCATTCCCATGAAATGTAAATAACAGAATATGAATATTTGATGATGAGATAAAAAATTAATCATCTGGCGTGGACTCAAGGTGTTTTACCGATCACGCACCTGTGGATTGTCATCGGATTAAGAGATTACTTAACTGATCATGGTTAATTACTAATTCCGAGTAACACTCGATGTTCCAGGCGAGTTATTTCGTTTCGCTCTATTACTTTCGGTGAAATCTGTATCATGGCTTCAGCTTGTGTTTTGTTTACAATGACTGACCACATGTCATTCTGATAAAATTGTATTCGAGCGAAAGAAGTTGAATTTTCACCAAATTTACACCTTCGAGAATTATTTATTGTTCGAACGAGCGGGGGTATTCGAGCTATCGTAGTTCGAGCGATCGAGGTTTATTTACATATGATTTAATAGGGATTTGGACGGGACCGGCAGATAACTAGAGAGTTATCCGGGGTATTCAGGGCATCGACGTTCGAGCGATCGAATTTCTACTGTATTCATTTTGTCACAGTGAAAGGTATTGTTAAGGTTATAAATTTTGACTGTTCTATTTTTTGGCGATAAATATTTTGGCGATTTTAATGCTACCGCCAAAATACGCCAAAATTTACACCCCGCGAAAATAACCCGCTATACGGTATTTCTGACAATAATACAAAATTATTGCCTACTGAGTTTGTTATATCCCCGGGGCACCAGCCATCAGCAGAGATATCGGCTCAGGGGTTTAAATTACATATTATACCAGTTTTAATTTTACAGCACTAGAAATCATTTTGTACTGATGAAAAAGTGTTATAATAAAAAACAAACAAGTCAGGTTATACTCCTGACATTCCAACAGGGAAGTGAGGCCGCATGCTCCGGAAGGGTATAACGAAAATGAAAGAATTACATGTTATCAGTTTCTCTCCCCTACGGGACAACGAAAATGTTTGATAAGAATTTTGTACTGACGAAACTATCATTCATACAATTTAGCAAAAACTACAGACAAACATATGTAGTAAAACAGTTAAGTTATTATTGCTTGACTTACTTCATATGATTGACATTTGTCATATTTTTCTTGCAATCACTTGTTATTTATTATAGCTTGTATATTTTTCACAGACAAAAAGAAATGTTACAATGTTCGAGTGCAAATCAACAAAATGAACATATAGCGCGTTTAGCTAGCTAAATAGGAGGTGCTTACCCTTCTTCAGCACCCAGCCTCACTTCCCTAGTGGAAGTTCACGTGTCTTACCAGACTTGACAGCTCCAAAGTTTTTACTTTGCTTCTGAATTATGATTGGGACATAATTGAGTATGTTTGTTTTTAATGTAATAAAAGCGAGGAATAACCTTTCCTTTGGACCGCGATAGGTCACAAAAACCTAAAAGAAAAAGAAAGTCAACTTAGTGTTCCACCTGTTATCTTAATCTTCAACTTTTGTCAATACACACATATAAATGTAATATTCATCTTTGATAATAAACATGTCTATCAACAAACCGTATCTGCATACAAATAATTCATTTAGTAAAATATTATTTTGACTTAACAACGTAATGCGGAATAGGTGTTTTTTATTCACACGTAAAATTAAATAAAAATGGTTGATGCCTACGAGTGATATATAGCAAAGATTCGAAAATGAAATCAAAAGGGATGATTTAATACAGAATTTATATATGCAAAATAAAAATGGAAAAACATTTGTGTATATTTTGGGATAAATGTAGCACCATAATCTAAAATATCATCCATTTGCACATGTTTGCATTGAATGTCATTAGAAAAGTCGATGAACTTCGCAGTTTCTTTCTAAATGGCAATACGACATAAACATCGAGACTGTGTTTGTTTTTTATATTCCGTATTCTAAAAATATCTTAAAAATTAAATATCATTTGTTCATTTTTGAAAGAATGGTACACACCCTTAAAAGATATACTTGTGTGACATTTTTGATTGACATTTATATAATTATTCACAATATTCTTGATAAACACATCAATAATCAGCCTACTGTTACCTAGCATCAAGACACGTTGTTGATGGAAATTCCTTAATTATAATATAGATTGCCAAAGTTGTAGATCTAGTACTTTTATAGAAAGTGCATTGTAAGAAAACTAATATATAATGAAATTCCTAATTAATATTTCCATTATATTGTAGCGATTGTAAAATTCTAATAAATTACTCAGGTGAATTTCTAAGCACACAATGCGATGATTAATAATGTGTAACGGATGTTTTTCCACATAATCACTCTGTCTATATGCAAACGTTATGACTTGTTTGTGTCTATTTTCAACTTTAAGTTTTCGCAGTAAAACAACTGCATCCCTTATTTTGTATAATGGTATATATATTGTTTAAATTTAATATTATGTTGTAGAGCTTGTTTCAACTGTCAAGTCGTTATACAACAAATCAAGCTTTTGCTTTTTGAATGTGATTCTCTACATTTGGACTGCTATGTTCGTTTATTTTAATTTCAGTTCTATATTATACTGTCAAAAACAATTGTTTCAAACTAATGAACAGGTGATATAACGATAACAAACTGATATATAACATTTGATAAAAAGGGTTCACATGTGACGAAACATTTAACAATAAATTTTGGGAAAACCAAACAGATATACGTAGTACAGTAATAAAGTTAATATTTTTGTATGATGTGGATTTCACTGTTTTTCGGACAATAAGTGGTTGTTTATCATAACCATTTTTAAAATTGTATAATTGTTGTTGAAAAAGAGTATTAATCATATAAAAAATCTCAAATTGCCATATAGTTAATTTTGAAATTATTGCACAAAATGCAATATGTAAATGGTTAACAATATTGTTTTCTACCTTATTTAAATTGGGCGCAGGACATTTGAGCGACAGTTTAAATCTACTCACTGCTCAAGTATAAAGGGTAGACAGAGAAAAGGTTTAATGATTGAAAGTCGATCGCTTAAAGACCCTGGGATTTAAATATCTGGCTAAAACATTATACTTTATAAATTAAATTTTACTAAGTTTTAACAGTTTTGGGAGATGTGGTGCTATACATTTAATGAATTTTATATAGATTTTAAATAACTCTAAATCCTAATATTTCACGCCGTGTGCAGAGAACAACAGACTTCAGTCTGGCCTACGGGAAAGGTGAAGAAAAAATGTCGCTCAAATGTCTACCATATGTTTGGAATTTCGCTCAAATGGGTTAAAATTCTGTCGCTCAAATGCCCATTACTTCGTCGATCAAACGTCCGTTTATTTTCGCTCTATACTTTCGCTTAAATGTCCAACGTCGTTTAAACCATGCAACAAACGTAAAAAAACATATTCATATAGAAGTAATATGTACTTACCTTTATTTGATGGTATGACGACTGGCTGTAATTATCTTGTTGATGATTTGCTTTGTATTCAAAGGTTTACACAAGATTATGAACACATTATAAAATACACGTATTCATATACAAAATTAAAAATTAAAAAAAGTTTCAATATCACTCAACAGCTGTACAAGTCGTCACGTATAATCCCAGTAATGATACAGAACATTATTTATATGCAGTTTCAGTGTGTGATTACACCCTCAACAGATGATCAGATCTGTTACATTTAAATACTGCTATGAGTCTGATTGCGAAGATATATCGCAACTGGTTATATATAGGATTTTTAACATTCAGATCATTAGCGGTTCATTGACTTTTGAAGAGGCGGGATTCTTGGAAAAATGAAATTGTATTTTCCTTGGTAAAAAATTCTGATAAATTAAACTTCATGAATATTTATATTATTTGATCGATATTATATACATGTAGTCGTTAAATATAGCGAATGATTTAACCGATGTCTAAATCACAACCCCAAAGCAAAGTAAAAAATTGAAACTGGCATATTAGGTTAAACATACATTTCTACCATAGACACGAGGCAAGGTGTTCAGGCACAGCTGTACAGGTCGTTACATAAAATCCCAGTGATGGAACAGAACACTATGTGTATGCAGTGTCTGTGTGTGATTATACCTTTAATAGATGATTTTTTCTGTTTCACTGAAATACTTCTATAACTCGGATAACGATGGTAGAAATGAGGCCGGATGCTCCGGAAGGGTTAATCTCCTGTTAAAAGTAGCCTTTCTGGTACATTGTGAAAACACTCAAATGGTATTGCAGCCATTTTAGTTCTATCAAATTGAATATCCCCGTGTTTTCTCTTCAATTTTGTTTGATTTTTAGTAGGGAGTTTATGATAAGTTCTTTTTGTGATACCGTATCAATCAAATTGGTTATGGACTAAGACGTTTGTTAATTTAAATGACCGACTAGATGACATTTTATTCTATTTTTAAATAAAAAAAAGAGAAAAAATTAAAATCTAAAGCTCAAAATCTGTTTTTAAGAAGAAACATAAACGTCGTATCAAAAGTCCTTTGTTTCTAATAAAACAGCTTTAAATAATCACATCCACAAAACTATTATGTATGTATTTATGTATAATTGAAATATCAAGATCACCATCGATATAAATATTTAATATTTATTTAATATTTAGTATAAATGTAATATAGCAAAATCAATAAAATGTCAAATAAAAACGACATAACAAGACTATTTGGTATCGTATGTAAGTTGTTAGGTGTAGAGTCGAACTGTAATTGACGTACCACCGGCCATTCCTTTTATATCTCAACACTGGCCGTCATTACGGTTCCAAGACAGCGCAAAGGCAACTAATGGCGTACCAGTGTCAGTGACGTCATAAAATGGCCGAGTTTTTATACTTTGTGTGTGCAATTTAAACAAACTGGGCCTTTGCCGAAACATTGTGTGCGTGGCCGTCGATCCGTCAATTGGGTTCTAAGTAATACTTTCCTATATTTGAAGGTCAATACGGAGAAATTTGACAAAGTTAATTTGATAAAATTTGGAAAAAAGGGATTTTAAGTAAAACTTTGAAAGTTGCAATTTAAGTTTACACGTGAACCAGGGAAGTAAGACCTGGTGCTCCGGAAGGCTAAACACTTGCTATTCATTTAGCAACGCTCGCAACGTGTGAATAATCAAAATGCAAAATTAAACTATGGGATGTCAGATATATCAAGGATGATATAAAATTGGCACCGGGATTTACAAGAACACCTATTTCCGTGTATGGAAGCTTTTTCTCAACATTATTGTAATTTATCTTTTTTGAACTGGTGCACATAGCAGATTAGATGACATACACGGAATTGTAAATATAAGAAGTGATTTTGTTTTGGTGTTACTTCATGATAGTATGAAACCGCGTATCCCGGGTACTTTAACCTGAAGAGTGAAGTTCTTCATGTACTCTCCACTCTTCATGTACTTTGTACGCGGAACATCCAGTATCATATATGCAAATAACATATACCTGTTCGTTTGACCTTTCATTAGGAATATTCATATAGAAGGGTCCATCCAATGCATAGGTAGCATTAGGATTCTCAGTTAATACATATACACATTGCCCATGATTAGTGTTCATATCAGGTAGATGCAATATACACGCGAGATCCCTATTACTTAAATTTACTTGTCCATAATGAATATTTAAATCAAATGTCAAGCGGACATGTCAATGTTATTTATGACCCCAAAACAATGTCACTTTTTATATACTTCGATATGATATTGTGTAATGTTTAAATAATAAAATAATGAAAAGAAAGCAGTATTTTTCGAGGAAAGTATTTTATTTATCAGCATAGAAGTGCACATAACCCTTATATAGATTAAAGTTCACAAGTACTTTCCTTTATAATGATTTACATCATATCGATAAATTTATAGCGGAAATTACCCTTCCACAATAGATGGTGTCTTTCAAAATATGTTAATCATAATCCTTTTATTGAGTAAGATTATTGATAATGGTTTATAGAAAAATTCACCATGGCGAAATACACAAAAAGAATGACTGATACAACAAACATACTGTAAAGGGGACAATTTTCGAGTGGGTATAGAAATTACCGCGAAAATTTTACCCACGCGAAAATGTCTACTAAACAGGTTAGTATATCACATATATAGTATATACACCCACTCATATAAGTTACGCGAAAATTACACCCACACGAAATGCCAATTTCAGAAATCGCGAAATTTTCAGCCCACAAATATAATCCCTTTGCAGTATCAATTTCAGTCTATTTACTATATGTATATACTTTTTTATTGGTTTTTATATCTATAAATTAATTCCTTATTTATTTATTTATTTTTATTTATTTATTTTAATATTTCATTTGATAATTTAAATTGATATTAAGTACTCTTGGAATTAAAGTATAAAATATGCAATAGATATATTAAGGGTTTCAGTAATATTTAAGGGCGAAGTATGAAACCATTACTCAAACCAATCTAATATGCGATTAATTTCATACGAAATTTATGTCAGCAAGCTTTTCTTAATAGATGATTTAAACTCCTTGTCACTAAACTGTTTATATATAAATCATCTCCATATCTTGTTTATTAGAATTTGGTACCTTTATTAATAATAAAGAAAAAAAAAATGTCACAGATTTGAGTTGATTGATACTTATGGAACAAATGGTTGAGGATATGTGATTTTTCCCAATGTTTTTCTTTTTTTTATATAAAAACTATTTATTTTGTCGAACCATTAATACATTTAATGTCTGTACCGTTTCCTATAAAAATGTAGCAGCAGTACAATAACGTCTAAATTCATGTCAAATTATACATAATTTGAATGGATTAGAATATTCAAACATTATATCATTCTATGTTTCATATCAAGCAATGTCAAGCTCAAATTAATACCTGTCAATAAATATTTTTTTGAGTTGCACATGATTTATTAACTTTAAAAGGTGTTCCGATATGATACGAGCAAGTCTAGATTGTTTCACTTTGATAGTGTTAATCAGGTTTTGGATGGTGGAGGAAACCGGGGTTCTTGGAAAACGCCACCAACCTTTGGGGAGCGAACTGACATTTATTTTGCACTAGGAGTACAACGAGTAAGGTTTGAACATATGCGTTTAGATACACTGCAATACAATACGTTAGTCAGACCTTTAGACTACTGTGTGTTGGTTCTGAACATTAATTGTTAATAATTTCAAAAGTTTTGTAGGAACTTATCTACAAATAATTTCCCCATTCTAAAACTGACAATATATGTATTGTAGTTAAGTTTTAAATTTTATACCTTTTACTTACATTTATTATTTTATTTTTTAAGTGTTAAAGAAAAAATCATAAAAAATATTTAAACACATCCCTGGATGCATTTTATCGCTATGGAGTTATCTGTCTAAATTTCAGAATTTTACATGTTTTGTTTTATGTTTTTGAAATATTTTAGTTAAGCATTACAAAATATTAAACACTTAAGAATCATTCCTTCTACATAATATATTTTTGCTAAATCTTGTTATCAATGTTAAGCATTATTCAGCTTAATCTAGTCAATTCTATGAGAAGCTTGTATACTATTTCTTATTGTGCTCACTTTGATATTCCACAGCACAAGTTACCGCAATCATGGCCCCACAGAACATGAAGATTTTCAGCTTCAAAATAAAAAACGTCTTTCAAGAAATAGGTCTGTATCGTTCCAATGATGTTGTTATGATACAATTAGAGAGCTTTTATCGTGATGGACTAATCATACAGAACAATGTCACTAACATTACAAACCAAGATAAATGTGCTAATGTAAACAGTCTTATTTTTACCAAACAATGAATTAACAGTGTTTTCATTTGGTTTAGTGAATTAATAAAAAAGCGACATCAAACAAAATTGTATGGTAATAAGAACGTTTTATTAAAACATGCATCGATCAACAATAGAGGTCATGTATAAATGTTCGGCAACCTATAGCTAACGAACATTTCAAATTACTGTCCCTATGGCTTTTTTCTAAATATTTACTTTATCTTTCAGAATCCAAGCCTATGATGACGTTGGATTTGCCAAGCAAATAAAGAATGATTATTGTATTGCTGAATACTTATTAAACGTGATGTCCTTTAGTGGATCTTTAAACAGTATTTTTAACGGTTAGTTATATTATAAAGGTCACAATAATGTTGTTTTTCTATACCGCAATAATATTTTTTTATGAATACAAACACGATAAGCTCGAAAGATAATTAAGAAAAAAGGTTCTGCAAAAAATGATTGACAAAAAGTATAGTTCACTATGTTATTTAATGATGTTCATTTAGATGGATACGTTTTTACCGGCTAGGCTCAATTCCATAGCTTGTCTTAATAAAATTTGCACTATTGCGAGTGGAATGATGGTGTTTTTTCGAACTATCTGATTTATTTCTCAATCCCAGGTTTAAGTGAAAATAGTCTTGACTTGAGCATCAAATTTGAACTTCATTACTCCACTATATTCTATTCTTTACTTTCCTTTAGGGATTAGTTGCTATATTATTGCAGCTGCTACTATCACATTCAACATTCGAAAAACAACATACAAGACAACGCGAAAAGATAACGTTTTGTATGAAATGAGTATTCTTTTTTATCCTAGTTATAAATTTCTTCCAATGTTTCTATGCTTCTTCATTCTCAATTTTGATTTCTAAATATCTACATAAGAAATGCCTACCATTCAGGAGCACCTGCCTCAGATCCCTAGTGGAAGTTCGCGTTACATGTTTGACTTTATAATTTGCAGCTTTCTTATGTCTTCTGGGATTGGAATTTGAAAATAAACCAATATGTTGTGCTTGAATTTATACGTATTACTGTAATGCCGAATGGGATTAGAAGATCTTAACTTAAATGAATAATACATGCAATTTATCAATTTAAATAAACTGTTAAAATGCAGCAGTACCTATTCTAAGACCAATATATCTTGTATTGAATTACTCTTTTCTATTGTTATCTTTCTATTGAATACATTATAGATGAAAATTTCATAAATATGCAACATTCCTCACAGTGAATTTAATATGTAACATAATTATATAAATTTAAATAATCCGTTAAAAATGCCGAAGTGAATTTTCTCAAACCAATTTTTGGTTAAATATGATTCATTGTATTATTGTATAATTCCCTTAATTTTATCGGCAATAGAGTTGCGTTCATCAATATGCAATATTACTCATGATAATTTTCTTCAATATAAATGTAATAAGGCTAGTGGTAATTGTAAATTTCGACAAATTGAAAATATTTTAATACCGCAACTGAAATACAAAAAACATTTTTAAAACAGATTTGGGTTCATTTTGAATGCCCACCTTTATTTCTATATTCATTATTTGATGCATAACATCACTCTCCGTGTAGTTTTTTGGAGTTAGTACCAAAGAAAAGGCACGCCATTTCAAATGCGCTTACCCTTCCAAAGGACCCTGTCTCACTTCCCTGTTCTACGTCCACGTGTTGAACGTAAATTGTTAGTTCCCAAAGTTTTAATTTTTCTTATTATGGATATGAATTTGGATTGGTTTAGTTGCCTTTTATGTAAATTGAATAAATACAACAATTGTTATAACATCAAAAGCTGGAAACATTCGTAGAAAAGGCATCATTCATGGAAAATCAAACATTAGTAGGAGCTTTGGGTCTAAAGCGCGCACTTAATGTGCGCTCGAACTCAACTCAGTTATAAGGCGCACGAGCATGTAAAAATAAATATATCAAGGATATTTTTAGCTTCAGAGAAACCATACTTATAACGATTGATATGATGACGGTCATTAAAGTGAGGGTCTTCATTGGCCTTAATCATGTCACCGAGTGAGCAATGAATTTGTTAGAAGCAATGAGAAAATCACAAAAACATCTTTATAAAGTACAAAGCATTAAGTGTAAAATATCACATTTAAATACGGAAATTCGAATCTTATATTATGAAAAAATTATTATTAGAATCATACGGTCGTAGAATTGATCTAGCAATCAATGACAACTATGTGACAAAAGCAGAAAAAGTATTGGTAAAAATTATTGTTTGTAAGATCGTTAAATAACTTACATGTCTGCACCGTTTCCTTTTGACAAAAGATAGTAATGTTGTCGAATTACATATTTTGGTTTTATATTTGAATGGATGAGATTATCAAACCAGGGTCTATTTGTATTCAATGTGTAAATGACGATGTCTATGTATTATGAAAAAGTAGAGTTATGTTTTACATCCCCTTCAATATTTTATTTACTAATCAATTCTGAAATTTTGAAACCTGATAGAATCATTATCTTTTGGCAATCAAAATGGGGATTGATTTTTTTAAACACGGAACTGGGATTCGTACACGCGAAATCCATAAAAATACTCTTTTGACAAAAAAGCACTGATATCCCGGTATACAAAGTACAATGGAAGGTAGTTTGCAGTCCTTCAAGTTTTCCCTGTACAATTGGTATTGTTATCGCAAATTATTTCGAGTTCGGATTACACTTCCTTTTAGCTATTCATAACGTTTCTTTACTGAAGTTCTTTTTAGTCTGGTTTATCCTTCTTTTGAACTTTGGTTAACGACACCTTACTCAATATATTCCCGCGCAATGGTTATCGGTATCACAAGGCTGTTTCTAGTCCGGATAACACGTCTTTTGAGCATGGATAATAGTGCCATGTTAATTTTATTCCCGATTTGTGTGTTATCGTTAGGCTGTTTCTTGACCTTTGACTAACGGTGCCTCATTCAATCTGTTATCACTAGATATCAATCAGTTACAATTCCCTCTGTCCTCGTCGGTGTCTTTTTCCATTTGTTTTCAAATTATTTTTAAAGATGTTTTCTTAAACCTCCAAGGTCAATCCATCAATAAACAGATACCTTTACCCCAACTCTTTGTAAGTAATGCTGCCAATCTGATCCCTTGTGGTCGTGTTATAAACTACTCTTACCTCAGATTACAGTAATTATCATACCCGCAGATATCTATCAATCAATTTGAATACCGATATTGATCTCATGTTTCTGTAATTTAGAATATTTTATATTCTGGTGATTCTCAACAAAACGTAAGGATAGTTTTTCTATAGGTTAGATGGTTGATGTCCTACTATTTAGACAACATTGCTTGATATTTTTAAAGAGATTTGCTGCGAAATGATTCATTTAAGAGTGATTTTTAACTATGTTTACAGAATTTCAAAGCCGTATAATGGCTGTCGTTCGTGGTTGTTTTAAGTCCGAATTACATTTTCCTTAACCTTTCTATTACGATGTCTTACTCACTTTTTTCTACGAGCAATCGTTATCGACAAGTTGTTTCTGGTCCCAACGGTGCTTTACTCAAAGTATCCCAGTGCGGCTGATATGGTTATCGTTAGGATGTCTCTCTTCTCGGCTATGTCTTTTTCAATTTGTTTTTAAATCAATTCCCAAGACGTTCTCTTCAATCTCAAGATCTATCCAAGAATTAATGGATATTTATTCTCCAGCTCTTTTTAGGTTATGCTGCCAATCTCGTCCCATGTATTATTTTAAAAACCAAGCAAAACTCTATATTACAATAATTATCATACCCACATATATTTATCAAACAATTTGAATCTCGATGTTGATCTCGATTGCCTCTGTGGAATTCAGAATATGTTATATACTGTTGATTCTAAGAAGACCGTAAGGGTAATTATTCAACAGGTCAAATGATTTATGCCCTAAAACTTGAACAACGTTGCTTGATATCGTTTAAGAGGTTTGCTGCGAAATGATTCATTTAGAGAGATTTTTAATAGAATTCCAAAACCGTACAACGGGTTTCGTTGGCGCTAGGTTGTTTTCAGTCTGAATTATATTTTTCCTCAACCTTTCTATAACGATATATTGCTCCCTTTATCCCCAAAATCGGTTATTATTTTCGCAAAGTTCTTTCCGGTCCTTAGGATGCCTTACTGAATGTGCCCCCGTGTGGCTGATATTGTTATCGTTTGGATGTCCCTTGTCAGGATAATTCTTCCCTTTAAGATTATGATAACAATATCTTACTCAAGTTACCCAATAGTTTCTGGACAAAGATCAGCAGTATCCAGAGTTTTAACTTCCCCTGTCTTCTGTAGTATCTGTCTTAATTGGCTTTTAATGTATTTTCCAAGATGTTTTCTTCAATCTTCAAAGATAAACCACACTTGACGGACAATTGTAGTCGACATCTCTGTAAGCAATACTACTAATATCTTGTCCCATGAGATTATATGCTAAACTACTATACCCTTTCAATTACTATAATTATGATACCCTCAAATATTTATCAATCAATTTGAATCTAGATTATTCGTCTCTCTGTAATTCAGAATATGTTAACGCTAAGCAGACTGTTGATATTAAACAGAGGGTAAGGATAGTTTAGATGCTTAATTTTTACCAAAAGCATTGCTTGATATCGGTTCTATGTACAATCTTAGATCACAGCATTTGTATCCGCCTAGGTCGAAATCCCATTAGGGAAGAGATCTTAACGTTAAAATGTGTCAGTTCGCTCACCAAAACGCTTTCTTTTGATACAGACATTAAGATCGATAAAAATGATAGAATAACCATTTACTATTAAAGATAAAATTAAAATTTAATAGAAAATTTTTAAAAGTTTTAAATATTTTCTTGACATTAGTAGATTTTCTTTTAAGCCACTTAGTGTTTTCGGGACCGATAGCCAAGGTTAACCTTGGTTAAAGTCCCTCTCAAGCCAATCATAGTATGAACAAGTTTGTTATTTTGCTTGCTGAAAGAAAGTAGGTGATTCTCTCGGATGGTACGGTCTACTCTACCATTTAAGAACCAACAACCTATATCAAAGTAAAATAATTTTTACATTGGCGTAAGACACCAATCTGCTCTTCCTAAGAATGTTAAAATACTGTTTGTGACAGATATTCGACAATAAATAACATTTCTGCCATGTTCTGTTCCTAAAGTAAAGAATGTAATAAGTAGCAGAGCATAACAAAGAATATGAATCGATTCTCAAATAAACATAATATCATATCATCTACGTATACCCTACTGTCTAATAAATTACTTGACAAAAAAAATCGATGATACTAGTCTTCAATGAGTCTCAGCAGAATAATATAAAATGGTGTGCTGTAAAGAGTTATAATAAAAAACTATCAGGGGATAATTTACACCGTTTTATTAATACCTTTCGTTTTCTGTGAAATCATTTTTTTTTCAAGATGTCCATTTTCTAATGGTTTTAAGATAATGTACCATTTGTTTTAAAGAAATGTGTGAAATCATTAATTTTCCTGAAGTTTAATTTTCGTCGTTCTATAAGTTAGTTATTGAGTGTTATTCGTTGTGTTTGCTATCGCCGAAATTATGTTTGTCTATCACAGTATTGTTGATAAGTTTGATGTCTCTGTATCCAGGAATGCCCCCGATATATTTGACTTCTCATAGTTCCATGTTCCTTTCACACAATTTTGATTACACGTGGCGGGTGTAGCTAGCGAAACAGGAGGTGCTTACCCTTCTGGAACACCCGGCCTCACTTTCCTGGTGGAAGTTCACGTGTCTAACCTGTCAGTTCCAAAGTTTTTACTTTGCTTCTGGATTGTGATTCGGACATGGATTAGTATGTTTGTTTTTGATTACATATTCTATGTAACGCATATTTCAATATAGTTTTACGCCCCAGACATTATTCCTTTATCTATATCGAGGCGGTTAGGTCTCTGATGGTGGGATAAATTATTCGGTCATCAAGATCCCTATCTTAATGTAGGGACCATACCACCTCTTTCGATACAATGTCCAAGACTACTAAATCACGTGTAATACTGTGAAGTCATTAATATTATTTTGTGTCTTCAATTTTTTTAATTTTACAAACTTACCTAAATAGTAAACCTAGATCACAAATTGTTTACTTTCCCCAATTTTGTCTCATAATGTTGAATATTGAACACCACAAAAAGGAATGATTTTATGTTATCCATGGTTTTCATAGCGCTAAGCTTTATGTGGTTGTATTCGCAAAAAGCGATGATAAGGAAAAATATTTGCATCGATTGTTGTTGTTGTTGTTGAATTATGCCTATTGTTGCATCAGGAATTTTTTAGCTATTCGGAACGAGAACGACTTTATTAAAATCTACGGATTAATCTATAAACAATGCCGTACGCATATTGAATATGCATGTGAAGTGAGAGTGTGTTTTATGGTCTACCTTGTTCAACGCGTAATCGGGGCGACTTTAGGATGCCTGTTCATCCAGTCAGTATACAACAGACAAGCGTACAACTCACCAGTCACATTAAACTGACACCGGGTAAACCAGTAAAGGCCAACGGCAAGGAATATTCACTCTCCCACATGTGGTCTGAGCGGGACGCAAACTCACAGCGGTAATACTTCTTTTGTAGGCTGATGTCTTATCCATTAGGGTTTGCATCAATGTTAAATATAATTATTACAAATCGTTCTAGTAACTTGAGGGATAATTGACAGAAAATCCTTCCGATCATAACAGGGCACAAAAGTCAATCCGCAATTAAGCGTAATATCAGGAATTTATCTAAGAAATCCCTTGACATAAAAAACCAATGATTTTGTTCTGATTAACATGTCTTAAATCATTCTCTTGGGATTTTTATAAATGATAGGTTATTAATGATGATGACGGTTTATGACACGGGAATCTCATGGGACATCTTATACAGCATTGTAACATTGTACCTATTTTTGATATGAAAAATAAATCACAATTTGATTAAAATGATCGGAAAAATTAATCAATATTGATATAGATTGGTTGTATATTTTATAGTAGTAACAATTACCTTATTTAACTTATTTAAATTGCTTTTTTTTACAATTTTACACGATTTGTTCTAATAGCCTTGTCAGATGATTGGTCTGAAACTCGCGTTTACGGATAAAAAAAAACCTTTCTGACAAATCTAAGCGCGAAAATATTGATAAATACGTTTACTAAGGTTATTTTCTCTGGGCATTTCAGTTTCCTTAAACATCTCAAAATTGATGTCATCGATATAGATATACAATACTCTGGCGTGATTGACCATTTATCAGCTCTAACAAAGTAGAAAGATGTAAAAATAAGAGAAACTATTTTTAATTAAAAAAAACACCAATGTTCAACAAATAAAGACCATGTCACAACAGAAAAGGATGTCCTACATAAAAACAGTTATAGTGATAAATATGACTTATTTAAAATTTCATATAGACTAGAGTTAAACTCAAATACGCCAATCGAAGCATAGCGAAAAAGCGATGAAAAGCAATAAGAATTATTGTAGCGATAATTTTAAATTTCTGCAAAGTTAACGAAATTTTACTATTTTTAACTTAAGCAGTAACATTCTATTTGAATTTATACAATCGGTATTTTAATCAAAAATAAACATACTAATCCATGTCCGAATCATATTCCAGAAGCAAAGTAAAAACTTTGGAACTGACAAGTTAGGTTAGACACGTGAACTTCCACCAGGGAAGTGAGGCCGGGGGCTCCGGAAGGGTAAGCACCTCCTGTTTAGCAAGCTACACTCGCCACGTGTGTAATCAGAATTGTGTGAAAGGAACATGGAACTCTGAGACGTCAAATATATCCAGGGCAATCCTGGACACATCAAACTTATCAACAATACTGTGATGACAGCCATAAAACTTTTTAGAGCCTTGATAAGCCTAGGCTTGCAATATCCCCGAGTCAACAATTTATTTGCAAGTAGCCTACTTCATTGTACAAATTCCCCGTAGTGGGAACAAGCTCTACCATAGCGTATTAATTGGGAAACAAATACACCATAAGCAGGAGAAGCAGGTATATTGCTGCATAAAAAAGGAAATTTGACAAATGAGAAATTGAAGTCATCATGTTTGTCATAAAGTTTCAAATGTAGCCTTTCGTGTGCGTCATAATTTAGGTATAAGTCTAAATATAAAGCAGAACTTGAGGAATCAGTCGTGTCTTTTATTTCAAGCTCACTAGGATAGATGACATTTACATAGTCTCCAAATTTAGGATTGTAAAGATAAAGAACGTCATCTATATATATGTATGTTCAGTTGAATGATTTGGCGACAGTTTTCTCTCCAGATTTAACAAGGTTCTGCATAAATTCTGCTTCATAAGAATAAAGAAACAAATCAGCAAGCAATGGTCCACAGTTTGTACCCATTGGTATACCGATTGGTTGCTGAAAGACTATATTACCAAACACAACAAATACGTTATCTATCAAAAACTCTTTTTGATTATGGTATCTTCAGTATATTTGTATTTAATTTGCTTTGCGATGGTTGTTTTGATATCTAAGCAAACATACAAGTCTATATTAAAACAACCATCGCAAAGCAAATTCAATACTTTGAAACTGGCAAACACGTAAACTTTCACCAGGGAAGTGAGTTCGAGTTATCCAGAAGAATAAACAGCCCCCTTCACCTACCTACATCCGACACGTTTAAAATCGAAATTGAGATTGAAAGAAAAATGGAACTATGGGACGTCAAACATACCCAAATATAATTTTTGATACAGAGACATCATACTTATCAACGATACCGTGATGACGCCCATAAAACTTTTTGAGTGCAATGGGAGTCAAGAATAGCAAATTAAACTTTTACTTTTTCAATTTCTTCAAATTCTTTAATTCATAAAAACGATGAATACTTCAAATAAAATGTTTTTCTTACTTAAACATATTAGCATTATCATTATATCAAAAACAAACATACTAATCCATATCCAAATCACAATTTAGAAGTAAAGTAAAAACTTTAGATAGATACGTGAACTTCCACCTGGGAAATGAGGCCGGGTGCTTCGGTAGGGTAAACACCTCCTGTTTAGCTAGCTTCACCCGCTACGTGTGTAATCACAGTTGTGTGAAAGGAATATGGATATGGATATGGAACTGTTGGACGTCAAATATATAACTAGAAGTAAAATAGATGATACATGTAGTGACATAAGTCAGAATCTTTAGGGAAAAATAAAAGAACTCAATAAGTAGTGAGGCAATTAAAGATACAATATCACAACAATGTATAAGAATTCCCTTGTCATTAATAACTACATGTGTTGGCGAAACTATATAAATGATGCGTTCTTAATATTAATTGACGGCTTTTTCTTTAAAAACCTCTGCTTACATATTAATAGTTTTTATTGATGAATGTTCGTGACAGAGATTCTCAGAAGACATTTTCTCCATTATCACTCGGTATTGGAAGTTCAGGGAATGTTTGTTGTATAAAAATAATTATATTTTACAATGAAAACGTTATCGTCATGATGTCCAATGTTCATGATATTATGAGAAAATATTATTTTGTGGATAAGTTTATTCGCAATTTGTGGTTTGTTTGCAATGTATGCTGATTTGTTGACATGCAAACTAAAAACATTAAAAATTGGGATACAACGAATATTTATGATTCAACAGTATTTTTGAACTCAAATAAATATGACTTTTGTTTTATGTATGTTTGTCTTGGTCTTTGTTATTTAAAAAAATGTCATTATTGTGACTATGTGTAGGAATACCCATGACATAAATAACAGCATGCGTTACTGACATTTTATAAATAATACCTTGTCATTGAAGATTGACGGATTGTAACTTGAAAACCTCTACGGATATCTCGATACGTTTTTATAGATGACTGCCCCTGAGATTCTCAAGGGATTGCTTCTTCTCAATTATAACTCTGTATTGGAAGTCAAGGGTATTTTGTTGTATTATAATAATTATATTATACCGTGAAATCGTTTATTGTCATGGTGTCTAATTTTTGTAATAACGAGAAAAATGTCATTTTGTGATACCATGCATATGAATATTTATTATTCCACAGAATTTTTGAATAAAATGAATATGACTTTTGTTTTATGAATAGTTATCTTAGTCTTTGTTATTTAAACAAATGTCAATTCCATGACCATGTGTAAGAATACCCATGGCATAAATAACAACATGTATTTTTTGTAGAATTTTATAAATGATACGTTGTAAAGGATGACTGACGGCTTGCAATTTGAGAACCCCTGCGGATATCTTGATATGTTTTCATTGATGAATGTTCACGACAGATATTATCAGAGGACTTGTCAGTTATAGTAAACGCTTTTATGTTCGCGCTGTATTAAATTTTGCTTATTTGGCGGTTGTTTGTTTTGCGCCAAAATTAAAAACGACCAATAATTATATTTTGCTTATTGTGTTATATAGCATATTTTAAAAATGCGAACATTTAACTACGGGGATATGTTTAAATTTCCTATACTGCGAAAAAACACGTGAAATTAGATACGTTCACAGTACCATTTGGTAATTAAAGGTTAATGATCGGTTGATTCATAATTGTTATTATGCTTATCCTGTGAAATCTTTAAGTTTCGTGGTGTTCAATTTTCGTGGTACTAAGAAAAAATATTTTGTGAGAACGTAAATGCGTAATATTCGGTTTCCATTCAAAATAGTCTGTAATATATATTATTTCGTTGACATGCAAAAGTGAAAACAACGAAAGTGGGGCACCTACAAAATTAATGATTCCATAGTATATATCAATCAAAAACAAACATACTTATCCCTGTCCGAATATCAACCCAGAAGCAAAGTAAAAACTTTGAAGCTGACATGTTTAGTAGGGCACGCTAGTTTCCACCAGGGAAGTGAGGCTAGGTGCACCGGAATTGTATGCAACTTCTGATTAGCTAGCTACACCCTATGTTCCATATATTCTATATATAGAACTTATGTCGTTTTTGAATGAATGCCGTAGTTGTTGTTTAAACGTTTGTTTTAAAACTAACGTGACTTTTGTAATTGGACACGGCGTAAAAAATTGACTGGATCACTAGTACACATGACTTACATTGTTTTGCACTTAGAAACAATATCACTGAAATGTGTCAGAATTATCCTTGACATAAAAACAACGTGTATTACTTACATTTTATGAATGATAGCTTGTTCTTAAGAACATCGTGATACGCTTTTTATGGATGAATGTTCATGACAGAGATTTTCAGAGACAGTCTATCAATTATCAGTCTGTATTTTGAAAGATCAAGGATGTGTTGTTTCAAAATCTATATTTAATAACATGGAACCTTATTTTTGTGGTGTCAAATTTAATGTTGTACTGAGACAAAATACTATTTTTTGAGCGATAAATTAGTGATTTCTGGTTTTTGTTATAAATTAAGTGCTTAATATATGCTCTTGCTTTGGAATGCAAATTAAAAAACTACGAAAATTAGGACTACATAAAAATATAATTCAACAATTTTTATAGAACACTTTTTATTGTTGCTTAACGTTGTGAATATATGAATTTATATCTTAAAGACATTTTAGATTTTTAGTTTAATGAATGCTTTAAAACCAAATGTGATCAAAGTAATCTGATACAAAATAAACCATAATTGCATCATTGATACAAATGAATTCCATTTTCGTGCAATTAAAAACAACAAATCACAACGATGTGTATTACAAATAATTACATGTATTGTAGGAATCTAGAAATAATTTGTTGTTAAGGCCGACTGACGGTTTGTTCTTTGATAATATCTGCGGATATCTTCATACGTTTTAAAGGATTCCTGTTTATATCAGAGATTCACAGTAGGCAACGTCCTTTTTATTGCATATATCATCCTACAATTCGAGGTCTGTTTTATAAATATTATATTGTAAAACCCTTTTTTTAGTTGTGTTCAATTTCTTAAACCAAGTGTGATCAATGTATTTTACCACGGCATGAAATAATTTTTGGATCAGTAGTACACATGACTTGGATTGTTACGCAAAAAAAAATAATTATCTTAAAATTGTGACAGAATACCCTTGATATAAATGACGACATGCGTTCTTGAAATGCTATAAACTATTTGTTGTTAAAGAATTACTGACAGCTTGTTCTTTAAGAAACTCCGAGGACATCACCATACATTCTTTAAGGATGGATGATCATGACAGAGCTTCTCAAGGAAAATATCACTTTCTCATTTATCCATATGTGTTTTAAAGTACAATAAAAGTTTATTTTATTATCATTTTAATTCTTCACTTATAATTTTAGTTTAAAATTGTTGGAATTATTTTAAATTTAATTTTTAAATTATAATACAGGACAATTTTGATGTAAAAATAAAGTTGTCAGCATATCTAAGACTTATGTCATATAATCAAATTTGCAACTAAAATATACAACAGACAACTGAACCAATTTCCAACTTACGACTGGCATTCGAGTAATTATCAGTTTTGTACTTCTACTAGTCTATTTAAGAATTTAAATTTTAAAAAATAAAAATAAGTTTTCTTTTATCGTGATGTAATATAATTTTATTATACTTACCAAAACATATGTCTTGCGAACCGTTACGCTCTTAGTGGTTTGTAAAACTTGGTTCTAAATTACATTTGTTAATTAGACATAAAGATAAGCTAATCATAAACCATTTTAACGATTCGAGCAGCATATTTGACCAAACAGGAAGAATACTCACATTTGAGTTTTATTTACATATCTTGAAGACAAGTACTTGGTATGCGCAAGCATATTGTCAAATGTATTAGCAAACATTTTCCCCTGTACAGTATTTACTACAATATTAAAATGATTATGCTTTAGCTTAACTTTTTCTTACTGACTTATCGGGAATCTCTTGATACATTACATTGGGAACATACACAAATAACAACAATGTCATGACCAATTTAATGAATAAAAATTTTGAGTGCAAATAGCTAAACAGGAGGTCCTTACCCTTTCGCAACACCTGACCTTACTTCCCTGATAGACGTTTACGTGTTTAACCTTACTTTTCAATTTCAGATACTTCTGAATTGTGATTCAGGCAAGGATTAGTATATGTGTGTGTTTGATAACGTATTATAACTCCTATCATCGTAAAGAATTGAATACCAATTGTGTATATTCTATCGTGATTAGGTTTCTTATTTCGCTTGTAGTTTTCTTCTGTTTGTCAAATTTTCTCCACCATCCTTTAACTGACCGTTTCGATACAGTGAAAAAATATTCACGGGCTAAATTTGATTGCTGATTGCAATTACAACTAATTTTTACACCTTGCTCGAACTTGCCTGATAAGGATATTTTTATCTTTATTATAACTTGTTATTTCCGTCCATTTGCAATTAAATGTATCGTTACAGTAACATTTGCTAAAAATCTGAAACACTTAACCTAAACCGCCTAGCTATTTTTTCATACCGAAATCAGTGTTTCGAGTCATTGCAGCAACCAAATGTAAATTGCTAGAAAAATAAATCAGAAAAAGAACTTAAGATGTAATAGCTCAATCAGCAATTAGGAACATTATCAGGACATTGTCTACACAATCCCTGGACAATAATAACCAATAATTCATTTCCATTTAACATGTCTGCATTAAGCCTCGGTGGACATGTATAAATTATGTTTTTTATGTTGGTTTGAATACAGTCTATGCAATACCTCGGTATTAGAATGGTCAAAAGCACTCGTTTCCATATCGTTATATATATCACCGTAGAGATTTAAATACCATCCGGACAGTTCCTAGTGGGAAAAAGTTTCTCATTTCACTTGTCGTTTTCTTTTGATTGTCAAATTGCCTCTATCATCCCTAAACTGTTCGTTTTGATATAGTGAAAAAATATTCACAGGTAACAGGTGCATTTTTCAGTAATCAATTGTTGTTTACAATTATAACTAATTTTCAGACTTTTCTTAACTTGCTTGATACAGATATTTATATATTTTTCTAAGTTGACTATTTTCGCCCATTTGCAATTAAATGTATCGTTATAGTAATATTTGCTGACAACCTGAAACACTTATCCTAAAACGTTTAGCCATTTACTCATACCGACATCAGTGTTTCGAGTCATTGCAGCAACCAAATGTAAAGTTGTTAGAAAATAATCAGAAAATGAACTTAAGATGTAATAGCTCGATCAGCAATTAGGAACATTATCACGACATTGTCTACAAAAGCTCTGGACAATAATTACCACTAATTCATTTTCATTTAACATGTCTGCATTCAACCTCAGTGGAATTTTGGAAATGATGTATCGTTAATGGAGACAGTTGATGACAGAGGACCTTTTTGAGTATGCTTCTTCTACAGTGCGTTCAAAAGGATGAAAGTATTGTTCGCCAACCTTTATGTGTTGTCAAATGGATAAAAATGAAATTTTCATAATTTTTGTTTTTGAGAAAATGGTTTCAAAACTTTCATGCATATTAACACTAACTAATACATATATAAATAATCAATAAAAACATACCAGTCTATATTCAAATTACAATAAAAAACCATTATATATAAAATAAATATTGAATACTTTGTGTTAGAAGTTCTTTTCATATAGCACAAAGAGTAGCGGTGAAAAGTGTAGACAAATTCATAGTTTTTACACTGTTTCACGAGATAAAGTATACGAAGCAAGATATCTAAGTAATTCTTTAAATAATCTCAGAATTCACATGAAACTGATGTCACATGTTGAATAGACGTTATCTGAATAAGACTAAAGACTAATTTGCACAACTGTTAAAATTTGTATTAAAATGCAAATTGTACCAGTGTTAATTTTACAGCACTAGACAGTTGTTTCGGAATACAAACTCTCATCAGAAGTGCTTCAACCAAAATTGTGAAACCATTTAAAAATGATATCAAAAGGACAAAAATATATTTTACCAAATTAAGCTGAGGAAATGATTTGCATGAGAAAATTTCAACTAGCAGCAAATTAAGACAATGACATATTTCTGACAATAATACACAATTAATTAGTGTGTGATATACTGGGGAAACATTCACCAGCAGAGATACCAGCTTGGCGGTTTAATTGTTTTATTCTATTTCATTTTACAGTATTAGACGGCCGTTTTGGAATAAAGTTCCTTATAAGTAGCATCGAACCAAAATTGTGAAACCGATATTAGCAAGATACCCTGAGAACCAAAATATATTTTACGAACTTCAGCCAAGGAAATAATTTGCATTAGGTAATCACTGAAAATTATTAAGTAGTGCAATTAGAAAACCCTATTTCATATCTTTCTCTGTATGGTATTTCGTCTTTGAAATACAATTCTTTATAAGTAGGTCGAACCAAAATTGTGAAACCGATATTAGTAAGATACCCTGAGAACCAAAATATATTTTACCAAATTCAGCCAAGGAAATAATTTGCATTAGGCCATCACTGAACATAATTAAGTAGTACAATTAAAAAACCCTATTTCATATCTTTCTTTGTATGGGTTTTGTGATTCGTTGGGTAGTTTTGTTCCGAAACGGTTGGCTAATGTTTCAAAATTAAAACAGATTTAGTAGTAAATATGATACGTCAAAAACAAACATACTAATCACAATCCAGAAGCAAAGTAAAAACTTTGGAACTGACAAGTTAGGTTAGACAGGTAAACTTTCAATAGGGAATTGAGGTCGGGTGCTTCGGAAGGGTAAGTACCTCCTGTTTAGCTAGCTACTACCGCCACGAGTGTAATCAAAATTTTGTGAAAGGAACACCAAACTATTGAACACCAAATACATGTAGGGCAATCCTGGACACAGAGACATTTATGTAACAACAATACTGTGATGACGCCCATAAAACTGTTTGAGGGTCTTGATAACCTGGACGTATAGAATGAATCATACAGCGACTCTGTAACATTTATGTAATTTGTATTTTTCTGTAAATATTAGACTTTTGAGAATAATTTCATCAAATGAATAATTCATAAATATACTTTAGTAATCAACCTAAATGTCAGAATCATTTAAGTTACATAACAATGTTTTGTAAATAATTTTACAACAATTATAGCTTTAAATGATAAATATATACTCATAATTTGTAACGTATGCGGGTCCCACTTGTTTTGAATAAAATGTCACTTTAAAACTAGAGAATATTATGATGATAAATGACAGGGATACAGTAACCAGAGAGATTTCATTTTTAAACATCCATGGATAATTATTTATTACAATTTAAGAGATATTTACCTGTCATTGTCATTATATGATTTATGCCCGTTGGTTCCTACAGTACAGATCTAAAGTTTAACGTTGACCTAAAGAATTAATGCCAGATCGACAGCTTAGCTAGGTCCCCCGTCCGCTATATCGCGACAGCTATTATACAGTTATGGACTTTTTAGTGGTTGTATATGGTGTGATATTCACCGGAAAAATAAATATTGATCGAGGCGACAGCCGAGGTCAATATTTATTTTTCCGGTGAATATCACACCATATACAACCACTAAAAACTCCATAACTGTTTTATTATATAATTTAGCCACTGTGGCACTCCGGTTGACAATGTTTTCTCAAACCTTAACCAGGCAATCTAACTATTTTACCGATGTTAGATTTCCTTGTCCACCCTGGTTGATCACACTAAAGTTATTCCGCATTAGTTAGCTCAATCTGACTTTTTAAGAAAAATAAATGACATTCCGGATGAGACACAATTAATTACACACTACATTGTAAATTGATAATGCCATAACGTCAACGTTCTATGAAAAAAATAACAAGACACAATCACTTGCGTACACTTAATTGATGACGTTCTAATCATTTTACGGAGAACGTCGACAAAAATCGATGACGTACACCGAATTTGATATTCACCGGAAAATCCGTGGTATATGATGTGAGATCCAATGGTCACGTGTTACCGTTTTAGCCAATCATAAAGATGGAATTTATTAATTATATAATAATATCTATTATTCGACAGCGTTTCGGCAACTAGCTATCCATATCTCGTATACTCTGGAGTTCTGACTTTTTCGCTAGCTAAGTGTTAAACTTTCGGTAGTTTTTTGGTTAGTAGATGATTCTTTTCGGACAAGGTCTGTGCTGCTGTGTAAATCGCCAAGTCTGTATGTCAGTCAGTCATTATATCTTGACATCGGCATAAGTTCTGCAAGATATTTAAGATGGATACTAAGCGTCACATTTGTATTACATGAGCTTAAGTGAAAATCGTGGACAGAAAATAAATTTGAAACATTCAAGTTTCGATTGTCTATGTCCATTGCCAAATTCATTTAATTTAGAGTAGAAATTGCATATTAAACCAGTTTCAATTTTACAGCACTAGACGGCCGTTTCGAAATATAATTCCTCATCAGTAGTGTTTGGACCAAATCTATTTTCCAAGATGTTGAAAAGAAACAGAAATATCGAAATCTATTTTATCAAAGTTGAGGAAACACTTTGCATGAGAGAGTATTTTTGAGGAAACGAAGAAAATATTCCATACCATGTACAATGTTCGTATTCTCAATGTACCAAGCTTTCTTTTGCTTCCTCAAAACCAAAGAACCTCCATCCTACCCAAGTGTTATCACAAGATTCCACCAAGGATAAACGATTATCGAAAATAGCGCATTAAAAAGGTCCATGATTAGTTTTAAAATGCCATTATGGCATTGATCATGAAAGATAAACGGAACACAATTAATCAATCTCTAATTACTTATCACTTTAAAACGCGCACTAACGGTCTTTTTGTAGAAGCAGATAAGCTTTTACATATTTTTATTAAACAACCGTTGTAAATATAACGCCAAACCTTTGAAGATTGTAAGACAGGAGTGAAACTCACTTTTCTCCGAATGATTTGATATTTATTATTACATGCGACACCAAATATGAATACGATGGATCCTTTGAGAAAAAATAAACTGAAACTTGGAAATCCTAGCGATGCGTTAACAGGTACATGTATAAAAAATCAATAACACATTTAAAAACTCGAAGATTGTTATCAATAATACAGAAATCCAATACTAATACTTCGTCAAATTGACTTTCAATAGCTTACATTATGAACAAGTACATTATAATTTGAAACAATAGTTTCAAAGAAATTGCATTCATCATGTCCATTGTACATGTGCTGGTATTATGGCATTAACCTTAAACTAATTATGATTTGGGTGGATCCTCCTATATGAATATTCTTAATGAAAGGTCAAGCAGACAGGTCAATGTTGTTTGCCTAAGCATGTGTATATTATATGTCTGTTGATCAATATACAAATAATTTAGCTAGTATACATTGAAGCAAGAAGTAAAATTTGTCCGAACAAGCAGTAATGCCTTTATTAGATATTACAACTTTAATTTTGGATTGTGTATATCTATACTCAGATACTGATTTCATTCAGGGAAAGAAATTGTTTTTTGACAGAGAATTTCATATGCAAAATTATTTGTTATGTTTTCAAAATATACTTGACATATTCAAATAATAATCTTACATTTCTTCAATTTTTATGAATAGTTTTTGTCCAGTCAAGCGATACATGCTGACAAATCTTTTTGTATCCATTTTAAATGAACTCACTGGGTGATGTGAAATGCATGGATCGTCTAAGATTAATATTAATGTCAGATGTAACTATAGTTTTAATATACAAGCACAAAACGTTCGAAGATTATAAGACAACAGTTAAATTGAATTTTCTGCTAATAATACTATTAAATGCGACACCAATTCTGAGCTAAGATGAAACCTTTGAGAACAATAAAGTGAAACTTGGAAATCCCAGGGGTGTGTCAACAGGTGTATTTATGGCTATAACACAAATTAACTACTGATTAAAACTGATTATTAAAGAATGATATTGATAGCACAGACTCCAACTGATACTTTTACAAATTGACTTTCAATTTTTTCATCAATTTGTATGAATAATTTTTGTCTAGTTAAGGGATACATGCTCACAAATGTTTTTTTCTTTCCTTTTTTCACTATTTTACTTAGATTACTAAAATATTTTGAAAACATAATGCATATAGAATATAATTGCACGATTAGACAGTGTAATTTAAAATAGAACAGTAGTTGCATTTAACCTATATTTTCTTCTAAAATGCTGGCTTTTCATACCCCAAATCCACAATTACGCTTGACTTAGATTTTTAATTTAAATATAATTTACCGTGTCATATATCACTAGTCAGTTTGAATACACAAAACGCTTGGAGATTATGAGAAAACAGTAAAATACAATTTTCTGCGAATAATTGGGTACATTTACTATTAAATGGGTCACCAAATATGAGTTTGATGAATCCTTTGAGAAAAATGTCTTTGTTTCAGTTTCAATTGACGGAACTTGATAATTTAAAAAGAATGCGTGTCAGATTACTAAAATAATTAAAATATTTTGTATGTGGAATAAAATTACATAATTAGTGTAAAATGGAGTTGAGCAGGAGTTGCATTTAAATGTTGAAATTTTCATCTACAATTCCTGGCTTTTCATGCCCCAGTTTCACAATTACTCTTGACTTAATTTACCGTGTCATAATTGACTACATATAAACAGTTTGAATACACAAAACATTTGGAGATTATCAGATAACAGTAAAATTCAATTTTCTGCTAATAATTTGATATTTACTATTAAATGCGACACCATGTGTGAGATAAGATGAATCCTTTGAGAACAATAAAGTGAAACTTGGAAATCCCAGGGGTGTTTCAACAGGTGTATGTAAGGCAATAACACAATTAAATGCTGATTAAAACTGATTATTGAAGAATGATGTTAATAGCACAGACTCCTGCTAGTACTATGTCAAATTGACTTTCAGTAGCTTACATTTCATCAATTTTTATGAATAATTTTTGTCTAGTCAAGTAATAAATGCTAAAAAAAGCTTTTAATGTTTCAATTCAAATGAGTTTAAAAAGTTGAAATGGATCACCTTCTTAAATTATTAAAATATTTTTATACATGTTGCATTTAAAAAAAATATAATCGGTGAAATATGACAAGGAACAATATTAAACCGATGGTATTTTTCTAAAATGATAGCTTACCAGCATTGCTGATTACAATTCCGGAGCACCCAGTCACGTTTCCCCTGATGGAAGTTCAAGTGTTTAACCTAACTTGTCAGTTTCAAAGCTGTTATTTTGCGTTTATATTGTGATTCGGTACATGAAATAGTATGTTAGTGTTTGATTTGCTGCTTAAATACTAATTTATCGGGGCCAGTTGACCGCTAGTCAATTCTTCACAAAATATTTTTCCGTAACATACGTCTGACAAATCCATTCATTTTGTCCTTTTGAACTACATCTGCTGTTACTCAGACATCTACAAGTATGCTAGAGTTTGTCTTGATTGCAGTTTTCAAATTTCGAATAACTGGATTCAGGTGTCGTCGGTGGACAGTTGTTAAAACCTTATATTAATAAGTCGATCGTTATGATTCCTAAAAATATTTTATTCTATGGAATCACTCTTTACAAATGTCTTGCGTTATAAGGTTCGTCTATTCCATTTTTAAAAGAATTATCATTACATTTGTACAACGAAGTAGGCTGCTTGAAAATAAATTGTTGACTCAGGGATATTGCAAGCCTATGCTTATCAAGTCCCTTTTATGGCCGTCATAACAGTATTGTTGACACGTTTGATGTCTCTGTGTCCAGGATAGCCCTGGATATTTTTGACTGTCTTATAGTTTCATGTTCCTTTCACACAATTTTTATTACACGCGTGGCAGGTGTAGCTAGCTAAACAGGAGGTGCTTACCCTTTCGGAGCACCCGGCCTCACTTCCCTGGTGGAAGTTCACGTGTATAACCTAACTTGTCAGTTTCAAAGTTTTTACTTTGCTACTGGATTGTGATTCGGATATGGATTAGTATGTTCGTTTTTGATATAAACTATATATGATAAGTTTACTATATAAACGCCATTTCAAGACAATGGTTAAAATGTATATAGTATGTTTGTTTTTGATATATCTTTAAAATTTATCTATTTTTCATATACACTTTTTTAATGTAGTAAAATATAAAATTTTCAAAAAATTGTATATAACAGGACAATAAAATTATGCTACACGTACATTTTTAATTTTCATTTTATTTCAAGATATACATATATCTGATTAGGAGCATCTGAATCATCACTCATTTGGTATTTAACAATGCTCGGATATTTCTTCGCTATCACAACCTTCATTAGTACATTCTTCCATTAGAAGTTTCATTTCGGTGACCTCCTCACTGCTACAGCCTTCATTACAGCATTCCTCATTTAGAGCTTAAATTACAAACAAAAGAGTAAATGTCATTGATTGATTGATTGGTTGGTTGGTTGATTGATTGATTGATTGATTGATTGATTGGTTGGTTGGTTGATTGATTGATTGATTGATTGATTGATTGATTGATTGATTGATTGATTGATTGAATAGGGTTATTAGTCCCAGTCAATGATATTTCATTTTTCCGAGACGTCGCCAGCTATAGGTGAAGTGGAAGAATTTTTTACCCTAAGAGAGCGCACAGAGCAGTATTCAGGGAGGGTTTTTTTACCTGTCATGCCTGTCTTTACGCGGGCGTTGCATTTAAAAGGTTTTTTTCTGAATGATCCCGTGACTTTCATTTCTAAATACGGAATGTTTGGCGAAACAACTCACTATCAATTTTCAAGTCTAAGTTAGACCCGGCTGAGGTTCAACCCACGATATCTTATATACGGAAAATTTAACACCTCCAAACCACTGTAATCGTTTTCAAGATATATATAAGAATTTACCCAGTACATGGGTAGTAGTAGTATTTACAGTTAATATAATGTGTACACATGGTACACGATCAGTGTTCGCACCATGCAGACAAAATAAACCCACGTGATTTCCAAATACACTCGTCTGCATTAAATATTATAATCAAATGTCAAGCTGACGGGTCAAAGTTGTTTAATCCAATAAAATAAACTCTTCCGTAACTTTGGTAAAAAGTTTTCAGTGTACCGGCTACTGTTAACGTATTTATTTTCGCGGTGTGCAAAATCTCGTTTATTTCGCGACAGTTTGTTTTGGGCGAAATTGATACCGAGCGAAATGTATATGATGCGTAATGTGTTATAGTGCATATTTTTTGAAAGCGGAAATTTAATTACGCGGATATGTCTAATTTAATATACCACGAAAATAAATACACCCGAAATTTAATACGTTTACACTATCCATAACTTAGAAATTTTACCTCTTTTCTTGCGTTGTCCAGACAAAAACTGTACAGCTTCACTTCGTTTTTTCCCGCCTGAAACACAAAATTCAAGTAAAATGTTTTTCTTCCCATTACATATAGGAAACGTGACACCAATTTACATCATATGTCAATACAATACAAGGGACCTTCCCAAGGCCGCTTATGAGGACCATCAGACCGGAAAATGCCCTTGTTTCAGCAACCTTAACTTCACTCATAAAGACTAATTATAGATCCGACATCGTAAATGGCGCTCTCAAATCAGTGCATTGCGCGATCTACGTCAAACATAATAACATGACGTCATTTTGATTATGCCAATGGCAAATTCAAGGCCTCATTTTGCGGCCCTTTGACACTCAAATGAATTCACAAAAGGTCGTTTTTGAGGCTCTGTGGCACTCTAAGGGTTAAATCTGTTAAATGGGGTTCGCCTCTGTACCACGAGATTGATACCTCTTAACGTTTGTGCGGAACGTTAACGTCACAGATTCCCGGAATGACGTCGTTTTCACGGGAAAACGTTGTCTCATGTTATTTCATATCCATTGGAAATAAGTGTTCCGCACAAACGTTAGAAGGTATCACTTGGTACGGCGGCGAACCCCATTTGACGCCAACAAATAAGAGTTGGGTTGATCTATGACGTCACAATGATAAACCCTCGCCAGGCAATAAAAATGCCTTTTTAAACTTTGTAAAAAAATGCCAAAAAGCTATAGGGCGGAGACCATCGGAGAAGCGGCGACAATGGAATTTTACGCCAAAGTAAATATTATTCCTCTGATATCGAGGCGATGAGTTCCGTGATGATAGAGAAAATCACCTGTGTTCAAAGAAAACAGAACCTGATTGTTTTCATTCAAACCTTGCCGTTTTTGCTTAATATATTATAAGAGACACAAAGACATTACAATCTGGGGTTTGACATACCCTCCAAGTGGTTGTGACGTCCTAACAAATTATATGACTTGTAAAGATTAGTTCATTTAATATGAGTCCTCTGAATTGCGTCGCATCCTATAAAATAATTGAATCGCAAGTCGACGCTTTAGACATTTATCAACGGATGCGTCTAATTGAACATTAAACATTAAAAAGTAACACTTACTATTGCAGCATACACTTTTCACCTTCCTGTAAAGGCCGGAAGAACTATACGTCACAAAGTCGCTCGTCTGAAAGAAATAAAATTATTTGTGTATGAAATCATTACTAAAATTTTGATAACGCATGTCAATGGTATTGAAATTTTTATTATCTCTGGTCAAAATTATGCCACTCATATGGGATTGGCCATTTTCAGAATGATGGATGCAACCGAAATAACCAAAGAAACGGTGGAATTTCGGCAAGAGAAATGAAGTTATCTCACAAAAGAAGATTGATTGGTCATGCCCCTAGAATGAATAACATCAGGATTTATACCATTGCAATAACATGACACCCAGAAGCAAAGAGGAAAATAGGTCAACCAAAAAACATGGCGCAGAACAACAGAGCCACTCATATGGGGTTGGCCAGTTTCAGAATGATGGATGAAACCAAAGTTCCAAAAGAAACTGTGAACTTTTGGCAAGAGAAATGACGTTATCTCACAAAAGAATATACCAGATATCTTTTTTAAATTTTTTTAAATTTTAAACCGGGAATTTTCATTTTCTGATTTTAGTGATAAATTGTCGACTGGTGTGTATGTATACATGTATGTATATCATCATATAAAATACATTGTTAATTTACTTTTTCGAATTTTAGAATCCTTTAAGTTTTACCGGAATGACACACATTAATAAATACTTGAAAATATATTTGAAAAACCATCGTTTTAATGACAGGCAAAAATACCTGAAAATGGCGGCAACCGTGATTAATAATGAGTGTTTATTAAAAAAACGAGTAAAATAGATCTTAGAAGATTCCTGAGACGAAGATAACCAGACAGAATTACAAATGACGAACTTAACAGAACAAAAACTGAAAGAGCAAGTGAAATAATAAAAATGTGGAAGCGGAGATGGATTGACCATGTACTTAGAATGGAAAACAGCAGAATCTGTACCACCGCAATAGCATGGCACCCAAAAGGAAAGAGGAACATATGTCGACCGAAAACAACATGGCGCAAAAACAGAAACAGAAAGAACACAAATGGAATGGAAGAGCTGGGTGTCAGCAAGGGCAGCTGCCAAATGCAAAGACAGAGCATCGTGAAGCAGGTGTATTGGTGGGCGCCGTATGTGCCAGCGGACACGAAGAGGATAGATGAGGTGAGAGGTGATAAAAAACGAGTATAACTTACTACAACAGCAACAAGAAGAACAACTGCAAAAATTACTGCGGCTTTCATTTTGAGATTGACTTCTTCTTTGCTGCTGGAACTACAAACGAGTGTAAGTGCCTGTGATATAACAAATGCCTCCGCCTTTATATATACACCTATTAACACATACCATGGCAACCGTAGACCGTTGTGTCATTTGTAAATTACATGTAGATATTTGTTTTAAAAATATTGAAACAATCGGAATGCCAACAGATTGTACAAATAATGTCAACATATTTTTATCAATAATTTGACAACAAAATGTCTTTTTCAAGGCCAAATTTCCAGTATCAGATAAAACAATGTGTTTTAGAGAGATCCGTCCTTGACACTAAAACATTGACCAGTGTCATATAGAACATTGAGTGATTTCAAGAGATCCGTTCTTGACACTTGAAAATTACTGGTGTCAGATAAAGTATTCAGTGTTTTGAAAGATCCGTTCATGACCAGTGTCAGATTAAAGGTTGAGTGTTTTCGAGAAACACGTTCTCGACACTTGACAAATGACCAGTGCCATATTAAAAATTAAGTGTTTCCTAAGAGATCCGTTCTTGACACTAGAACAATGACCATTGCCATATAGAACATTGAGTGATTTCGAGAGATCCGTTCTTGACACTAGAAAATTACGGTGTCATAAAAAACAGTGAGTGTTTTCGAGAGACCCGTTCTCAACACTAGACAAATGACCAGTGCCATATTAAACATTAAGTGTTTTTGAGAGATCCGTTCTTGACACTAGAACAATGACCATTGTCATATAGAACATTGAGTGTTTTCGAGAGATCCGTTCTTGACACAAAACAATGACCAGTGTCAGATAAAGCATTGAGTGTTTTCGAAATATCAGTTCTTGACATTTGAAAATTACCAGTGTCATATAAAACACTGAGTGTTTTCGAGAATTCCGTTGATAACAGTAGAACAATGACCAGTGTCATAGAACATTGAGTGATTTCGAGAGATTCGTTCTTGGCATTAAAAAATTATTAATGTCGTGTAAAGCATTGAGTGTTTTCGAGAGTTCCGTTCTTGACGCTAAAAAATCACGGTGTAATATAAAGCTCGAGTGTTTTCGAGAGAGATCCGTTCTTGACACTGAAACAGTGATCAGTGTCATATTAAAGACTGAGTGTTTTTGAGAGATCCGCAATTACCGCGGTGTCAGATAAATCATTAAGTGTTATCGAGAGACCTGTTCTTGACACTAGAACATTAACCAGTGTCATATAAAACATCGAGTGTTTTTGAGATTCGTTCTTGACACAAGAATCAAGATTTAAAAAAATAGGTCGTTAATGTTCGTTCTCCAAGCACTCGGCATTTAGAAATAAACGTCACGGGGTCCTTTGAAAGCAACCTGGAAGATTGCGCGCTGGTACAAGGCAGACCATTAAACACACTCGTACTCCACATACATACACGAACTTGTGCACAGAGATTAATAATAAAGGCAGTTCTAGTCGCAAACAGCTGAAAAATTGCAGATGCGACGTTAAGCAACATTCAACATTCAACAACAACAACAACCTACATTCACATCGATTTAGGTATGTTTTAGAATAAAATATATTTTTATCATTTTTATCATTTGTTTTTAGAAAATTGTAAGTCATTATATAGTGTTGTGGTACACTAGTCTTTAAGAAAGGCGGTTGAAAAACTTTGTACAACGAAGCAGGCTGCTTGCAAATAAATTGCAAGCCTAGGCTTATCAAGGCCTTAAAAAGTTTTATGGCCGTCATCACAGTATTGTTGATAAGTTTGATGTTTCTGTGTCCATGATTGCCCTGGATATATTTGACGTCCATAGTTCCAACTTCCTTTCACACAATTTTGATACGCACTTGGCGGGTGTAGCTAGCTAAACAGGGCGTGCTTACCCTTCCAGAACACCCGGACCACTTATTTGGAGGAAGTTTATGTGTCTAACCTGACTTGTCAGTTCCAAAGTTTTAACCTTGCTTCTGGATTGTGATTCGTACATGTGTTAGTGTTTGTTTTTTATTTGATTCACCCAAATAGATACAGAAGATAAAGAAACCTTTCTGAAAGAACAAAATGGATTTTGATGGTGCCGAAGCAAAATAAGTCAGTGAATTATCATCCCCTGCCAGTAGCGGTAGCTCAGTGAGTAGTGTGCTCGCTCCGTTAGTGGGAGGTCGTGGGTTCGAACCCAGACCGGGTCTGATCCAAGACTTGAAAGTGAGTAGTGACTGTTCTTTCGCCAAGCAATCGGTATTACGAAATCAAAGTCGCGGTTCTTTCGGATGGGAACTTAAAATAAACGAGGTCATGTGACATGGTAGGCATGGTACGATAAAGAATCCTGCTGTATGATGCCATCAGCGTAACGCACAGGGAAATTTTTTGTACCTTAGCCTATAGCTGGCAACGTCTCAGTATAAGTGAACTATTCTTGACTGGGACGTTAAACATCATTACTCAATTCAACTCAGTAGGTTCTTTTTGTGATTTGCCCTTGTGTTCAAAGGGCAATAACTCCTGGGGAAACAAGCAAACCAACTCGGATAAATTATATGTGCATCTCTTAACAATGTTGATGCTTTTCACCAAGTTTCGTGAAATAGTGCTTCATAGTTTTAGAGAATTACTCCGGACATAACAATTTGAAAACATTTTCAATTGTTTCAAAATTTAACACAAAAAGCGTAACGGATTTTCCAAACAAATTTTACAAAATGAATAAAGTTTGAGACTTTAGGAAAACGAAATATCGTATCAGATATTGGCTCCAGTAATGTGTTTTGGACAATTTAAAGTTTTTCAGTCAAAGGGCCATACCTCCCAAAAAATAAATAAACGGGTAAATGATATACGCATCTTCTATCAATGTTGGTACTTTTTAACAAGTTTCGTGAAATATGGTGCTTCATAGTTTTGCAGAATTACCCCGGGCAAGAATTTTCTAAACGAAATGACGGAAAATCTTTCTTTTTTCTAAAGGTAGAGGAACGAGCATCGAAGTTTGAAAATCACGAACAAAATTTGTTGAAAAGGTCGTGTTATATATGAACTTGTTGAACCAAATGCTATATTTCGATTATTTAATCAGTGAGGAATCCTGATGTGGATTTTTTTAACCTCAATTGTCAGTATTGCTAAATGCAGATCTGTTCATTTTATGACATGTGTAAATATATTTGTTTAGATTTTTCAATATTGTGTCAGAAAATCAAATAGTGCCAGGTTTTATCAGACACGCATTAATTTTAAATTCTGATGATGTGAAGCACGTAGTCAAGCAAAACAAATAATGCTAATACGTATCTAAATCATCATGATCATAACCCCAAAGCAAATGAAAACTTTGTTATTGACATATTAAGTTAAACACGCGAACTTCTACCAGGGAAGCAAGGCCGGGTGCTTTTCAAATATCATATTAGTAGATTCCTCTTGACAGCAAAATATATTTTTAGATGAGCATAATGATTTTATAGTTTAAATACGTTAGATTTAAATATATTATCGTTCCAAGCAAAACAATTTTCTAAAACTGCAGTTTATTCTTTTTTTAATTTTGGTGTGTGTACTGTTTGGTCATGTTATGTCCGTATCTCTTTCAAGAGAAAATGCAATGATGTAATCAGTCGATTATACTTGTCATGTATTGAATCACTTTTAAAAATCAGCATATCGCTGAAGTCCTTTTGCTAATATAAACCAGCATGTTTCTGGTGTCATTTCGCTATTTAAAACACAGGCACTTGTTTCTATCAGTATAAGGGGGAGGGGGGATTGGTGGTATTATTAGTATTATACGGTCCGACCGACCCCCCCCCCCCCCCCCCTCCCTTATACTGACAGAAACAAGTGCATGTGATTCAGAAACTAGTTCTGATTATGTCGGGCGACTTTGAGCTTAATTTTCCGTCTCAAGATAATGAACTCATGTTCCATCAACAGTCAATTTGGCACAAAGGAATATCACCTTTCGACATAAACCGCTTCAACAAAGCTCTCCATACTGTTGTCCTGGTTGTCTTTTGCTCATCGCTAAAACATGCAAGATTGTTTAAACGGTACAATGTGAAATGCCCAATACCTGGGCTATTTCTTCCAAATAAATTCGCTTATCAGAGCATTTAAATACAAGTACCGAATTACATTTAGCATCCCTAGTCATGATTGACATTCAAGATCTTATTTAAGAATGACATGATACGCGTGCAATTTTGCATCCAGGTATAAAACATGTTTTGAAACAAGGCACAAAAATGTTGACCGTGTCGGGCAATCGGAAATGAGTTAGGCTGGTTACCTTCTGACTCGCCCTCGTAGTTTGTTGTAAAAAGTGGAGCATAGGGTGCGACTTGTGGCAAGGATAATATATTTGTTGGCGGCACAATAATTAATTAATCTCCTCTGGCTTTTGCATTACCAATGACTTTATGCCTTTTTCTTACAAACTATAATAGTAGTTTTATAGCCCTTGTCACAATATCGTCGATAATGTCTTGATGTTAACAGATTTATTATTCCATATCGATAACCTTACACCTGCTATGTTTCCATTCCTGGTAGCCAAAATCGCCATTCGCTACTTATTCTGAAGAATTCTTTCAAAAAGTAACCCATTATAGCAAATTTGTGGGAAAATATTTTAAAAAGGACTATATTTTCTCAAATTTTGGAAATCCGGCTACTAATAATTTTAAATTTATGGAAACCTAGCACCTGCTTTGAAAAATAAAGTTAGAGATATTGCAAGCCTATGGTCTTACAATTATCAAGGCCGTAAAAACGTTAAAACATGGCGGTCTGTCATCACAATATTGATATAGTATGATATCTCAAAATCCAAAATGGCGAGTGTCTTTAAACATCTATTTCTCGCCATTTTCATGTACATTCATATAAGGTATCGCAGTAATATGGTTACATCAATGGAAAGTGATGAAAGCAATAACAAAAAGATTGACTGGTTACTGCACTTGTAAATGATTGAACGCAATTATTACCCTTAAACACTGATAAATACAATATGAAACATGATCTGCCAAAACAACTTAGCTTACCTCAACATCTATTGTGTGAATAGAAATGTTTAACTATCTTCCCATTATCCAAGTCTTGCCAAGTTCCCATCTATGATCGCCAAAGACTTGTTTAGTTGGGTAATTTACACACCAGTCAAAATTTTATTTATATTGTGGAGGAAATTGGGGAGCTTAAAAACCTACAACTTTTTGCAAGCAAACTGACAAGCATTCTTACTCTAAGACTTCAAAATACACTTTTACTTGCAGTTTTCATGTTTTGAGATTTCATTATCATTATAAATAATTTTTTCACAAGGCATTACAAATGAAAATAATCCTCTCACAATGGAGTATCGTATGCTACTGGTATACGGAGTATGGTTAAAAAAGACAACTCAAATAAACAAAGGGAAATAACTCTGTCAATTAAGGTGTGCCAATTACAAAACATGAACCTGTCTTGATATATTACCACAATAAACCTTTGTTTCAAATTTGAGTAAAATCTGTTGAGAAATAAATTTAGTACAGTGCTGACAGAAATATTTTACCAAAATAAACAAAGGGCAATAACTCTGTCAAAACATGTTGGCTAGCTACAAACATGAACTCGTCCAAGATACTACCATGATAAACTCTTGTATCACGATTAAATTCTGTTGAGAAATAAAGTTGTTATACCGCTGACAAGGAATGCATAACATAGGTACATAGCAAGGTTAAATCCTATGTCGCCTTCAAACTTTGTTTTCAAAGGGAAAATAAAATTACACATTTATGTTCACGAGGTTTCTTGATAATTTATTGAAAAGAAATGTATGCACAATATACAAAATACAGGTACTACACATTTCAGTAAATGATGTAATGTACAAAATGTTAAAATTAATTCAATTTCTAATATGGCTGGTGATTATGAAATGTGAATCCTTGCAATCATTTCCTCCTAATCATCATTCTGCAAACTACATGACACTCGGATATTTTACGAGACAGGTCCCAGTTTCACAATCATTTCTAAACTAAGATTTTTCTTAAATTGAATTTGGCATATTTTGAAATCTGAATAATTTTGTGAGTTTTCAAGACATTTGTGTATTTTGGTGCTATATTGAAGAGCAGTCAAAACATTCATAACATCTATAACATTATATACTAATTCTGTTAAAACTTTTTATATGTAGTACAGTTGTATCATCATAAAATATTGCCAAAATTTACCAAATTTAAGTTAAGGGAAATCTTAGCTAAGAAATGATGGTTAAATTAGGGCTTAGGCTTTTAGTTTCACTTATTTACAATCTTCTACATGACTCATAGACTTTTTCTCGCACTATTACACATATATACAATAATCCTTTCAATCGCACATCTCTACACTGCAATTATAACATCATACAAATATACATACACACTGTTTATCTAAAATGAAAAGATGGCAATCAAATATTATACTGGAAACACATCTGTCAAAAATAATATTTCCAAACACAATATATGATGTTATGATAACTGCTATATTTTTGCAATATTCTAAAGTTTTATAAAATTGGATTTAGCAGGCCATCACTTCTGAACTGGATATATAAAAAAAAACCATTGATGTCAAAATTTTTTCAGAAAATATTGCAAAAATAAAGCAATTTAACAGTAAATGGTATATACCAGGTCATAGATTCATGGACTGGATAACGAAAAAACATGATGACACAAAATATTTTTTCAATCAAAATTTCAATAAAAAATTTTGTTTTAAGGGTAAGTGGTATATACCAAGTCATTAATCCCTGGACTGGACATTGCAAAACACTGATGTCACAAAATAGTATTATCCAGACCAAATCACAAAAATAAAGTGATTTGTGGCACTGAAATGAATTTTCAGATCAACAGTCATGATCACATTCATAGAACTACGGATATACAAAACACGAGATAACTTTATTTATAACTTCATTTCCTCTTCTTATTTGACGGTCTTGCAAACGACTGTTTCATACCACCACCCTTGGAGGTGTGGAACTTTAAGTTCTGAGCTGTGTCCGTCATCCATGGAGCATCAAACTGTGTTGTATCTTGATCCACTAAATGAGTGTACTTTGTTCTACCAGATCGTCCAAAATTTTTCACCTAAAATAATAATGTGCTTTATTAATAACTGATAAATGGACTCCATACTTTTGTTATTTGTTTTTGCTGTTGTTCTTTGAAAATGGATCATAGGATGCAGGATGATCTGAGGTGGTTAAACTGATTGATTGAATTTATTTACATCTCAGTCAAGAATATATCACTGAGACATCACAAGCCACAGGTGGGGTGTCAAAATTTTTACCTTTGTAGTGTGCTCAGGGCAATGTGCTGGGAGAGTTAATTAGATGCCAAGCCTACCATGACACCAGGGTTTAGACTGGTAATGATGAACACATAATTGAAATGATGAAGACCCATCACCATTGATGAATTGAGGTTTAACCGTTTTACTGTATCTGATGTGTTTAAGAGAAAAATTACTTCAACAGTAGTTTTCATACTCTATAAATATAATTTCATTATTTATTTCTGGGCTTTTTACCATTCTCGATGCCAAATATTTTTAAAAGACATACTTATACCAACCTGCATAACTTTAGGTAATATAGTCTTGTCAAAATGATCTTCTAGTGTAGGAGCTGAAAAATCTCTCTTATAAACCCATCTTCATCACTCTGAAAATGAAAATAAAACAGTCAAACATATTAGAATGGATATAACAAGGAGAGGAATGAAGCAATTGATTCTTAGCTTTAAGTTCAGATTGAGGTGGTTAGTTCATGGATGGCAGAGGAAAACTAGAATGCCTAGAGAAAACTATCACTCTTCAGCAAGCGAACTGACAAACATTCTTGCACTAAGATCTTCTACCTGTCTCAAGTGTGATTTTAAGTTGTAATTAGAGCAGTTTTGATCTGTAAATGTGCCCTTTAGACCATTTGGCCACCAGGGCAATTTGGGGGCACACTGGCCACCAACTTTTAACAGGAAAGAGGATATTCAGAATCTGACTTGGGATCAAACCCAAAATCCTTTTCATTTTAGTCGAGTGCTCTACCAACTGAGCTCCCCAGACCACTACACTAAAAACTAACTAACAAAAGAGTTTTTGACAACAGAGGGAACTGAGAAATAGTTATCTCCACTGATTATCAAATGAGAATCATTTCAATGTCCTAGCACCTTTCATCGCCTAGATCTGAATTCCATTAGGCAAGAACTTAGCTTGAAATAGTTTAAAATGGAGAGAAATGTAGTTGGAGATCAACCCAATCACTTTTTCTACATGATCTGGTTATCATTCAACATGTTCAATGTAGTTGATGTCAAATTATTATTATAATTATTTTTTTTCTGTATTTAATGATGATGATCTATGTATCTACTGTTAATCTGTATAATGCTATTATCATAACAATTAAAAAAAACAAATCCACAATCCCAAAAACATATAAATACTGTGAAAACTGACAAATTAAGCTTATCATGTAAACTTCCACCAAGGAAGCGAGGCTGGGTGCTAGGGAAGAGTAATAAAAGAAAAAAAACTTACCAAGAAGAAGGCACCTCTGTGATAGTATTTTTGTAAGAATTTGTATTTGCCTTTAGGTGCTTTGTTAATAATCTGTTTAGGATTCTGTTTAAATTCTTGTCTTCTTTCTTCCTCTGTCAGATTTCTCACTCTGTCTATCTCTAACTTGTCTTTCTCTTCACTATTAAAAACATAAAATACATGTAAACCTGTCCAGTATTTTAAAACAAAACCATTTATTTTTGTGGAGTTTTATTTTTAATGATTATTATGTACACTATACAAGTATGTCAAGAAATTTGTATATATATATATACCAAAATATAATGTAAAATGTGAAATAATGTGAATGTTACACAGTAAAACCTTGATTCATCGCCACTATTTGTTCAGTCAAATTTTGGCGTAATAAAGGGGTTTGGTGATAAATTGGGGGAGGCGGATAAAGACAAACATAAACAAATTGGATTTTGGGACTTCAAAATAGTGTGGCGATAAGCGAGGTGGCAAAGGTATCAAGGGGCATTATAACCAGGTTTTACTGTATTAAAATTTAACCACCATATTTTTTTTCTCGCTATTTAGAGCAAGCAATCTCGGTGAATTATGATTCTTGCCAGTAGGTTCTTTTTTGCTTTTTGTAATTTACACTTGTATATGTTCATAGGGCAATAACTCCAATAGAAAATGAGCAAACCACCTCAGATTAATAATATGCACATCTCTTATCAATGTTGATGCTTTGCAACAAGTTTCGTGAAATAGTGCTTCAAAGCTTTGGTTGAATCACAGCAGACAAGAATTCTGAATGGACAGACAGACTGACAGACAGAAACTCGAATTTAATACCCCACGCTTTCTTCAAAAGACAGGGGTTAAAAGAATACTAGTAAATGTCATATTTTTGGAATTCTTATTTATAAATTAACTAAGCAGTCTCTTGAGAAACAAATTCATGTACATCCCTCTTTAATAACCAGTCAGATAGACGGACATTTAATTTCATATGCGACACATCATCTCGTGCTAGTAAGAATTTGTGTCAAGTTTGATTAAAATCCATTAATAGACATGGAGTAATATGGAGCGGATACAACATTGGGATGACAGACAAATGAACAAACACAGGGCAATTCCTATATACCCCCATAAACTTTGTTTGCAGGGAGGGGCATAACCAGTGTTTACTGAAACCAAGTGTCAAAAGACATTTACACTACACTACAGTCAAGCCACCTCTATATAAGGGCTACCTGTCTTTAAATAAGAGTGAAATTTTATCCAAAATTCCTTTTTATTCATGTTATTTGAACTTGTATATAAGGATCACCTAACCATAAAGACCACTTTTACTGGTTTCCTTGGGTGGCCTTTGTAAGCAAGTTTGACTGTATTTTAGATCTACAGTAGGTGTGAATTTTTGTTACAATAATATACGTACGTTTCTCTTTCTTCCTTGTCTCGTTTCATACGTTTAAGTTCTCGGAGTTTCCATGCTTCGTATTCCTCTTCGTCATTTTCATCTCCCGAGTTAATGGCATCACAAGCTTCAAGTACTCCCTTCTCTTCTTCAATCTCTCTACGGGCTTCCTCTTCTACCATCTGTTAAATAAAGACTTATTTTTAAAATTTTGCTTCTATAATTCAGTTTTCTTTGAGTGCAATTGACGTATTGCCAGCCATGCCCACAATGTTCAGACAAGGCTGCCATCATGGTACCAAAGCAGCCTCACGGCAACTAATGATGTAGTAGTATCAGTGACGTCATTCAATGGCACAATTCAGGCCGAGTTTTTGTATTTTTTGTGTGTAATTCAAGCATGCCAGGCCTTTGTTGGAACATTGTGGGCGTGGCCAGCAAGCCATTAATTCATAACTAAGCAAATTTTTGTCACCCTTCAAAGAAGTTTATAGTACAGTGATTGGTTAACTTGCCAGGGTACATAGATGCACACAAAGTTTGGTGGTAAAAGGGAAGTAACTGGTACATTGTGGTAATCAAAAATGAGGTCAATGTACGCAACTTACGCAAGTCACATAAAATGCAAAATGGAAGTTCAAAAGATCAAACTGGTACCACTTTAATTGAAGGGTAACAAAAACATTATACAGGGTTTTGACAGGTTACAAAGCCCCATGTACCCTGCCAAAGATCAATGTACAGTTTGATTATGGCTCTGGATACATAAATCTTTGACAGGGTAGAGGGGGCTGTGTAACCTGCAAAAACAATGTATTACTTATAATATTCATTTGCCATAGGCTTCTATTCATCATGTCACATTTCGTTCATAAAATTGAAATACTGAGGTTTTTTGCAATATCGTAACCTAATGATGTAATTGTATGCAACAAAATTGTTTTTCTCTAAAAATGTATAGAAAATACAGTTTTTAAAAATAAAAAAATTATATTAGCTTAAAAAAACTCTGACAGCTTTAGCAGAATGACATTTTCAACAATTTTGTAGAAATGTTTAGATTGTATGCTATGACCAGATTTAAACATGCATATTAATATACCCTACCTCTAACTAGTTCATCTGAATTTTATTCAACAATGATGGTCACATGGTGACCTAATACAATCCATACAGAGTCAGGCCTGTTCAAGATCTAGTCAGATTTGGAGTTATTTCCCTTGACCAATGGCTGTCACTTGGTAGGAACATGTAATATTTATCACAAATATTTACAGCAATAATGGACTTCAGTAAAAATGTGGAGATATTGAAACAAAATATTTGTATTCCAGGAACAAAAGTGAAATTGCTTTCTTTAACAGTAATAAGTCAAATTGATCATTATTTTACCACACAGAATGCCTAATGATGGCACTCCCAGACAAGTCATCAGTCCTATGTTAATGAGTACATGCATTTAATCTTTTTAATGATCAGTAAGAGAATATCATAACACAGTGTGGCCAAATATGATATATTACTTTCATTTAAGGACCAAAATTTATAATTGGTTCCTTTATTTCTTAAGAACAACGTACATTATCTGTTAGGAATTTCTCCTCTAAAATAATCTTGGTTGTCCGTAACCAGAGGTATGAATTCACTCAAGTTCAGGGGTTGAAATTTTTTTCAGATGAGCTAAAGCCCTGGACTTTTTGATAAAGAAAATCAAAAGTCCGCAATTTTTTTAATCAGGTCCAGAGTTTGGTTAATGAGAAAATCGAGGGAGAAAACCAGAAATCGATATGTATTATTTCTATCCGCAGTTAAATGGTATTTTTGGCAGTATTTACAACCCACGTGACGGCTGTTGAAACAATCTGACACACTTCTCCGATCATATTTGGTGTCTTTATTTTCATGCAAGTTTCTTTTCTCGCCACTGTAGTCTGCTTGTTGGTGTGAAATTTAAATTAAATGACTACATCATTGGACAAGACTGAACATTATCATTGGACAAGACTGAAAATTGGTAGCGATTACAAGCGCAATAACTATCTAGAATTTTCTTCATCAGCAGAACGCTTAAGTTGCCTACCTAATGACTAACATTTCTTACAAGCGCTGTAATGATCAAGAATGAATGTAAACAACAACAGGGCAACGTGACTATGGATGGTTTTGCAAGATTTTTTCAAGACACCAGGTGACAGTCGAAAATAAAATTCATTGGTCTTCCGAGTGTTTAAGCCCGAGGGGCTTTTCAGTAAAATTTTTGAAAAGTCCTGCTTGCCAAATTTTTAGTCCCGAACTTCGGACTTGAAGAATTTTCAACCCCTGAAGTTTCCTCCTCTATCCCGGAAATGACCACTTCAGTATAAATTAAAGAATCTTGACTTGGGTGTAAAGTTCCATTACTCCACCCAACTACAATGTACCTTCAATGTTTGTTTCCGACGTTCTTCAGCTAATTTCTTTGCTTCAACTTCAAGTTCCTTCTGTTTAGCCTCTTCTCTTTCTTTTTCTTGTATGGTGATTCTTTCTTTTCTACAAAATTAAAAAAAACAGGATTTTTTTTTTAATTTAGACAAAATAAGTTTGGAAAAAATATAGCCAACTACATTATAAATTCAAATGTTTACAATATCTAGGCTCCTTATTGCAATGAAGTTTTTATTGCAGTGAACTTGCATTATGACAATATAAGAAATTTTGTGGGTAAAGACAACTACGGGTAGATTTAAATTGCTAGTGAATCACTATTGTTTTAGAAATTTTAATGTGCGAGATAAGAATTCAAAACCTTTTGTCAAATATTTGATGTCAATATATCTTGCTAGCTTATGTTGACAGGGCCCTTGAGTGGTTTAAACCATACACTAAGTTCTTAACGGATCAAAGTTCTTCTACACTGCCTGGATTCAAATCCCAATCGAGGCAGATCCTAGTGTTAGAAACTTTGTCAGTTCCCTTGTCGAGGGTTGTTAGTTTTCTATGGTCACTCTGGTTTCCTCCACCATCTATGCATTAACCGTTTTAATAGTTAAAATAAGGGAAAAATTCTCAACTGGGGCATAAAACACAATTACTCCACTCATATCATTTGTTGTTACCCAGTAACCAATGGTTTCTTAATATAATTCTGGGTCTTTAAAATTTATGCATTCTAGCTGCATGTATAACATTAAGTATCATTACAGCTTCTTTTCTAAAGTGAGCTATCCTTTTTTACTCAAAAATGTTAAGTGGCTTCACTTTAATATAACTTAACACAAGCTATTTACTTTCTGACAAAGACAGGTTTAAGTCTGGCTTCTATTTCTTCTTCAGAGTCTGTGTATTCTTCATATTCTGATGATTCTTCTTCACTTTCTCCTTCCACTTTCTCTTCCTCTACATCCATCACTTCCTATATACAAAGAAATCATATACATCAGTAGTGGTATGTACAATAAAAAACAAACATAGTAATTAATGTCCGAATCACAATCCAGAAACAAAGTAAAAACTTTGGAACTGACAAGTCAGGTTAGACACGTGAACTTCCACCAGGGAAGTGAGGCCAGCTGCTCCAGAAGGGTAGGCACATCCTGATTAACTAGCTACACCCGCCACGTGTGTAATCAAAATTGTGTGAAAGGAACATGGAACTATGGGACATCAAATATATCAAGAGTAATCCTGGACACAGAGACATCCAACTTATCAACAATACTGTGATGACGGCCATAAAACTTTTTGAAGCCTTGATAAGCCTAGGTTTGCAATATTCCTGAGTCAACAATTTATTTGCAAGCAGCCTGCTTCATTGTACAAAAATCTGTGAGCTTTTGCTCTCTTAGTATACCCCTGCTTTTACCATATATTGGTAAACAGGAAGTAGATGTTCGGCAGACTTGAAATTGGTACTTGCAGTATGGGACCTCATACTGAACTCGCAAAATACAAAACTTCAATTGGGTGTATTTAGTGATTGCAGAGAAAACTGTTACGAAAATGTTTCGGATGGATGGAAGGACAGAGAGGTAAATCAGTATACCCCCCTCTTCTTTGAAACAGGGCTATAAATACATGTATAGTATTGTAGTTAATTAGTGTTTTATACCACAAAATTGATCTTCTTTCCTACTACCTTTTTATTCTATATACAGAGGTCTTGGTGGTCGAGTGGGATGAAAGGTGGGCTTACAATAAGGATATATATTATTACAAATACAGATGCTGTATGGCAATACATATCATAATATATTATTTTTAAAGTGAAGAAAATAAAGAACTTTAATGTAATGTATATAACTCCTCAAATATTGTTGTATGCACATCGTAAGACATCTTGTTTTAATATCATGTTGTTATGGGTGCCATTTCTGTTTCTGGGTAGTTTTATATGTGATGTAATGTGTTGTTGTGTTTGCATTAGGACCTTATGAAGCACTAGAGAAATTCAATCATCTTGTACCTTACTAATTTCAAATATATTTATATCCATTTTATTAAATCTGGATGGCCGTATCATAATACGTACTTATTGGGAAATCATATCGTGATACATTGGTATACTGTTAATACCATACACCACTAAGCTTACAATTATAAAAATTTCTAGATATACAGGTACAGTAGTCACTAGTTGGTCTACATAATTTTTTTCAAAAAGTTTCCAAATTTCAAAAAAGTGACTGAGCTGAAAATTCAAATCTGAGTTTCACTGTATTTTGTTTATATATACCTGATCTTCTTCTTGTCTCTGTATAGCCCTCTGACGTAGCAGTGCTCTTCTTCTTTCTATTTCCTATAAAATATTAAAATTCAAATAAATTTATATATGAATTTTGTTAATCATTTTTCTTTTCTATGAGTACAAAGCCAACCAGTACTTAAACTAGAACGTGGGCATGGGACTAGATAGCTAACCTGTATGATAACATCATGATATAAAGGTTTTCCATAAACTTTACACTGGAAGCTGATGTAGATGCAAGTGGCATATGGCATTGCAAATGTAGCATTTTTTAACTTCATGCAAGCAAACTAAATAGAAAATGCAAAGAGATCATGGAAATTAGAACCTATGGCTCAATGTCTTCAATCTTCAAATGGTCTAAGACATATGATTACAGATAACACTCTGTCACATCCTAGTGTGAAGAAGGTCATTGGTTTTCTCTAGGTATTCTGGATTCCCCCGCCATCTCAGAACTTGATTCAAAATAAATGAAAAAAAAATCTTGACTAAGTATAAAACACAATTGACTCCCCTCCTTTCTGCTCTTTTTCAACTCAGCAGAGTGATGAGTGACAGAAAATTAACATCCAGTACAGACCTGTCGAAAATTTAACAGAGGAGTCAAAGATAGGCTGCCAAGTGACCGAAATATGGATGGCTGAAAAACTGCAAAAAGATAAGTAGTGACTACCAAAAAGCTGTCCAGAGATAGGTATCGCCTGCCAAAAAGCTGTCAAGATCTTACTAGCTGCCCATTCGGCATTAACTCTCGTAACCTTAAGTGTTAAAATTTTTTACAGCTCTGTCCTGCACTTATCCCCATGTAATTTTGACTTGTTTTGGTGAGTGGATGACAATGGCTATTGGTCTTTGAGTAAGCAATCCGATAATCATCACAAAATAAACAAACCTCATCATCTAACTCTTCCTCAGACTCACTGCTTTCTTCATCTTCCCGTCTCCGTTTAGCCTCATTATCAGAATCTGACCCTTCCTGTATGATTTCGGGTTCAACTACTTCACGTCTATGTCTGGCCACTCTGATATCAAAATAAATAATAAAACATATGAACAAATATTCTATTGTAGAATTCTGAGTAGCTCAGTTGGTAACACACTTGCATACAGTGTGGAAAGCCCTGTGTTTGATCCCAGATCCGTCCCTGAAATTTTTTCTCTTTCCTATTAAATTGTATTAGTTTGGTGGTCAGTGTGGACCTTAGAAATGGTGAATTTACAATTGTGGGCAATATAAAGTCCATCCAAAGTAATTTGAGTGTGAAATTGTCTGCATGTGAGAACCTCAAGAAGGAATATTGTGGTCTGGGTAGCTAAGTTAGTAGAGACATAGTGCAGAAGACCACAGGTTCAACCCCCAGTCCATTTTTCTTCCTTTCTGTTATATAGTACAGGGTATGTTCATGATGACTTTTGAAAGCCTAAAGCCTGAAAAAATGACTCCCATCATAATATAAGTTTAAAGATTTAAAGATGTTAATTTTCCATTTCAAGTGAACAAAGATGCAATTCAAAATAGTAAAGGGTTCCTGATGAAATTGACCACAACAATAATGGGGGGGGGGGGGGGGGGAGTGTAGCCTTTTTCTATATGATATAACATAATGAAGCATGGAACTTTCAGTGATGATATTGGACTTTTAAAACTTTATGTTAGACCTACCAAAGAAGATAAAGGTAAAAGGTCCAGGATCTTCCATTACAAAACATAATATAGAATCCCTGTGTTGTTGTTGTTGTTGTTGAATGTTGCTTAATGTTGCGTCAGCCATTTTTCAGCTAATCATGACGAGCACTACTTTATTAATCTCAATGGATTAATCTATGAACAAGTCTGTGTATGCATTTTAAGTGTGTTTTATGGTCTGCTTTGTACAAGAACACACCAAGGGCGACCTTAAGGTGCTAGCTCACCGAGTCAGTAAGCTGCAGACAAGCGTATTACTCCTCCAGTCACATTATACTGACACAAAGTGAACTAGTAAAGGCCAACAACAGGGTAAATTCACTTTCCCACATGTGGTCTTAGCGGGACTCTATCCCAGATTGCTGAGAGACCCTGGATTGATAGACTGATGTCTTATCCATTAGGCCACCACAGTTCAAAACATAATTTTGAACCCCTGTGTTACCTCAGGTTAAGATTTATGTATACTTGTAGTGTTGACAACACATATTTTACCTTTCTTCTTCATCACTGTCTATATCAAGGTCTCTCTCCTGTAATCTGCGTAACCTTCTGTCCAGTATCTCATCTTTGTCGGGTTTCTCCTCCAATATGTCATCTTTTACTGCTTGTTGTTTCTTCTTTTTACTGAAATCAAATTCCTCTTCTTCGTCACTGCTGCTGTCTGGAGCATAGTCAGGTCTGAAAATTGTAAACAGAAATGATACTATAATTATGCTATACAATCTTAACTTCGATTCAGCACCAACCACTGCAGTAGCTTAGATTGTAAGAGTGCTTGCTCTGTAAGTGGGAGGTCATGGGTTCCAACTCCAACGGGGTCTGACCAAGACTTGACTGTGGGTAAGCAACTGTTCTTTATCCAAGCATTCAGCATTGAAATGAAAGTCACGGCTCTTTCAGATGGGAGGTCCCCTGTTGTGGTAACCTGGCATGATAAAGTACCCTGCTGTACACTGCCAACAGTGCAACACACAGGCAAAATTTCTGCACCTTCGCCTATAAGTGGCAACGTCTCCATACAAGTGAAATATTCTTGACTGGGACGTTAAGCATTATTACTCAACTCTCAATTCGATCCAGCACCACTATTTCTTAACTTAAAATTTGGTGTTTTATAGGGGTAAGTGAATTTCAGGATTTCAAACGTGTGGTGATAAGCCAGGCAGAAAAGTTATAAATGGGAATTCTAACAGGGATTTATCAGGGTCTTTTGGGAAAAGGCCCTAAACTAAAAATTGGGAAAAACTATCAACTTTTTGCTCATTTTGGGAAAACTTTGACATCATTTTTGATGTCATTAATAATTAAATCTAATGCTTTTAGTGTACTGAGTTGATTCAGCTATGTATCTGGTACAATTTTCTAATTGGGAATTTTCTCAGCCCATTTTGGGAAAAAATTAATGTTTTTTCCATTGGGAATGGGGCCGAATTTCGGCCTTAAATAGGCTCTTGATAAATCCCTGTCTAATGAGGTCTAAATAAACATAAATTAAATAAACTTGACTGCTTCCTAATGAATTAGTTTTTTATTAGTCTACTGGAATTTTCAGTGCTTTTTTAGAGCTGTGTACAGTGCTAAAGACAGATATTTGAATATTACAAAGGTTGCAAAAATATCATTTTTCAACACTTTTTTTGGTATGTACTTGTAAATTTTTTGAAAGTAAAATCAGTACTGTCTACTGTTTCCAATATTTAGATTACCGGTACTTCTAAATTTTGCCACTAAATTTAAAAGTTTAGTGGCATAATGGTATTTGGTGAAAACAAAATGGCAGATCTAAAAATGTATTAAGTTATTTTTGTTCAAAATAATCTATTATTTGATCCAAATATGACATATTTCTTTTTTTATACTTTAATTATCACTAAATTGATATATTTATAGTCAATCATGAAGTTATAAAGCCCATGCAGGCCTAAGATAGAATTTTTAATTCCACTTGGCACAGTGCCTAGTTGAATAAGAAAGCCACCTGGCACTTGGATATTTAACTCGACACAGTCACCACACATGTAAAAGATAATAGTTTGTTTACGTTTCTTTGACATACTGTACTTTTACAGACGACTGACAAATATATAAACACTCGAAACATTGGTTGGATTTTATGTTACACTAAGTGACTTCCGAATGTGGAACGGTTTGCACATATGATGCAAACGTTCAAATGATTTTGTTGATTCACGCTTGTAACAGAACGGCAAGATTTTTACAAAGGGGCCAGGATCGTTACAATTGACCTCCTTATACACGATTTTCCCGACCTACACTAAATTGTCTGTTGTAAGTTGTTTATTAATTGTAACAAGCCCATGATGTATATCTCTGATAAATTTAACTCAGCACCATGACGAGTGCAATAACAACATCACTCGTCCCAGTACACTTTTCACTCGTCAGGACGAGTGGAATGAGTGAATAATCGAAGCCCTGCCATGTACATGTATACTATGAAATACGGGTATAAAAAATATATGGTACAGGGATTTATCAGGGTCTTTTGGGAAAAGGCCCTAGACTAAAAATTGGGAAAACTATCAACTTTTTGCTCATTTTCGGAAAACTTTGACATCATATTTGATGCCATTTATGATTAAATCTAATGCTTTTAGTGTATTGAGTTGATTGAAGATTGAGAAAAGCAGCCACATTTATGACCAGACTTCAGCTATGTATCTGGTACGATATTCTAATTGGGAATTTTCTCAGCCCATTTTGGGAAAAAATCTATGTCTTTTCCATTGGGAATGGGGCCGAATTTCGGCCCTAAATAGGCCCTTGATAAATCCCTGTGGTAATAACACATTTATTATTGACATGTACAGGGCAATAATCACTTCGATTATTTTTATATATACCTTTTACCAGTCACATATCTGGCAACCTTGACCTTTTGCATTGTAACCTCCCCTGTAAGGAAAAAAAAGAAAAATATTTTAAGCAATACGGTTATTTATAAGAATGCTGGTAAATATTGAATACCGTACTTATATGTGACTGAAGAGGTAACATCAATATCTGTCTGTAACCAATGTGTAGCCGAATAATTCTGGCATTAAATTTTCAAAGTTGAAAGTTAATTCATCTGTTTTTTCATTTATGTGTTGTTGAAATAAAAAGGATTTCAAATTTGAACATTCAGATAACGTACAAACAGTATCATAGACAAAACTCCATGTGTAAACAGAAATTCAGGGGCTCAAAATTCCCCGGATCAGAGCTATGGGACGTTTTAACAAGAAATTAATAATGTAAATATGGTACACAGTATAATCTACTACATTTTCTCTGTCTGTTTCAATCGCTTGTAGCTGTAAGCGTCCTCTGTAGAGGCAACAGGGTTCCTAGTTGTAGGTGACATCTCAATAATAGTAGATCTATTTTTTTTTCTTTTTTGTGTCAGAAAATATTAGGTGCATATCACATTGCTAGGAATGTTTAAATACAAATGTGATTTTGTTATAAAAATTGTGAAATACATCTGCAATTTATTCTTAAAACAAAACATCTCACCTTTCTCATTTTTCATTGGAATAGCTCCAGCAGTGGACTGGATGGGGACTTGGCTGGTTCCAGACATCTTGATTCAGATTAAATATGCAACCTATGTGGGAAAAATTATGAAGATCTTCCACGCAAGTGTGATTATCCCGAGGCTTATGATTCCTCACGAGTATTCGAACTATGCAGTTTAGGTCTGCATTTGCTCGATTTCAAGATTTAGGACTAAAGAAGTTGATGATCCAACCAAATTCCCCCTATTTCTAAAAGAACTATTTCATTTAGTGGTTAACATTTTGTAAATTTTCTACTTGCACTCTCCCTTGTTTTCTAACTCATCAAATCACAAACGTGCTTCTTTTATCGAGTTTATGAATGCCTTTTAGTAAGCGTTTATATGATTTAATTTTTTTTCAGAATGTAAAAGTCTAAACCGACTACCGTAAACAACGTTGAAAATCCGGATCCGTCTGCACCTTTATATATTATATATATATTATTATTATTAATTTTTTCAGTACTTACGTGAATAATAAATAAATAAATAAATAAATAAATAAATAAATAAATAAATGACATAGCACTTTTTATGAAATCTATCATCCGAAGTCAAGAAGCGTGGCAAACATGAGAGGCATGACTGACTGAATGAAAGGGTACAAAAAAGTCAGCTAAGATTTACCATTTTTAGACCGGACCCCGTGTAACCAGGATGATAACTCAAACATGAATTTTCCGAGTGTAGAAATTAATTTTTAAGATTACTGATTGATGAAATTTCTTCATTTCCTCTCATAAAAACCAAATAAATTCCTAAAAGTTTCATTGAAGTCAATGAAAATTGACAAAATTTTATGATCTACGCAGATAATAATCATCCACACTAATTTTTTCAATTTTTTGCTAAAATATTCTGTAATTGCTGTGTCATCTATACCGAAATATGCTAGAAATTCGACAATTCTTACCATGGCTCAAATTTTCAAATGCCATCCATTGGATTGAGTTGAGTAATGGCGTTTAATGTCCCAGTCAAGAATATTTCACTTATATCCTGTCGTCGCCAGCTATAGCGGACAAAGATGCAGAAAATTTGCCTTTGCGTTGCGCTAATGCACGCCTACTATGACATGTGACCTCATTTATTTTAAGGGTCATCTAAGTTGGAAAATTCAAGTGAAAACCATTTGGTTGAAAAACGTGAAAGAGGGGTTCAGTTATGAAATTACCTACACAAGTGTGAAGATTTATAAATTAAAATTAAGCAGGAGTTGATAATTTAAGAATTTTTAAAATATTTGTTGCATTTTTTATGGAAATTGTGCAAAAAAAAAAAAAGAAAAAAAAAAAAAAAAAAAAAAAAAAAAAAAAAAAAAAACACGTTTTGGGGGAAAATAGTTCTCACCTTGTATAACGAATTCATAATTCATTTAAAAAATGAAAAGATTTTAACATATTCAACGTCATAGAGCAGTGCATATGACCAGAGTTTGTTAAAGAAATACCCTTTTTTTTTTTTTTTTTTTTTTTTTTTTAAACTTGACAGTTTACGGTTGAGGTTTTCTACGATTTATTTTCCTTTTAAAATGCATGTACAGTGATTTTGAATGAATTATTTTAACAAAAATTCAAAATCAGCAGATGCCATTTCTTATACTTTATATTGTCTCTTGTCTCTAAGTAATTGTTCATGAGTCGATTTATTTGAATTTTTGTTTAATTCCGAGAGTGAACGAAAATATTTATAGACCAGTTTGACTGTACAGTCGAACCTGCGTTAAAGGTCACCTATATATATATATATATATATATATATATATATATATATATATATATATATATATATATATGTAACGCCTACATTTAAAATCCAGTGAAATTTTATCCAGATCGCCCTTTATTCTTGTTTTTGAACCTATTGTCATATACCATTTTTTAAATGTATTTTATGATTAAATTAAAAAAATGGCATATGACACTTTATACCAGAGCCACCTGCCCATAAAGACTACGTTTACTGGTTCCTTTGAGTGACCTTTGTAGACGAGTTTGACTGTAAGTAAGTAAGTTTTTTATTAAAGTGACTTGTGCATAACATCTAATACAAATGTCATAAACAATAATACATTATATTACACCCGGCCCATTGGGCCTATAAGTCACTATTCATTCTGTGGACATCATATAATAATAATAATAATAATTTTTATTTTAAAGTGCAACCCGGTTTAGCCTTTGTAGGCTTATGATGCACTATCAATTATATAGCTTTGAGACTGTCTATGGTACAGTAGTACTGTAGTGAAATTACACTGGTATAACCTGTAGGCCTGGATAGCTCAGTGGTAGAGCATCTGACTCCGGAGCAGAAGGTCCCATCTCTCAGTTTATATGCATGTTTTAGACTGTATTACATGGAACGTAACAACGTAAATTCAACGATGCGTGTTTTAAGTCATTTTTAATACGTTTTTAAGTGATTTGAAAAGAAAATTGCAACAAAACAGTTTTTCTAAATTACGAAAATTTAAGCATATTTTTAGAATGTGTACTGCAATATCTTATTTCTTTTATTACGCTGGGTTCAATGCATAGAGTGCAGTTTAACGTTGTACACCGTTTTATTGTTTGAGTAAAAACACGGACGAGAAAAAGCTGTGTTTTGCTGTTACTTGTCTGCATATAAACAAAATATTGCACTAATATTACAACTTTAACATCATCATCATCATCATCATCATCATCCGTTTTGAATTTTGTTATTTGCTTTATTTTACATGTTTTGCGCACGTTTCGTCCTTTTAGCATGTGTTACGTTTATATTTTTATTTCCATTCAATCCTTGCTGTTTTAGCTGATTGTACTCTTCCAAGTGGTTGTGACGTCATAAACAGGTACAGCCTAGACAAGAACATCCTTTATGACGTCACAATCAATAAGTCAATAAGTGTTTTAGGTTAAAACATTATTAGAGACACAAAGACATTACAATCTGGGGTTTGACATACTCGCTAAGTGATTGCGACGTCACAAGCAAGTACAAGTGCACTAAGTAACAGCTTTACATCATCATCATCCGTTTTGACTTGAAACAATGGGGCATTCTAACTATTGTCTATACATCCGTTTCTTCTATATTGTTTTGTGCGCGTTTCTTCCTTTTAACGCGTGGTACGTTGGGATCGCATGACCTCGTACAGAATGGAAATTCCACACAACCAACTTTTAAACGAAGATGCCGTGTAACTAAATAAATATTTGATAATTGATTTAACTGTATTCGTGTTTTATTTTTCTTGTCCAACAGCAATTAACAAAATTACTCAGTTTTTCATAGGGTAATATCACGTACAATTTAATTTCAAATCCACACAGGTTTGCGCACGAATGCAAATGATGTATAGTAGAGTCCTGTCGAATTTTAACAGCGACTTAACAAATAGTAGCCGAAGCTCGACAGCCGAATGACTGAAATATAGATATTTAATGGTAAAAAAGCTGCAGAGATATCGATTACAGCTGACAAAAAACTGTCAAAATAAAGGGACCGAGTTGAGCTGTATAGATTCGACACCGATTCGTATAAGCCTAGAGTTAACATTCCAACAGGTCTGTATATTATGTATTTGAACAGGAAATGTATTAAAATTCGTTTTAATGGGGTTTTAGATCAAACAACGAGACTGTCAATACGTCTGGTCTTTCCAAGCACTTTGCATTATACGAATTGATCCGTAAGGACTATTTAAATACGTACGCAGGGATTGTATCATCTCAGACAGAATGGAAATTCCACACAACCCACTTCTTAACGTAGATACCGTGCAAGTAAATAATAAATATTCGAATATGAATGTAATAGCAATTTATTTTTCTAGTTCAACAGCAATTAAGAGAATTACACTCTGTATTTCATAGACATATCATTGGAAATCCATCCAGGTTAATAGTTTAACAGCGGTCGGACAAAAAGTAGTCGAAACTCGACAGTCGAGTGACTTAAATATGGAAAGTGAGTGAGTGAGTAATGGTGTTAAACGTCCCAGTCAAGAATATTTCACTTATATCGAGACGTCGCCAGCTTTAGGCGAAGGTGCAGAAATTTTGCCTGTGCGTTGCGCTTATGGCATTATACAGCAGGGTACTTTAGCGTGCCAAGCCCACCGTGACACGGGACCTCGTTTATTTTAAGTTCCCATCCGAAAGAACCGTGACTTTCATTTCGTAATGCCGAGTGCTTGGCGAAAGAACAGTCACTACCCACTTTAAAGTCTTGGGTCAGACCCGACCGGGGTTCGAACCCACGACCTTCCACTTACGGAGCGAGCACTCTACCAACTGAGCTACCGCAAAATATGAAAAGCTAATGCTAAAAAGCTGCATAGATATCGATAACAACTAACAAAAAGTTGTCAAAATAAAGGAACAGAGATCAATGAGCTACAGATTCAACACAGAGTCGTAAGCTTACTATAGTGTGAGAGTTTGAACTTTCAACAGGTCCGTGTATGTACAGTACAGACCTGTCCTGTCGAAAGTTTAACACAGCTAATGAATTTATAGTGCCGAACCGGAGGCAACTGAGCTCGGTGATTCGGAAGCTATTTTTCAGCATCTGATACATATATGTTTCTAGACGGTAGCCGAGTTGCAACTCTTTTTCGTTGGCTTAGTGTTAATCTTTCAACTGGTCTGTACATTTATTTGAACAGGAAATGGATTAAAACGCATTTTAATGGGTTTTTAGATCAAATAACGGGATTGTCAATAAGTCTTGATTACGGAGACGAAAGAAAAACACAACCTAGATTTTACAGATCTGTCGAAAGTTTAACACGAATATAACTAATTTATACGAGGAATTGACAGCTAACTCCGGTCTCGCAATAACAGATCTGTCGAAAGTTTAACACGAATATAACTAATTTATACGAGGAATCGACAGCTAACTCCGGTCTCGCAATAACAGATCTGTCGAAAGTTTAACACGAATATAACTAATTTATACGAGGAATCGACAGCTAACTCCGGTCTCGCAATAACAGATCTGTCGAAAGTTTAACACGAATATAACTAATTTATACGAGGAATCGACAGCTAACTCCGGTCTCGCAATAACAGATCTGTCAAAAGTTTAACACGAATATAACTAATTTATACGAGGAATCGACAGCTAACTCCGGTCTCGCAATAACAGATCTGTCGAAAGTTTAACACGAATATAACTAATTTATACGAGGAATCGACAGCTAACTCCGGTCTCGCAATAACAGATCTGTCGAAAGTTTAACACGAATATAACTAATTTATACGAGGAATCGACAGCTAACTCCGGTCTCGCAATAACAGATCTGTCGAAAGTTTAACACGAATATAACTAATTTATACGAGGAATCGACAGCTAACTCCGGTCTCGCAATAACTAGGTATATCTCGACAGCTTTTCGGCAATTTCTCGACAACTTTTCTGCCACCAGGTATCCATATTTCGGTCACTCGCCAGCCGAGCTTTGGACTCCCTTTTCGCTAGCTCAGTGTTAAACTTTAGACGGACCTGTACCGTATAGAATCTCGTCAATCAATAATAAAATAATTTGTGACAAAAATTACATATAACGATATTTTTTAAGTGCAGTTTGTATTTACACAACTAGCCTACCCTACAGTACAGACCTGTCGAAAGTTTAACACTGAGGTAACGAAACGGAGTCGAAGCTGGATTGCCAAAAATGGCTGAGATATGAATAGTACTTAGCTGAAAGGTGCTGAAAAACAGATAGCGATAGCAACAGCCAAACACTCGCACGGCTGCTGGCATAAAGCTAACAAGGGGCCGAAATGAGCTGGCGATTCGGATTTAATTCGTTAGCATGGTGTATTAGAACTTATGATTGGACTGTGCTGTATCTATTAATAGAACTTTGCGAATCAAAGCCATTTGTTTTCAGCCTGGTACGATTTGAACTATTTTTACATGCGTTTTTGGATTTAACAGTGGATTGTAAAAATCCATTGGAGGAAAATGTTTTCGATGTAAATTTCTACGAGGACTTTTAAAGGGATTGTAGTTAACAGTGATAACTGCATGCTTTTGTTTAACTTCACAGTGGGTTTTTTTTCGAGATATATTTCTAAAGGGACTAGCTTGGTAATAGTGGTACATCCCAGCGATTGACGTTTTTGGGAAAAATAATTGATTTTATAAACTTCTACAGGGTCTTCAAACGATTGTATTAATATTATTATTATTATTATTAATATTATTATAATTATTATTAGAATAATTATTATTGGTTTCACTAATGGACAAGTTTTTACTTAAAACAATTAAGGGAATGAATTTATATCCACGCAAATGGAGAACAGTGCACGGAATATTACATTACAGGAACTGAATGACAGTGAACGGAACAGAAGGACACCCGTGATTGTGTACATATCTCTTCTTATTGTGATCGGAATTCCCGGAAATTTTCTAGTTTTATGGATTTATTTCCAGAAGTTCAAGAAGTCTACACACCGGACTTTTATTCTTGGATTAGCATTTGTGGATCTTGCTTCTTGTTGTATTTCAATGCCGTTCGAAATTTCGGACATGCTATTTCAATACACATTCTACATTGGAGTGGTTTGTAAAACATTTCGTTTTCTCAGCGGCGTTGTTTCAATAACTTCTTTATTTATTGTTATGGCCCTCTCATTGGACCGATACCTCCGGATTTGTAAACCTTTAAAACGACAGATGACCGTTTTCATGTCAAAATGTATGTGTTGTTCATCCGTTGTGTTAAGTGGGTCGGTCACGTGGCCAGTTCTGGTAGTTTCAGGAATTAGGACAGTCCATTTGGAACAAAATATAACGGGATATGATTGTTCCGTCGCTGATGCTTATCAAAAGACCAACTATCCCATGCTGGGTTATTCAATCATAACAGTTGTGTTTATAATAATATTTTCGTCAGTAATTGCGATTTACATTTTGATTGCAAGAACAATATTTTCGCAAAGACAATTCAGGAAGCAATTTCAGTCAACACCAACAACTTCATTTCCCGATTCTTCAACAAACCCGGATGATGGCGGTAATACAACGGATACTCAATTAAACACGTCTGACATCAACATTGCTGTTGTACTTCAGGACACATGCATGAGCAGACGACAGGAAGTAAATGGCAATATGGGACAAAACGAGGATACTTCCGGAAAGTCTCGAAACAAAAGTTCAAAAATTTCATTGAAAATAACAAAATTAGCGTTTATTGTTACCATGACATCAGTGGTTAGCTATATTCCATACTTTACTTTGACAATTATAACTGCTTTGAAGAAAGATTTTGTGGCTGAACCTGGTCCCGTTGCATCCGTTATATTTCCGATAATTACCCGAACACCGTTAATACAGCATGTTGTGAATCCGATTATTTATGGTGTGTCGGATGATAGATTCAGGGAAGCCTTGAGAAATATGTTTAGCCGTAAAACGACTTCATCTTAAAGCAGGCCGCGGTGGCCTAATGCATAAGTCTACAACTCCAGGGTTTCGCCTCGCTGTGAGTTTGAGTCCCGCTCTGGCTAAATGTGGGAAAGTATATTTTCCTAGCCGTTGACCCTTACGAGTTCACCCGATGTTAGTATAATGTGACTGGGGAAGTGGTACACTTGTTTGTAGCGTACTGACTCGGTGAGCTAGCACCTTATAGTCGCCCCGAGTGCGTGCTGGTACAAGGCAGGCCACGAAACACACTCGCGCTTAACATGCATACATGAACTTGTTAACAGATTAATCCATAGAGATTAATAACGTAGTCACGAATAGCTGAAAAATGGCTGATGCGACGTTAAGCAGCACTCAACAACAACAACAACAACAACATCTTTATCTTAAAAACACTACACGATGGTTACTGTTGCTTGTTGTTAACGTTCAACGTCACATTGGCATTTTTGAGATATTTGCGACGAGAACAAGTTTATTAATTTCTAAGGATTAATCTTTAACAAGTTTATGTATGCATGAGGTGTGCGAGTGTGCTTTATGGTCTACATTGCATTTGCGCACATCCAGGGTGACTTTCAGGTGCTACCGAGCGCAAAGATTCAGCACGCCGCAGACACACATACAATGTACCAGTCCCCAATCAAATTATCCTGACATCGGGTGAACAAGTCGATACAGTTATATTCCTACCGAACTACTGCGGAAGCTCAGTTGGTAGAGTGCTCGCTCCGTAAGTAGGAGGTAGTCGGTTCGAACCCCGATCGGGTCTGATCCAAGACTTGAAAGTGGGAAGTGACTGTTCTTTTTGCCAAACACTTGGCATTACGAAATGAAAGTCGCGGTTCTTTCGGATGGGAACTTAAATTAAACGAGGTCCCGTATCACGGTAAAGAGTCTATAATGCAACAAGCGCAACGCACAGACAAATATTCTGCACCTTGCCTATAACTGGCGACGTCTCGATATAAGTGAAAAATTCTCGATTGGGACGTAAAACACAAATTTTCAACTCAACTCTTTTCATACCAAGCATCAGGCGAGGAAGTAGTATCTTGATTTTAAGGTCTTATGAGTATGACCCGGTCGAGGTGAGATCGGCACGTATAGATGAACTTTGCTGATATTGTGACGTAAAACAACAAGCCACCGATCATTTGAATAATTTTAAGGATCTTTGAGTATGTTTCAAAAATGTTGTGCATTTTCAAATAAATAAATAAATGATCTAGTAATATTTATGTGTTTGTTGTGTAAAAAGTCGGGTAACATCTTGCCCACATTTTGTTCATGACTGTCATTTTTACATCTATGAAAGTTTTAAATTTGTCATACATGATCATCTCTTCCGATAGTCATTTATTGTTTATTTTTTCTTTTCTTTTCTTTTTATTTTCTTGAATTAGAATTTATGAAAAAATTGTCTAATTTCTACTATTATTAGTCTTGTTGCCAGTGGTGATGCTTGGATTTGTGATTTATGCAGAGGGGAAATTTAAACCATGTCGGATGTATAAGAATTAATTGTGAACTTTCAGTTTAAAATTCAAGTTTAATCACAAATGGATTATCCTCAGTTATTTGTATATATAAAAATTATTACTGATTTTATTTTATTTTTTTACTCGCCCCTTTATCCCATGTAAGGCATTGTACAACGAATCAGGCTGCTTGCTGATAAATTGTTGACTCAGTTATATTGCAAGCCTATACTTATCAATGTCCACAAAAACTGTTATTACCGTCATCGCAGTATTGTTGATAAGTTTGATGTCTCTGTGTCCGGGATTGTCTTGGATATATTTGACGTCCCATAGTTCTATATTCCTTTCATACAATTTTGATTATACACGTGGCGGCTGTAGCTAGCTAAACAGGAGGTGCTTGTCCTTCCGGAACACCCGGCCTCACTTCCTTGATGGAAGTTCACGTGTCTCACCTGACTTGTAAGTTCCAAAGTTTTTACATTGCTTCTGGATTGTGATTCGGACATGGATTAGTATGTTTGTTTTTGATCATATAGAAAAAAATAATTAAAAACCTATGCCCCGTTTTACAGTAGATACGATACAATAAAGAACTCTTCATGTACATGTAAATTGTCCTGTATAAAATAAAATCTCTACCGCTTCAACTATAGCTGGAGACGTCCCGATAAAAGTGGAATGTTCTTGACTATGAAGTTAAAGTAAAATTAAATTTATACAACCAATCTTTCCAGAAATCGTTTTAAAATTCCGTCAGTTGCTAAAGTTCTGTTGGCTATAGCTTCACCAAAATGGCTGATAAAAAGTCAAAATAAATGTATTATTAAAGTTTTAAAAAATATTTTATATGAAAAGCAGTTAAAATTTTAACAAATGTGAGCGTTAATTTTTTAACAGAAATTAAAAAAAAGTATTAATTACTTTAACACAAAATATAACTGGTTAAGATAACAGAGGTTCTAACAACTGGGCCAAAACCTCTGTTTACTTTCAAACGGGATACAATGTATATACGTATACGGAAATTTACTAAATGTCATTTTGAAGATCAATTTAAGCTTATAACATCTGCATTTAATTATGCAAAATATGTTTATTTGTATTTCCACAAGAGATTGACAATTTAAAAAAATAAGATAAGGAGAATGTTAGTTAAGAAATAAAAGAATCCGGTCACGTATGGGGTACTGCTGTCTTGAAAATTGCACAACATTTAGGAGTTATCTCCCTTTATCCGACACGCAACATCGCCACCAGGAAGTAACTTGAAACAAGTTGTTTGGTCAGGTTTGTATACTTTTGACTGATTCAACGGTAATTAACACTAAATTTGCTTTATATTGAGTAGACGATCGTTATTTATATCTGAGCCGTGTATCCCAAACGGAATCTGGGTAGTCAAATTGACATCAAAGTGAGTCATACCGGTTAAGGCCGAATTATCTGCCTTTACGATCATGTTATGTTATTTTTTACAATGCTACTATGGTATATAAGTATTACGTACTATCGTTTTGTTAGCCTAATATTCGGCCTTATATGAAAGGCCTAAAAAAGCCTTTAAATCGAGACACGAACCTAGGTCGAATTATCTGCTCTTTCGTTCCTGGTTGGTACACTGTATATTGCTACTAACGTAGAAATGAAAAAAAAACCAAAAAACATAACATCGCTAAGGCATATGGTTTGGCCTTAGGCAAGACAGGATCACCTAAAACATACAAGAAATACAGTGTTGAAATAGGTCAAGACGTGTACATAGTGCCTCAAGTTTGACCTGGCCATTTGACCTTTAATTTAAATATTAGATTGGATCAATAGACATTGTGATTTAGGTAATACAGCTTTACCATAAACACTCGGGACCCAGTTTAGTCACCAATTATCCTTATATATCACCTTTATATAACCCCTAAATTACAATATGCATTCAAATTAAAATTCAAACGGCCAGGCCAAACTTGACGCACTTTACAAGTGCTCTATTTTAAATTAAAAAAGCGTCATGTGCCAATTTAGAGATCGCAGGACAATCTAATCTGTCTTATAGGTTACATCTATATCAGGACCACCTGCTTATAAAGGTCAGTAGAATTGTATCCCAACTGTTTTTTATTCATACTATTTGAAACTATATAAAAGCCACCTGCCCATAAAAGTCACCGTTACTGGTTCCATTGGGTGGGTGGCCTTTATTGACAGATTTGACTGTACCTTCCAATAGCTAGGTTCGAATCGCACTTAAGCATACAGTGAGAAAGTGTGTAGGTTCGCTTGACTAAGTCGCCGGGATGTTTTCTCGGGGTACTCCGCTTTCCTCCTCCATCATCCAAGAACTTTCAGCCTTGATTTAAGTTAAATTTTAACCGGAACGTAAAACTCTAATATTCTACTCCACTATAGCATAAACCTTTTATACATTATGACTTGTCTTAACTGGAATTCGAAACAAAGCGGTGAGAGGCACTGCACCAGCCAACTTAGGACGATCGGTATACGTAAGCGCGCGACGTCTGGGGCAACTCGTCCACTGTGGTCCCCTGCTAAGTCTATGCGACAACCTTTAAAAATCAAAAACTAATACCAATCTATGTCCGAATCATAATCCAGAAACAAAGTGAAAACTTTGGAACTGAAAAGTTTGGTTAGACACGTGAACTTCCACCAGGGAAGTGAGGCCGGGTCCTCCGGAATGGTAAGCACCTCCTGTTTAGCTATCTATACCCGTCACGTGTGTAATCAAAGTTGTGTGAAAGGAACATGGAACTATGTGATGTCAAATATATCCAGGACAATCCTGGACACAGAGACACCAAACTTATCAACACTCGACGGCACTCTTTTTACGTCATTTAAACAGTAGTCGAGTAGGCATTTTACGAACCTAGAAATGTTCATTCCTATGAAGTTTTTTTTGCTATTTTGTTTTCCTTATATGGGTCCTTGAACAAAACTAACTTAGTTGCCCTTCGGGCAAATTTGGGCAACTTGCACAATATACATAAATCCAAAATGGCCGCCAAAGGTCAAATTGAAATACATACTGCGATATAAAATATCTTCTAATAGGTTGTAATGTATCCTTTTAGATGTTTAGATGGCATGAAAAACTCATTTCTGGTGTTAATTTTTACATACGGAACACTTAACTAGCACAATAAGCTAAAAATACAAGATGACCGACGAACGTCATCTTGAAATATTGATTTTGTACAAAAACAAATTTATACCAGATTGTCATATATCTTTGCAGGGGTACTTTAGGCAGGGAGGGGCAACTCAATTCTGGCATTAGTTTTACATTAAATACCACCATGTCTATAATGACCGACCAGCTTCGTAACTTTTTATTTGTTACATTTCGTTCGTTCCATGTATACATTATTAACAAAGAAATTCTTTGTTTTGATATTTCAGATATGGAGACCACTGTCAAGTTTAATCCCGTGGAGTACGATGAGATAGCAGAAATTCCCACATTGCACCTGTCGTTCATCATTCGATCACTTCTTCCGGTCCGTTTGGTAGGATGGCAAACGACAAAACGGCACTACGAAAACATAAAAGGGATGTATGAAGCGGATGAAGCAGACGTAAGTGACGTCATCGAGTATGTACTTGCTGGCAGTATTGCAGAGGGATACAGCATACCAAACACAATTGTGAAATCGACACCTCCTCGTTTAGAAAGTTTTAGCGACATTGACGCGTTGTACGTCAATAAAAACTTGAAAATATCCACAAAAGTCGAGTATGATAAAAGCGCTTTCAAGGGATATTGTGATTTCAGTGGCTTGTATCCAGGGTATACACGTGTGTGCTTACCAACGATAAAGGAACAAGACGAAATTTTTATCTATGACAAAGAAAAAGATCTTTACTATATGAGTAGTAAAGAACAACAAAAAAAGGGATTCCATAATTTGAAGGACGTTGATATTGGCGAAGGTAGGGTCATCGATGCACACGGGCCAGCAATATCGTTAGAATATACAGAACAACCGACCATTTATGACTGGAAGCAGAAAAATGCAGGTCTTTCCCAAGACATGGTTTTGGCCCTTCCTTGTTTTCCATGGCCGGAAGTTGCAAACGCATGGAAGTCACGTGGTATGAAGTCTGCATGGCTGGATAACGATTTTGTCCAATCTATAATTGATGACGGTTGCCATGTTGTTGCGGTTCCTCATAGAAAAAGCAGTAACCCGGATATTGAATGGCGTTTATCCTTCTCGGCATCAGAAGGACGACTTGGAAGAGAGGCTGTAACGGATAGTCAAAGACAATGCTTCATCTTCATGAAGATACTTCGACATCAAGTGATGAAAAGTGATCGCGATGATGGAGAGCCATTGTTGTCATCATACGTATTTAAGTCGGTATTTCTACATTGCTGCGAGAATCTCCCGATTGAGATTTGGAAAGAAAATCCCGGTTATTGTGTTTTATATATGATCGACGTTCTTTCGGAACGATTGGATAAAAAACATGTTCCAAGTTACTTTTTGCCAGAAAATAATATCATTGGTCATCTTGAGGAAAACGAGCTAGAATTGGCGAAACAAAAATTGAGACAATTACGGCATGATCCGGTCACCCCTATACTTCAGTTCACTGATAATCGGTTGATTGGACTGCAGCCCGCGACGTTGGACTTCCGGCAAATAAACGAACGTCTGCTTATTGACATGAAAGCTTTCAAACAGCACAGACAAATCCAAAAGTCCATCAATGAAGGGGTGTTTGTTTCAGCATTCACGTGTTGTCTTCTGTTACTTTCGGAGGAAACAAAGGAAGCAGATTCCCAACGAGCGAAATATAAAGAGGCAGTAAATTGTATGATCGATATATTTCCGACAATGCAGAAATTTTTGTACCCCGAAATGACGCTGGTTGATTTGATGAATTTAACTGGAATTAGTATCCCTGATGTAAAACGTTCAGTCCACTTCTACGAGGCTGCAATTAACATGATTGACAAGTTTCCCGATTTCCGCAATCTTCGAGGTAATTATGCGTGTATTTGTCATGCATATGCTTATTCATTTCCGAAGGAGAAAAACGGCCCGAGAGAAGAATTTCTTCAAAAAGCAGAATCAGTTTTTAGATGTTTACATGCAGAAGGATTTAAAAGAAGCACTATTGACTTTGCTACATACTTAATTAAACAGTCAAAGTTCTCCGAAGCTAAACCAATTCTTGAGAATTTCATCGAAGACCGCGAATCACAACAGATGTCTACTAGTTACGGGAAATTAGAAAGAGACACACTGGATGATGCTTTAAGAAAAGAGGTTGAAACTCAAGGAAAGTTTCGCGCCGAATCGATAGCTTATGCTTACTATTATCTCGTTGTTTGTGTCTCACATGTAGACCCGTCTAAGATGTCAGATGTTTCGGAGAAATTTGAAGCGCACTGTTCAGTTTCAAACAAGGGAAGTTCGTACGCTTTGTTAGGGCATGCGTATTGCTTAATAAACGAAACAGAAGAGGCAGAAAAGGCGTTCAAGCGGTGTTCAGAGTCATGGCCAGAATATAAAGTCAAGTCCTTACCTCCGAACCAGGAAGGGACTACCTTTGATGACGAATCTTTCATTCAGAGGATCAGCGGCGGTTACTGTTCGATTATATAACTTTCGTGAATTGGTATATTATACAATCTTTTTAAGATGGTGCGCGAACTGATCTCACGACCGATCGAAAGCCAATGTTTTCCTCAAATTACCTCTAATTTCCTTACGAATCTGTTATTCGTAAGACTAGTGACACTTTTTGTGTATTAATCGTATGAAACTTTTTGAAACTGTTCGAGGTTTGATATCATGATAGGAATTTGAGGATGGAGACCTCGGATTAACTGCTTGTAGTATGTCCAAACAATGAAGTTGCATTTAAGGGGTCTGAATACTGAAACACGAAGCGTTTACTACCATCTGACTTAATCAAAGGAGACCTCAGATTAACTGCTGGTAGTATGTCCAAACAATGAAGTTGCATTTTAGGGGTCTGAAAACTGAAACACGAAGCGTTTACTTCCACCTGACTTAATCAAAGGAGTAATGTTTTAACTGTAATAATCTTGTAATTAATCAAGTTTTTATATCGGTCTAGTGATTGGGCCGAGGCATGTCATTTTTACATTTTGACCCAAAAAACCATGGTCAATTGTGACAAATCGAGGCCAAATAACTTGGCTAGTATGAAAATTACCAAATTAATGATGGTTTTATTAACTATTTATTAAAACTTAAAAAATTAATCAAAACTAATTTAAGTGTGTTTTATGGAACGCAATGTCGAATTGAGTTGAGTAATGATGTATCGCGTCCCAGTCAAGAATATTTCACTTATATCAAGGCGTCGCCAGCTATAGACGAAGGTGCAGCAATTTTGCCTGCGCGCAGCGTTAGTGACATGCATACAGCAGGATTCTTTATCGTGCCAAGCCTACCGTGACATGGGATCTCATTTGTTTTAAGTTCCCATCCGACAGAACCGGGGCTTGTATTTTGTAGCGCCGAGTATTTGGCCTAAGAAGAGCAATCACTACTTATTTCTAAGTCTTGGGTCAGAAGTCGTCGGGGTTCTAACCCACGATCTCCCACTAACGTATCGAGCGCTTTATCAATTGAGCTACCGCAGTGATTAGAATGCTATTTCGAGACGGACGATATTTAGCTTTACAAAAAAGAAAAGGAAATGTTAAAATCTAATAAAGGAAATTTGCAACAGACAAAAAATTACTTGGCAACAGAAAAAACATTTAAATGGCAACAGCCAAACGCAACCAATAACGCTACACAAGTTAACAAAATAAACAGCGGAACAAAACAAGACAAATTAATTGTGACCACCGATTTAAGAACCATGTATCTACAACGAACACTGAAATTAATGTCCAGGCCCGATTTTCACTTAAATAAGATTCCTTACTAATTAGATTTCCCTTAACTTCAATTTTAAAAATCTTTAGTGGAACTCAAAATTAAAATACAGGTGTTATAACTTTGAAAAGATTTTCAAAATGACATCTTAAATAAAACATGGTAATTGAGATAATGTAATTTTAAAAAGAACAAAAATAAAAATATAAAATATATAAAACCTTAAATGATTGATATACCCTCCCCCCAAAAAAGAAATTATATATAATGTGTTTTTTACGCTGTTGAAGTCCCAAAAGCTACCACCAGCGGACGCTTAACAAAAAAATGGCATATATAGGTTTACATGTAATTGCCCTTTTTCTAGTATTCACGTACATGCCATGTAATTCACGTTCATGTATATAATTTGAACACTTCTTTTAATTTTTATGAGTAAATTTTTGTTGTATTATTTTACATGTACATGTATTGTAATTACAGATACAATATGTAGTGTCTCGTAAATTTTACAAGGTTTTTTTATGTGTACGTGAACATTGAATTTTTATATGTGACACTTAAATAAAATAAATTATTATTATTATTTAAAAATAGAGTACAGACCTGTCGAAAGTTTAACACTGGTCTAACCGAAATATATGGATAGCCAGTGGCTGAAAAGGTATACCAAGACATAGAAAGCAGCTATGTTACGCCACATTGCGGTGTTGTCGCTGAAACGTGTTCCAACAAGTCTATGCAGGGGATTTCAACGTATAAAGAGGACGCATTTATGCGGCAAAAAGGCTATATTCTGCCGCATAAAGAAAACATTTACTATCATCACCTACACCTCCATCATCATTAACACCTTCACTAAAAAACACCACCACTATCACTATAATCGTGATGATCATCAATATTATTATTATTTAAAGCGAAAGTCGAAATTCTGACAAAATCACAATTTAACGATCATCAACATTACAGTCACCATCGCCACCGCCGACGCATAAACGTGGCCGACCTCTTTATGCGTTGAAATTCCCCGCATAGACGTGTCGGGCGCGTTTATGCGGCAACACCGCTATGTGCCGTTACACAGCTACCGAACCCCCGACCAGGCCTGACCAAGACTTAAAAATAGGAAGTGACAGTTACTTCGCCAAGCACAAGTCACGAGGTCCTTCGAAATAGACCTTAATAACCGGTACCGGATTTCACAGCAGGCGTGGCACATTATAGAGCTCTATATGCATATTGTCCTGAGAGCATTTTAAAGGTCAAAATTTCTGATGTCTCGATATAAGTGAAATATTCTTCACTGGTACATAAATTCCCGTTCAATCAATCGGTCTAATGTACATATACATCCTTATGGGACTGTTAGGGACATTTCCTTTTGGACTTTATGTAGAATTATCTAAGCAATCGATATATGAATCGTAATTGCATTGTTTAACTAGTATTTATCTCTTAGATTCTAAATCTTTTTGTATCGTTCTACTGTACTGGATTTCCTGCCATAAAATCCCCGAGGACTTCAGAATTTACATCGACATTTACACCCTTTAAATAGGTATAATTATCAAACATGAACATGTAAACCACAGACCTGTCGAAAGTTTAGCACTTAGCTAACGAATTGGTTATGAAACGCGTATGGCAGCTCAGTTCATTTCGGTCTTTGTTAAATCGTGTTCGGGCCATGCTGTAGATCAGTTATTTTTCGCTAGTATAAAATTTCGCGTCAAGAACATCTTGGCCTTATTCGCGAATATTTTAATTCGCGTTTGGAATCTTGCCGAATACAACATATGTATGTCAACATAGAAATATCTGTGTGCTGGAAATATTTGCGTGATATTTGAATTCGCGAATGGGATGAGTCGCGAATTTAAGCGAAAATAAATACATATATCTCGCGAAATAAAAGTGATTTACAGTATCTCATAGCTGCTTTGGGGGAATGTCATAAAACTTCACATGAATAATCTTCATGGTCCAAAGGTGTGTCATGACCTTGAACCAAGGTCATATCGCAAAGGTCAAGGTCGTGTGGAAACATTAAATGTTTAGGGCGGGGGTACTTGGCTCTCAAGAGATATAGTTCTAGTTACGATTGGCTATATCTCGACTGTTATATCGATAGTTTTTCAGCCACTAGCTATCCACGTCAGGTTGGAGATCTCGGCATTTTGGAATAAAAGTCACGGGTTCGGAAGAGACGTTACTTTAAATCGAGGTCCTCTGTCACAGCAGGCGTGGCACATCAAAGAAATCTCCTTGCACATTGTCCTGAGAGCATTTTAAAGGTCAAAATTTCTGTCACTTCACATATAGCTGGTGACCTCTCGATATAAGTGAAATAGTCTTGACTGGGACGTAAAATCCCATTCAATCAAGAGTTGCTGATTTCTATTAGAAGTCACAAACTACTGTATATCCATAAATTGAGTGCACATGTTTTATAATTTTCTTTTCAACTGAAATTTTTTCATTAAAGTTTCAAAAAATACATTAAAAACGCACTGACCTAACCAAATTATATTTTTAAATGAAAACTTCGTTATTCAGTTCTCTTGTACATAGAGAAATTTGGGGCATAAGTAAGAAGGCACAGAAGCTTAAAAATTGCTCTATGTACAGAATTCATTTCACTTTTGGATGAATGAAAAATATTTTTGCCTTTTAGGTCAATAGATTTTGTATCAAATTTTGACAGTTTTTTTATTAGTTTGTAAGTTTGTAGGAAAGAACGACTTCATGTATTTTCCATGTGCATTCAATTTGTGGATATACAGCTCTTAACGACATAATCATCCTGAAAAATAAACGCCTAAGCTTGACCATTTTTTAAAATTATTTTAGAATGACTCGATAGAGATACAATATGTAATATAAAACATGATTATCAAAAGCGAAAATACTTCACAGCAATAATGGTAAAAAAAGTTAAAACACAAATCATATATAACGATTCGATCACGATTCGATCACTAGCAAAAAAAAAATTTCACACCATACATTATAGGCATGTCGAAAGTTAAAAATTAAGCTTTAATATATGGCTTAATGCAGCACCCACAGCTCATCTTGGTCCTTCGATAGCTTAAATCTCTTCGACAACTAGTTTCTATCTCTGTAGTTTTTCGGTCACTTTCTTGAATCTGAATGTTAAAAATTAACAAAACTAGACATAAAGACGCTAGAAACAATCTAAAACAGATGTTTTAGACGAATAATAATGAGTTTTTGGCCAAACAAAATTGCAAATAACGTTATTTCTCTCCTAAGAGAGAGAGAGAGAGAGAGCACACAAACAATATCAATAGAAAGACAAAATGAAGGCAATGGAGATACACAGGACATATTTTAAGGAAAGAGAACAACAAAAATGGAAAGATTTCATTTACCTGGGTTCCAGAAGGAAAAAGAAAAAGATAAGAAGACCAAGAGAGACCTGCAGAAAAACAACTGAAAAAGAACGAAATTATATGGGCTGGACAAGTTGAAGGACTGTTGAGATAGATGCTAGAGGATAGAAAAAGAAGAAGACGAAGAAGAAGAGACGGCTCATTTACATCTCATTGTCTTGAAAAATAGTCGCTTAAATGTTTTACTTCTGGCTACAAAAATGATAAAGTTAAAAGCCGAATTGCACAATCCTAGGGGCGTCATAATTAAAAAAGCGATGTCATATTGTTCACCGCCCACATTCATCGTCCATGACAACAAGAGGTATATGTTCATGGGCAAATGCCAAAACAGAAACATGGAGGTTATCAAAATCAACGTTAACGTTATTTTCTGTTCTTTCATTCTGCTTTCCTTAACAGAATTATTGCTAATTGACAAATTTCTACTAGTGCGTCTTCGAAGCAATACTATAGTACAGAAGTTGAACATGGCTATCAAAAGCACTGGAACTTGAGTCAACAAAATCCACAGTATGACGAACATAAACGCAACTTTAGTATTCTCTGCCATATCTTGGTATTTACTCATTGAAGAAGTGTTGTTCACGTTAGGAAAACCTTTTGAAAATACAAAATGCAAAATTAAGTTGATTGTCACGGATACACAATATATCAGCACGAGCAGAACGCATCTTTTATTGGTTGTACACCATATCTTTGATTTTAATGGTTTGTAGATGGCAATGGTTCGTTCAACAACCAGTAAAAGCGTTGTAAGGACACAGATTTGAACAGCGAAATCTGAAATTCTCTCTATGCCATACACACGGATCGGTAAGGATTCGATTATCTTTGGTTCATACAACTGAATATTGTTGACAACCAGTCCTGGTAAGGATGTCAACATAAATAACAAATCGGAAACCGTAAGGCATGTCAATATGAAAATGTAGCCGGATCTTTTCCGCAAACGACATAGTAAAATCAACGCTAGGGTGTTTCCATATAGTCCAAATACAATGATGCAAGGGGCTATATATGTATAAACTGTAACATATGCTAACCTATTATAACCACTCCCATGGGTTCCGTTCTGAGTGTTGTTAGACGAATACATTGTTCAAGCAGACGGTGGTTAAAATAAGTCAATACATGTACCCTTTTGATATCTGGTCTGGTCACCGAACGCACTCAGAAATTTACAAGGTTTTGTATCTGAAACAACTCTCTTTGTTTTATTTACGATTCTCCGTGTTCAAATTAAAATTTCAAAATTTCAAATATCTTTGATTTGATAAAATTATTTTGTCCGAATTAAATATTTTCGACTTAATCTTCTTTGAAAAAGAAAAACACTTCACTTGTCCGAAAAAAACCTTCCCTTGTCCGAATTGGATGTTATCAATATTTACAATGTTCAGACTTGAGATGATATTTTGCGTTTTGCGTCGGGAATGTTCTCTTTATGGCCTGTTTTGTCAATAATTTTTCTCAAATTTAAGATTTCGTTGATGGTTTTTTACTTCAATATCCAAGTTAAATCTATTGGTCTTTTTGATTTTCCGTGATTGCGATACCATTGCTCCCTGAATTGTTCTTAATCGCGAAATTTCTGCTCCTTTTCATTCCCATTGATTGCGAAACTATTGCTCCCTTTAATTCCCTGTTATTGCGACAGTATTGCTTTTTTATTTCCCGGGATTGCTCCTTTTCATTCCCATTAATTGCGAAATTATTGCTCCTTTTTATTCCCTGTTATTGCGACAGTATTGCTTCTTTTAATTTCCCAGGATTGCGACACTATTGGTTCTTTTGATATTCATGGATTACGGCGCTATTGGTTCCTGAATTGTTCTTAATCGCGACACTATTGCTCTTTTTTATTTCCTGTGATTGCTACACTTGATTATTCTCTGTAATCTTAACTGTATCGCTCCTTTTTATTTCTCGTGATAGCGACAGTATTGGCCCCTGTATTGTCATCGATGCAGCTATATTTTTTCTTTACATTTCCTGTAAATGCAACAGCATACATGTTTGCTAAAATAGTGTTGTTAAATACTGAAGCGATTATAATTGATTCGTAGGATACTGATATCAGAGTCATTTTATCGAAACAAAAACGATAGTATTCAAAACGATGCTTAAACTGACATCATATCCTTGAATATGCATTAAGCAGTACAGACCTGTCGAAAGTTTAACACTAAGCAGAATAATTTGTGCCGAATCGCCAGCTCATCTTGACATTTCGTTACCTCAACAGATATTCGGCAGCTACTATCTGTCTCTCGGCAGCAGCTATCTATCTTTAGGCAGCTATTCGACCACTAACTTTTCATTTTTTGGCCACTCGGCAGTCGAGCTTGTGCTTTTTCATAAGCTCGGTGTTAAACTTTTGACAAGTCTGTACTGCAGCTTTTTTCTGATTCAATGATTTTACGAACAAAAGAAGACACACAAATGTTTTATTTTTAATGGATTTGATACGATTTTGCTAAATGATATTTTTTTAAAAAACGGTTTATTTTTAATATTGATTGGAAGCATTAGTTCTTATATATTTATTGAAATGATTAATATTTTAAATGTAAAACAGGTGTTCCAGGAAGCTTGTATACTTTTATCGACTTTTCTTATAAATATCTGGGTCTAGTTACAGGAATAAACAGCTGTCGAAAGTTTAACACTGAGCTAACGAAATAGTTATAAAACGCCTATGATAGCTCATTTCGGCCCTTGTCACAATGTTGCTTTGTATCGACTGCAATTTTGTGTCAATGCTCGGCTGCCGAGTGTCTGAAATATGGAAACTGTTGAGTTATAGCTAACAATGGGACAGGATGGGCTGCCACTTTAAAACTAACTCGTTAATTTAGTGTTAAACTCTGGACAGGCTTGTACTGTAGATCGCGCTATAAGTTTAAAGCGCCATTAATTCGTTTTCTGACTCACCGAGTTAACATGCATGATTTGTTTACTAACCGAGTTAACATAGTTTGATGACTATTCTAATTTACATGATTTGCTTGCTAAAGAGTTTACCTGGCCTGGTTAATGGACTAATCGAGTTAACATTTGTTTTTCTGGCTTGCCGAATTATCATGGTTTACTGACTAAGTAAACATGGTTTGTTGACTAACAGAAAATGCAGTTTGTTGGCTGAGATTATATGGTTCGCTGGTTGACCTAGTTTTCATGGTTTGTCGACTGCGTTAACTTGATCTGGTTAACAGATGTAACAAGGTTTGCTGGCTAACCGAGTGTACATGGTTCAGTGACTAACCGAGTTTTCATGGTTCAGTAACTAACAGTGTGAACATTGTTTCTCTGAATTAGGTAACATGGTTTGCTGACTAACTGAATTATCATTGTGTGGTGACATAAGTTGGTTTGACTAACAGTTATCACGGTTTGCTGACTTAGTTAACTAACAGAAAATTCAGTTTTCTGGCTACGATTATATGGTTTGCTTTCTAACCGAGTTAACGTGTTTTTTTAACTTAGTTAACATGATTTAGTAACCACCCCAATTTACACGTTTAGCTGCCTTACCCAGATAACCTATTTTTGAATTCCATGACAATTGGGATTAACATGCATGCTATGCTGCCTAAGCCAGTTAACATAGTTTGCTGGCTAACTAAATTAACACGGTTTGTTTACTAACCGAGTAAACATGGTTTGCTGGTTAACTGAGACAAGATGGTTTGCTGACCAACTGTGTTAACGCAACTTCTTAGAGTTGCTTAACTGCTAAGTAGCACCACTGCGGTAGCTCAGTCGATCCCCGGCCGGGTCTGACCCAAGACTTGAAAGTGGGTAGTGACTGTTCTTTTGCCAAGCACTCGACATTACGTAATGAAAGTCACGGTTCTTTCGGATGGGAACTTAAAATAAACGAGGTCCCGTGTCACGGTGGGTTTGGCACGCTAAAGAACCCTGTTGTATAATGCCATCAGCGCTACGCACAGGCAAAATTTCTGCACCTTCGCCTATAGCTGGCGATGTCTCGATATAAGTGAAATATTCTTGACTGGGACGTTAAACACCATTACTCAACTCAACTCCCAACTTAACTGCTAAGAGAGTAAACAGGACTTGCTGGTTAACCCAGTTAATATTGTTTACTGATTGGACTAACATTAATTGCTTACTAACTGGGCTTACGTGGTTTCCCAACTGAGTTTACATGCTTTGCTGACTAACCGAATTAATTGATTCAATTAATCAAACACAAAAACAAAGTAAACATTTGAAAACTAAAAAATTAAGTTAAACTCGTGAACTTCAACCTCAACTAGTGAAGGAAGATCTGTTGTTTCAGCGAGACCTGTTGTTTCAGAAGGGTAAACACCTCATGTTTAGCCACCTACCACGTGCACCGTCACATGTGAAATAGAACTTTACTGTCGTAGCTTGACAGTAGTACAGCTATTCTTCAGTTATGGACATCATTTGTTCTGCTGTTACGGACATTATTATGCTTAGTTACGGACATATTGGCGAAATTCCAAGCGTCTAGTACTCTTGACAGAGTAAAAACTGTGAAACTTTTACGCTTTTAAATTCCTTTTATATACGAATACCAACGTATTCTATTTGTTAAACTTAAAATGCAGCATTGCTGAGAGAATTTAAAGAAAATCAAAAAGATCCGAATCTACTGTCGCCATCTTAAGATCCCCGTAACTGCAGTTAACGGTCATCAGCTTACCCCGCTGTGAGACGGAAAGGTACCTCATGTTTAGCTACCTATCCCTTCACAAGAATGAAGCTTAACTATTTTTAGTTAGGGGCCCAGCTCACTTCAGAAAAGAAGCTTTAATAGTAATAAAGAGCTAAAACGGTTAAACATTTAGGGGCCCAAACTGATTTTTAGGAGCCATGGGCTACTGGTCCCCTGCTAATCTTCATCCCTGCCTTCATATGTGAAATAATAATTCACTTTTATAAATGTACTGACTCGACAGTACTAGTAGTGCATGTTTTCATAACAGAAAATTGTTACTCTAAGTACTAACAATTACTTACATGTTCAAAGTATGACCTTAACACGACCTGTGGAGTAGATATTTTCACGCTTTCTATAAAAATAGAAAGTCATAACAGGCAATTAATATTGATAAATAGCTTCTTGTGTCAACAAACCCAGTCATTTAATCCGTAAAAATCCAGTTTATAAATGTTTAAAGTATCTATGTTGTTCTTTTGAATTATTAGTAAGTACCTTTATAAGAACTGTGGGAGATATGCGCTGCGTGAACTAAGTAATATAAATGTCATTTCGTCCCTACTTATATACTTACAAGTGATTTAGACGGATAGCCCGCATGTACAGTACAGGCATGTCGAAAGTTTAATACAAAGCTTATAGATTAGTGAGTGAATGAGTAATGTTTAACGTCCCAGTCAAGAATATTTCACTTATATCGAGGCGTCACCAGCTATAGGCGAAGGTGCAGAAATTTTTCCTGGGCGTTACGCTGATGGCAATATTATGTAAAGCAGGGTTCTTTATCGTGCCAAGCCTACCCGAAAGAACCGTGACTTTCATTTTGTAATATCGAGTGCTTTGCGAAAGAACAGTCACTACCCACTTTCAAGTCTTGGCTTGGGTCAGACCCGGTCGAGGTTCGAACCCACGACCTCCTACTTACGGAACGATCACCCTACCAACTGACCTACCGCAGTGGTCAGAGAGAGAGAGAGAGAGAGAGAGAGAGAGAGAGAGAGAGAGAGAGAGAGAGAGGGATGTTATTTTATTACCATTTACAGTATAAATCTGGAAGCTTAACACCGAGCCGAAGGAGTCAAAGCTCGACTGCAGAGTGGCAGATAAACAGGTAGCTAGTGACGAAAAACTGCTAGATATCGCTTGATAGATATCAGTCGATGTCGAGATATAGCTAATTGTAACGAGGGATTGAGACACACCGCCGATTCCGTTCTTATTCGTTAGCACATTTTTTTCACTTTCGACAGTCATGTTCATGGTAAAGCGGTAGCTTATTTCGATGGTTATATCTCGACAGCTTTTCGACATCTGCTATATACGGTACAGACCTGTCGAAAGTTTAACACTGACATAACGAAAATGAGTCCAGTTGGAAAGTGGCTGTGGTATGGATTGGTAGCGACCGAAAAGAAGTTTGGTAGAAAAAAAAAGCTTTCGAGACATAGCTTATGATGGACCGATATAAGCTGCTAATTCGATACTTAACTCGTTAGCTCAGTGTTAAACTTTCGACAGTTCCGCACTCTATCTCCAGACAGCTTTTCGACCGCTAGCTATCCATATTTCGGTCACTCCGCAGTCGCGGTCGTTACTCTTTCGTTATCTCGTTGTTAAACTTTTGACAGGTCTGTACGTACTCTTTAGACGGTGTGTTAATAAACCACATAGTCTATATTGTAAATCTGCTGAATCCATAAATCAGGAAATTTATATATATTTTTGTCAATATCTTAAAACCTCGATATTAAATAAAATATACCACCCATATTATGATTTATAAATTTGATCCAAGGCACAATATCTCTCAAAGGTTTATCTTAAGTTGCATCTATACCCAGTGTGGCCGACTTTTTTCCCTTAAGAATTATATATTATTATAAAACCGTTAAATATAATATTTCATGAAAACAGTAAACGCAGATGGAGTTTCGCGCCATATGTCTTCTCGAAAGACTGCATAATATGCCTACATGTATCTTTATATCACGGTTTCGCATTGTAACGCCACATAGCGATGTTGCCACATAACACCATCCCCCCCCCCGGCATGTCTATGCGGGGAATTTCAACGCATACAGAGGTCGGCCACGTTTATGCGGCGGCGTTCAACGCATAAAGATGTGTTGCTTATATGCGGCGCAAGGGTGCCTTTTTGACGCATAAAGAGGACTAACTTAGTGTGAAATTTAAAAGCAGCTTATATCTCGATAAAAACGTTGGTGGTGACATTAATTATGACGACGGCGGTGACAGTTGAGATTTTAAACTATGTTGTCGTGATAATATTAATAATAATTGTAAGGATGAGGTGGGACGGGGGCGATGAGAGCGCGACGGCGATGTTATCGTAATATTGAGGGTCGTTAAATTGTGATTTTGGCAGAATTTCGACTTTTGCTTTCAATAATAATAATAACATGTGTAATAATAATAATAATAATAATAATCACGATGATAGTGATGGTGGTGTTTTAGTGAAGGGGGTAATAATGATGGAGGTGTAGGTGATGATAGTGAAGGATATCATGGTGTCGTGCTTTAAATGTTTTCTTTGCGGCGGAATGAAGCCATTTTACCGCATAGAAGCATTCTCTAAATGGGTTGAATCCCCCGCATAGACGTGTTGGAACACGTTTATGCGGCAACACCGCTATGTGGCGTAACACCGCATATATGTACCAGTGTGGCCAACTTGATTTTACTAAGAATTGTATATTATTTATAAATCCGATTAAATAATGTTTCATGAGAAACCAAAGTGAACTTTTTCGACTAAAACAGTGTATTAACGTTTAGAAGTTCAGATTTAGTTTTGTGCTACAGAACTTCTTGATATGCGTACCTTCATATATCGGAAAATCATGGTTGGCATCTGTACCAGTGTGGCCAACTTTTTTCACTGAAAATTATATAACTTGTAAACCCGTTAAAATAATATTTTATGAGATGTCACAGTGAACTTTTCGACTAAAACAGTATATTAAGGTTTGGAAACTCAGATGTAGTTTCACGCCATGAGTCTTCTCGAAAGACTTCATAAAATATGTGTGTGTGTGTGTGTGTGTGTGTGTGTGTGTGTGTGTGTGTGTGTGTCTTAATATCGAAAATCACGGTTCCACATATGTACCAGTGTGGTCAACTTCTTCACTAAAATTATATTATTTGTAATCCTTTAAAATATAATGTTTCAGGAGATACCACAGTGAACTTTTTCGACTAAAACAATATATTAACGTTTGGAAACTCAGATGTAGTTTCACGCCACATGTCTTCTCGGGAGACTACATAATATGCATACCTTCATATCGAAAAATCACGGTTATGCATCTATGATATTATTGGTATCACTAATTTTATTTTATTTTTAAATGTTTCTGTTCCTCGTTACTCAATCCTAGAGCCTCGGTGACCGCGTGGACTAAATCGTGTGCTTGCAATTGTACGAATCACAGCGCCTTCCGTCGCCTTGGCTCGAATTCCACTCGTGACAGATGCTAGTATGGGAAAGTTGTTAATTTCGCTTGTTGTCGATTGGTGGATTTCTCTGGTTATTCCGGTTTCCTCTTCCACCTCTAAACTGTCGACTTGATCCGAGTGAAAGGATCTTGACAGGGGCGTAAAACACCATTACGCCACTGAACTCCACTCCTTTAAATACATCATATTACATAATATACATATATATGGATTAAAACTGTAGATTTTTATCTAAATAAAAATTCGATATAAATAATTGATGATAAATTACTAGTATATTAAAAATAAGTATAAAACACGTTACAATTACATAAATAATTCCCCATCCATTTTTCCATCTTTCAGTGCCTCGGCTAGCGATCGAATACCTCTCGGAAAAGATCCTAGCACTAGTATTGGAAGGTTGTTTAGTTCGCTTGTCGATAGTCGTTGGGTTTGTCTGGTCATTCCGGTTTCCTCTTCTATCCCTGAACTGACCGCCTTGAGGCGAATGAAAGGATCTTGAAAAGAGCGTACTTAACACCGTTACTTCACTGACATTCTATTTTTTAATTTTATTTAATTTCTATTCATTAATTCACTCAGCCACTCAAAGAGTGGAACATGAGGGCATACAATATACATGTAATACATAATTTACAATACTGACTAACTGATATTACATTACAATATTACAATATAATTATAATATAATATAGTATAAAATATGAATGCATACTAATATAACTATGATAAGTTATGACAACTTACTAATTCAATGAAAATCTTTTGATATAATATGAAAAAATATGGAAATATTATAAAACAATTTGATATTACATAGACTTAGCATTCTATAAAATTTGTCATATGACGGGTATTTTACATAATAACTTGGTAAGTATTTGTTTCTTATGTTTGCGTATTTACTACAGATAAATAAAAAATTATATTTATCACCAACTATTTGAGGACAATATGGACAAAACCTTTCTTTACTCCGATAATTATATATACATATATATATATTGATTAAAAATGTAGATTTTTATCTATATAAAAATTCGATATAAATAATTGATGATAAATTATATTAAAAATAGTATAAAACACGTTACAATTACATTAATATAATATTGAATTCCCCCATCAAACAAACATGAGTTATTCTGTGTTCATTACCAAACGATCTCGATATCCCGTTCCCTTATCTGTGTGAAAAATCGGGCAATTTTAAACCCAATGATTAAAAAGCTTGTTTTATGTTCAAACAATTGATGGTATTATGTCCATTAAATGTTGAAAGGGACAAAAATGTATAAAAAAATATTTAAAGTTTTTTTCGTTTTCAAACGGCATGTGAATTTTAGTGTTTGTTTGATTGTTGATAGCAGACGACACTTTGATGATCCTAATTATTGAAAATCAATTAAATGTTTGAATACTGCTTTGGGAACTATTTATATTGGACGGTTTTCGTTGAAACTGATTTTTAAAACCCAGTCATAACCCAAGTCACGGACACGGGGGATTTAAAATGATTTTGTTAGTGATTTGCTAACAACTATTTAACAAACATCGGGACGTTTATAAACAAAAATGATGGATGAATGGATTTTTTAAAATTCCTGAATTGGAATTTTTTCCGATAATATTTTTATACGGGATTTTTATTTACTTCAGGTAAGTGAAGATAATGTAATTTACATGTAGTTATGATCATGATCAGCAAAACTAATTTGAGATTGAATTATCTGTATAAAAATTTAATTAGTTTAAGGTGGGTCTCACTAGTGTATTTATTATTATTATTATTATTATTATTATTATTATTATTATTGTTGTTGTTGTTGTTATTGTTGTCGTGAAGTAAAATGCCAAATTAGAAGAATTTGAACCCCTGGGTTAAGAGAAATTATGAGTTCGAATTTAGGTTAGGATAAACTTTTAGTTTCGAGTTAAATTTGAGAAACTTTGGGTTCATGGAAAGGTTAGACAACACTTTGAGATCCAAGTTAAGTAAGGAAAAAATTTAAGTTCCAAATTATAGTTTAGGTTAGCCTCGGAGAAATTTTTAGTTCTAAGTTAGGTTATTGCCCCTAATTTGGAATCTACATGTACAATGTAACTTAGGATAGTTCTGTCATGTGTCCGTGTTGATTTTTTATGATATAATGCCATCCATAATAGCATTTGGCAGATCTTAGTATGAGAAGGTTTGTTACATCATTGTGGTAGTTGGGTTCGGTGGTTTTCTTCAAAATCGGATCCCTAAATCATATGGTTTGCACATTAACCACCATGCCACATGTAGACGTTTAACTCCAACAATCTGCTGCCTTTAACCATTCAAAATCTTGACAAGTGTGCATACATTCATGTATTATTATTATTATTATTATTATTATTATAACAGATCTGTCGAAAGTTTAACATTGATCTAATGAAGCTTGGTTACCGAGTGACTGAGATATTATTAACTAATGACATAAAAGCTGCCAAGGGATAGATAACAATTTACTTACTTACTTACTTACTTACTTACTTACTTACTTACTTACTTACTTACTTACTTACTTACTTACTTACTTACTTACTTACTTACTTGCTTACTTACTTACTTGTATGCTTACTTACCTATTTGCTTACTTACTGACTGACTGACTGACTCACTCACTCACTCACTCACTCACTCACTCACACGCTCGCTCACTCTCTCACTGACTGACTGACTGACTGACTGACTGACTCATTCACTCACTCACTCACTCACTCACTCACTCACTCACTCAATTACTCACTCACTCACTCACTCACTCACTCACTCACTCACTCACTCACTCACTCACTCACTCACTCACTCACTCACTCACTCACTCACTCACTCACTCACTCACTCACTCACTCACTCACTCACTCACTCACTCACTCACTCACTCACTTATTCCCGCTTGGACATATGACACCAACATGCATCCTCCATTTGCCTCTGTCCTTTGCCATATGTTGAGCTTGCCCCCAGGTGTATCTCAGCTACTGTACTTCTACTATATATATGATGGTTCTCCTCCAGGTGGTACGAGGTCTACTAGGCTTTCTTTCCCCAGGTGGTGTCCAATTCAATGCTGTTTTTTTTTTTTTTTTTTTTTTTTTTTTTTTTTTTTTTTTTTTTTGTATTCTGCAATTGGGCATTCTCATCGGATGACTTCTTTACCATCTAAATCATCGTTGTTTTATTTGTATGGCGGTGTTGTCACCAGTTACAAAACTAATATTAATGAAGAGCGGATATGTACTGCTGGTTCAGCACTTATTCGTTATCTTCTCAGTGTTAAACTTTCGACAGGCCTGCACTGTACAGTCAAACCTGTCTATAAAGGTCACTCATAGGAACCAATAAAAGTGGCCTTTATGGGCAGGTGGATTCTATTTACAGGTTCAAACACTATGAATAAAGAACAATTGAGATACATTTCTACTGGCCTTTTTTAAGCAGGTGGTCCTTATATATAGAGGTGGCCTTTAAGGCAGCTTGGACTCTATTTTATTTTTATTAGTTTTTTTTCTTTTTTTCATTATTATTATTATTATTATTATTATTATTATTATTATTATTATATTATTATTTATTATTATTATTGGTCATAATTTATCTATGTATTTTTCCCCTTCTTTTTTAATCAAGTAAATAACATTTTTTATGTTTAAAACAACATACGGAAGACTGATTTAAAAAATAACTTTGAAACCATAGTTTAAACATACTTACTAATAAATGCTTTATTTTTAAAGTATTTTAAATTTTCCTTGTGTCACCTGGACTACGCACAATGGAATTACACTGGTATTCCTTTTATCAATGTTTCAAACACAAATTCATACGTAATTTCAAATGAAAAAATCGAGTCGAAAAAAATTGTAATTAATAATCAATAATGCATGTCTCCCCCACGGCGAAATAAAACGTGTTTTTACAGAAATTAATGACAGTTGTTGCCTTTGACTCTTAAAAATCATTCAGAATTCAAATCAGGAAAAAGATCGCTGGGCTTACAATGGCTTTATAAAATACGACTATTTAACACAAAAATTGGAATTAATATTTATTGAATAATAGAGTTCAGAATTTAAATTCTGATCAATTTAAAGCTTTTTCTATAGCTGTATTATGAATCAAAATCATACTAACAAACAGTCAGGCGTGCCCGATTTCAGTTTCACATTTTAACAAACTTTTAAATTACTGCTCGCTGAATTTAAAAGACCTGATCTATATCGGAATAAAAAAGCGTTCGATTTCTTTTATTAACACCAATATGTTTGTACAATGTGTTCCAATGATAATTTCATAGATCATATTTAGATATGTGAAATGATTACAACGCGTTTTAATCTTAAAAGAAAGCCATGAGCTCACTGTGGGTACAGTTTTATAGTCAACTTTAACAGATTAAATGATGCGAAATTTATCATTAAATTTACCGCGACGGTGTGAAAATTTTAATAGGAAAATTAAATTCAACATTGCCAGAAAGATTCTGTATTATTCAAATTTGAAGAGGAAAATTTAAATTCAACACCATCAAACATCGCCAGAGAGATTCTGTAATATTCAAATTTAAAGAGGAAAATTTAAATTCAACACCATCAAACATCGCCAGAGAGATTCTGTTATATTCAAATTTGATGAGGAAAATTTAAATTCAACACCATCAAACATCGCCAGAGAGATTCTGTTATATTCAAATTTGATGAGGAAAATTTAAATTCAACACCACCAAACATATTTTGAAATATCTATTTGGGATTTGAATCTGGATTCGATCCAGTGAGAAGATTTAAAATCAAGGCTAATCTACTTAAGGTAGGGATATATCAAATACAAATAATGTAAATACAAACACAAATACAAATAAATTTATTGAAATACAATGTACCTCAAATACATATTAAATACCAAAGAGTATACAACGTAAACAGTGTTATACACTGCGACATATAAATAATATTTTTAACGTTTTTAAGGAAATACAAATATTTCTATACAATATTCAAAGGCGAATTTTGAAATAGACAGACCTAAACTTGTTATATAATATTGAATTGCCGTACACAACTTTAATGGAAACGTCGGTTTTCATTTCACAGTCTTAAGTCTGATAGAAAAACCAGTCTCAGCGCATGTTGGTTCTTTTCAGCAAAGTCTTAAATGTTGTACGAACTTTGAAGAAAATGCCGGTGTTCATTTCACAGTCTTAGGTCCGATTCAAAACTTTGATTAAAAGGTTGATGTTCATTTCACAGTCTTACTGAGTCGGATACAAAACGTTGATGGATTTAACAGTACTGGGTCAAATGACAGAACGTTTGTGTGTTCATTTGACAGTTTTAGGTCCGATATAAAACTTTGCTAGAAAGGTCGATGTTCATTTCACGTCTGATATAAAAATTTGATGGATAGATCGGTTTTCATTTCACAGTCTTAGGTTCGGTGGAAAGACCCGCGTTTCGATATCTTGATTGAAAGTTTGGCATTAATATCACTGCAATCGGGTCTGATACAAAACTTTGATAGAATGGTCGGTAATTAATTCACAGACTTTGATACAAAACTTTGATGGAAAGGCTGATGATCATTTCAAATACAGTCCGACATGCCTTAAAGACCATTTCTATATAAGGATCACCTGCTTATAAAGACCAGTAGAATTGTATACCAATGGTTCTTTATTCATATTATTTAAACCTGTATATAAAGACAACCTGTCCATAAAGGTTACTTTTACTGGTCCATTTTGGGTGGCCTTTATAGACAGGTTGACTGCATTAACTTTGATACAAGAATGGTATTCATGCATGTTCAAAATTGAGTTGCTGTTCTTATCAGTCTTGGATGTGACATGCAAGATTGATTAAAAGATCGGTGTTACTGTCAGTCTTGGTTTCAGATATGAAACTTGATGAAAATGTTCATTTCATAGTACATGTATTGTCATTTACCATTTTTGAATGTATTTTATGATTATATATATATTTTTTTAAAAATGGTACATAACAGTATTATATTTGGTCCGAAATGCTGATAGATTTTTTTAATATTTAACAGTCTAAAGTTTGTTTAACATTACCAAAACATTTTCAGTCAACATATATTATTCTTAACAAAAGTTCATGTGGTACGCGAGTACACGTGCATTTTTACATACAATACAATTTAATATTTTCTTAAAAATTATTATTATTTTTATTTAGAGTTTGTAATAACGATTGAAAAATTCTATGGTCCCTATTTCATAATTAATAGACAACTCAAACTCGACGACGCCGGTATTTTTGAAATCATTGAATGAGAAGAATAAAATATACATTGAAATTGTGTACTTTTAGCAAAACTGTGACCTCATTTACGCCTTTCAGTTTGCCCTTGTAATTATGTGTAAAGAAATTATTTTTTATAGTACCTAACGTAGTGTTTAGTAATGTATGGCATTTTTAAAAAGTAAACAACTTGTTTATTTACTGGTTAACGAGCTATTTTATAACCCGTCGTTTAGGTTTGGTTGGTTGGTTGAATGTTGCTTAACGTCACATCAGCAATTTTTCAGCTATTCGCGACGAGAACAATTTTATTAATCTCTATGGATACTATGAACAATTTTGTGTATGCATGTAAAGTGCGAGTGTGTTGTATGGTCTGCCTTGTACTAGCGCACGATTTTAACGTGCTAGATCACTGAGTCAGTACGCCGCAGACAAACGTACCACTCCCATAGTCCATTATACTGATACCAGGTGAATCAGTAAAGGCCACGGCAAGGAAAATTCACTTTCCCACATGTGGTCCGAGTGGGACTCGAACTCACAACGGTGAGAGACCCTAGATTTGTCGACTAACGTCTTATCCATTAGTCCACCGCGGCGAAACTGTTAGCACTGCCATGTGCTGATTTTGAATTTTTATTAAAATAATGCGTTCAAAATCAGTACATGAATGCATTTTTATAAAAATTCAAAATCAGCACATGACAGCAAATGTTATCATGTTATCAACCATTTCGTTCTCAAGTTATTCTTTCGTGGCCCAGTCGGAGCTCAGGAAGACTACATTAAAGAGTCGTGGGGTTCGAATCCCCTATGCAAGTCACTTCATTTTACAACGTTGGTATCAGGATATTGACTGCTGGTACAATGGCTGTATGCTGTTTCGATTAAATTGATCCTTTTTTGCTGTCAGTCATTTTAGCATTGGAGTAGTCTAGTGTGCTTTTGCGTGGTCTTACCAAGTTTTTTGAAAAAGTACACTCCTACAACCGTGACCAAATCTTGAGAAAACCAGATAGGTAAAGTTAGCTACTAGTAACTGGCTACTTGTAGAAGAAAAGTTTGCTACTAGTGGCCAGTTACTTGTTAGAAAAAGCAGTTGATTACTTTGAAAAAATATCATCTATTTACTACACATCATTACCTAATAACGAATTAGATTTATGGATCAAAACTTCCAGCTACTCGTCCTGAATGTGAAAAATCATGGAAATTACACTTGAACCTACCCGTTTTTGCATTCCCCAGTCCCGTTTGTGAAAGCGTATTTGTGCGTATTGAAGCTCAAATGTTAAAATATTTGGTATCAATGGATGCAGAATTGAATATACTTCATCATGATATATTTGAATTTTGAATATCTTAAAAATAAATACCCAGCTACTCGTCCTGAATGTAAATAATCATGGAATGTTATTTACATTAAAAAAAATATCGGGACTACATTCGTGGTACAAGAAATTGTTCGTAGTTTTTGCGGAAGTTTTGATCCATAAATCTAATTCGTTAATAGGTTGTGATGTGTAGTAAATAGATGATATTTTTTCAAAGTAATCAACTGCTTTTCTTCCACAAGTAACTGGCTACTAGTAGTTAACTTTTCTTCCACAAGTAACTGGCTACTAGTTGCTAACTTTTCTTCTACAAGTAGCCAGTTACTAGTAGCTAACTTTACCTATCTGAGAAAACCAGCTATCAACGCCGAACAAACTCAAACACTTTACACTCTAGGGTCACTCCGAGTGGGATTCGAACCTTGTCAGTGAGAAGCATTGTAATATCGATCTGTACCACTAGGCTGTTTAGCACGCGGAAGTTTGAGAGTTCTAAACATAACTTAATTTGACCCATGTTGGATGTTCTTATGTAAAAAAACTGAGCATTTCGACATAGAAATCAAAGGTTTTCCGGAGGAGGCCTTGAAAACTCTGATGACATATGATGATGTTATGAAAACACGAATCCTATGCAATAAAAACCATTTGGAAAGACCTTGATTCATTTGTACCATCCATAAAAATTTATTTCAACTTACAAAACCTCAAAATTGACGGAATGAATCCATTTTGAACATTTCTGCGTAAAAAATTCAAACATTTTACATATAGAATGCAATGGGCGGTGGTACAAAACGAAGTTAATCCTAACATTTCTTGTGTATAAACTTCAACAACCTTTAAAACTGGTGGCATTTTGATATAAGTAACATGTCTTATGTTTTGATCACCAAGGATGTGAAACAAAACACACGGAAGACCCATAAATCACGGGGGGGGGGGGGGTGCATATATTATACAAACGACCAAAAAAAACACCGATTTCGAAAAAAAAAGTACATCCAAAATGTGATCGATATGGTTGAAGTATTCTATTCTCGGTTATTGAGTTAAAACAATACTTATATGCAATCAATATTTGTACAATAAGATTGAAATGAATTCGAGAACACGACGTTTTAGGTTTAACAAACTCGTTTCCATATTCCTAGATAAATCAAAAACAAAATACTTATCCATGTCCGAATCACAATCCAGAAGCAAAGTAAAAACTTTGGAACTGACAAGTCAGGTTAGATACGTGAACTTCCACCAGGAAAATGAGACCGGATGCTCCGGAAGGGTAAGCACCTCCTGTTTAGCTAGCTACATCCGCCACGTGTGTAATCAAAAAATTGTGTGAAAGGAACATACAACTATGGGACGTCAAATATATCCAGGGCAATCCTGAACCATAGACATAAAACTTATCATCAATACTGTGATGACGACCATAGCACTTTTTGAGGGCCTTAAAAAGCCTAGACTTGCAATATCCCTGAGTCAACAATTCACTTGCAAGCAGCAAAATAAATCCGTACTATTCGATCGGCAAACCCATTTTAGGTCTAGGATAAAACACAGTAGAACCTTGTCATAATGTTATTAATCCACCACAAAGTCTAATCGTCGCAGTATTTTAAAGTCCGAAAGAATCGAAATGTTTTTTATTTTTTTTTTTTTTTTTTTTTTTTTTTTATATTTATATTGAAGTCTCCCTAGATTTATCACCAAACCTCTTTATAAAACCAAAATATGAAAACAAATTGTGGCAAAGAATGGAAGTTTTATTGTACATGTGTGTGCATTGTGAACTTTTTGTTAACAGCTAAACAAATTAGGAGAGAGAGAGAGAGAGAGAGAGAGAGAGAGAGAGCATGCGCATTTTGACTGTATTGTTCAAAAGTAAACAAATTAAAAGAGAGAGAGAGAGAGAGAGTATGCGCATTTTGAACTGTGTATTGTTCAAAACTAAACAAATTAAAGAGAGAGAGAGAGAGAGAGTATGCGCATTTTGAACTGTATTGTTCAAAACTAACAAATGGAGAGAGAGAGAGAGAGAGAGAGAGTACTGGTAATTTGTTTTTTAAATTTATTCCAAGTTATTGAAACATGTGTCTCTTTTCTGAGGTTTTAATGATGATTTTATGAGTTCAAATTTGTTTGCTGCATTAGGTAATGTAATCAAAAATATATGATTTTTATTTATTAGAAACTCAATATTTCACATGAACAAATATTGCATTCAATTCTAACGGCGTAGCGTTAAATAGTATTTGCACATCGTATAACTTTATTGCATAGAGTTGATATTTAAAAACGCAAAATAAACAAAAATTGTTTATAAATATTGTAATATGGAGCTTTTTTCTATCAAATATGGATACTTCCTTTTAGTTAAGTTATTTCACTGTATAACAACTTTTAAATAGCCATACCCCATGACAGTTTTCGAGTTTTTTGTAAACATGAATAGATTTCAATGGGGGTTGTGATTTACTCAATAGGGCGCATATAAAAAGCATTTGCTGCGACAGTAAATAAGCTTTAAACAGGTTTCTTATTACGACAGCACAGATGGGACATAAAAATAATATTAGTATATTACATGTTAATTTGTTGAATAGTCATTGGATAGTTACATTTATTTATTTATTTATTTATTTATTTATTTAGTCTCTTACCACTCTGTGTATGGGAGACTTATTGTCCTTATTTTGTTTTTTCTCTCTTGTCTTCTTCTTCTTTATTATTATTATTATTATTATTATTATTACATTTTACGCACGCTTGTCTCAAGCATGTAGATGTGCAATCCGAATTTTAAATTTCCAACAATATTGCCGTTACCATGGAAACAGATAAATGTACCAAAACCTTAAAACATATTTTTTTCAATAACTGTTCGTCCAATTTTCATGAATTTTTACAGGATTATTGCTGGCACCAACAGTACTCCAATTCCGACGAAAAACATAACGATATTCAAACCAAAGATGACCGCATTTACCAAAGAAACATAAAAAATAATTTTATTAAACATTATTGAAACTTTATAAGATTGTCACCTACCTTCGGTAGATTTCAAATCTTCAAAATGTTTTCCGTTGTTATGGAAACAGACATTTTATGTATACAAGTATTACTTTTTCATAAACCTTGTGTACGTGTAATACCTTTTTCAAACACGTGCATTTACATAACAATCGTATTTTTTCAATTTCAACAAAAACAAACTTGAGGCAGTTGGGAGACTGCAATAAATATTGCGTGAAACAAATCGTGTAATACCTTTTCCAAACCCGTACATATAAATGACCCTCGTATTTTTTTCATTAAACAAAAAATGTTCATCAGGTGGGAGACTGCAATAACTTTCGAGTTATCACGCAATATAAACAAATATTTTTATGTCACCTCTGTCCCGCCGTAGATTTTTGATTTATAATGTAAAAGTTTATATCGCTCATCTCAAAGAGTTTTCTATCGTCAAGTACAATACTTCAGCTTGAGTGTATAGTTGGTTTTGAAATAGGAGATCTTCTTTAAAGGATTCTATATAAGTTTTAAGAAGTTCTTGATTTCATATTATCCGTGTATTTCGTTATGTCACGAACATGGTCTTTAATTGTAACGTCTTTACTCTGAAACGATGTCAAAATACATAATGGTAAGTGACATATAAATTCCATATCACACGATGAAATATCCCAGTAGGGTAGCTTAATCGAGTGTTCGCTTCGTTTGTGGTAGGTCGTGGGTTCGAACTCCGGCCGTGTCTGGCGAAGACTTGAAAATAAGTAGGGACTGTTATTTTCCAAACACTCGGCATTTGAAATGAAAGTCATGGGGTCTTTCGGAAGACACCTTAAAACCGATGCATGGTATGTAAAAGAACCCTCTAAACGCACTGCAAAGAAATTTGAAATATTCTTGACTGGGACTTAAAACCCCATTCAATGAATCAACCAATCCTGTAGTATCATGAGCAGGCATTTGACTTTACTCAAGAAAATATTCAGAATTTTAAATGCATTGCATTTCTTTCGATAAACATTGACATTGCTGCTAATTTGTCTTTTAAAAAGATTCTGTATACGTTTTTAGTGTCATGAGCAGACATATGTATTTGGTTTTTTTTACCCACGTAGATATTAAGATTTTTAAATATTTCTTGTGATAAGCATTCAAAATAATATTGTCCATGTATTGGTTTGCTTTACTGTAAACATGTTCATTTTAACGCAAATAAAATTGAATGTAATTCGTGTGAACGTGAATTAACGTAATTTAGATTAGCTTGTGCAGCATGATGGCATTTAGTTTGAAAATAGCGTAATTTCAATTATTTACTGCAGCACTGATAATCACAAAATTAGTTAATTGTTAAATGTAATATATTAAAGTACATGTACATGCATATATAAGGCTTTATAATTAATATTGTTATGTTAAATGATAATGTCATTTTCATATTCCATTCATCCGACGCATGTTTCTTGGAAAACATATTGTAAATTTGCCTGTACAAAATTCTGGACGTCATTATTTTATTTATTTATTTATTTATTTATTTACCTTTATTATTATTATTTTTATTTATTTACCATTATTTTTTTATTAAGTGTATTTATTTATAATAATTATAATAGTAATGATTATTATTATTATTATTATTATTATTATTATTATTATTATTATTATTATGCCTTTGATTTTTTAAATTCCATTACTATATTTATTACTGCTTATTTTCTGTTTTTACATATTTTTCAGGATATACGAACTTAACTGTAGATAATGTCAAAGACACAAGAAACGGTCACTGAAACCATGGACGATACACAAAAAACTCCAAGGAAATCTAATTTTGATCCAAATTATATGCACAATCCCCCAAGGATTATGCCTAATTATGGCAAAAAGAGAGCCGGCGTTTTACCCAAATCGAACATTTCGCGCGTTTTTATTATGACAACGCAACACAACAGCAGATGTTGGATGTTAAATTATCACATATTAAAATAGAACAGAATCGAGTGGGAAGGCTTCTAGATTTACACAAACGTTCATTCGTAACAAGACAAACAAAACGCTTCAAAAATTTACAGGAAGCAAGTGCCGGAAAAATGCATGCGCAAAATGGCTTACTTCCGGAAATCACAACAGACAGATCGAATGCAAATGAGAGTATAAAACGAGTTGCGAGTAATAATTCACATAGGTCCCCAAGTATAAATAGAACTTGTCGTAGTGCGTTGTCAGTGTTGGACACTGTGAAATTACCGGAAATTGATCCGGAAGGAGAAAATCGACACGTGATATTCAAATTAAAAGAAGTTGAAGGTGAAATGCATATTTATCATACAGTTGACGATGAAGAAGGGATTTTCACTGACGTTGTTCCTCTTCACGCTTTTTATTCCAAAACAACAGAGGATCCTCGATTTCAGGGGCTAGAAAGCACTTTGATACCATCAACCTTACACAATGATGGCTACAACGAACTAAGCCCGAGTTTTAAACGTAAGGAGTCGGGACTTCCGGAATATTTAGAGGAAATTAACAAGTCACGTGATCTAGCACACCTACGACTAAGTGCAACGTTTTGATTGGATCCACTGCATCTATATCCAATTACCATGGTGCTTTTTCAGTTATAAAAGTTGAAATACTTTTGAGACAATTTGTTGCGACAACTCCAGGACCGTTGTTCTGTCGTCTGGTGATGACAGCGGATTAATAGTCCCCATGGCAACTCAAAACTCCAAATGACAAACTAGGTTTCTATAGATCTTATGGCGGAAATGACGTTTATATTGACGTTATAAATACGACAATGGACGAGTACGGCAACCACCACTTCTTCCGCAGCAAGATGAAAACACTCTCGTATCGTAATGTGCCAAATTGTTCTTTGTGTTAAATGAGATACAGTGGATTATCAATACACATTTTACTCGGATTGACAAAGATATAAAACATGTATTACTTACAAATAGAGGTGTTTATTGTTTATACACAAGTACAATATATCCAGTTTATACCAGATACTGTGAAAACATTTATTTTCGCGGTGGCCATTTTCCGTGGTTCTATGAAAAAAACGCCTTTTCGTTTGTGGTAAATTCGTAATTTAAGGTTTTTGTTTAAATTTTCGCGGTGTCTAATTTTTGTTGTTCTAAAAACTTTTCAATGGTGTCGTATTTTGAGGTTTTCATTTCAAGAAACGGTGCAGACCTGTCAAGACTTTAACACTTAGCTATTGAATTATTGACGAGTTAGTCGCTCTTCTCGGTCCTACTTAACCGACAGCATTAATTTCGGCAGCTATCATCTATCTCTCGGGAGCTTTTCGACCATGAACTATCCATATCTCGGTCACTCGACACTCGTTAGCTCAGGATTAAACTTTCGACAGGCCTGCACTGTATGTTTGTAGCATTACTACTTATTTTTGTTAAAGTGTAAATTCGTTGGTTAGGGTATCTACAACTACAACGAAAATTGAAACCCGCGAAAATAAATGATTACTAAGTATGTTTCAAGATAAATAGATTAATTTGTATGCCATCATCTTTATGACATCTCCATTTCGTTATTTATATTTCGTATAATATTATTACAAACTTCACAATATATGAAAATATTTTAAAAATTGTGTTTCATTTAATTTCCTCACCCACATACCACAAAAACCTGCCAGGGTCTGACCCAAGACTTAAAAGTAGGAACTGACTGTTCTTTCGCCAAGCACTCGGCATTACAAAATGAAAGTTACGGTTCTTTTGGATGGGAACTTAAAAGAAACGAAGTTCCGTGTCACGGTAAGCGTGGCACGATAAAGAGCCCTGCTGTATAATACCATTATCGCAACGCACAAGCAAAATTTCTGCACCGTCGACTATAGCTGGCAATGTCTCGATATAAGTGACATTCTTGACTGGAACGTTAAACACCATTACTAAACTCAATTCGACATATCACAAAAATGTTTTGAAATTAAAACATAGAATATGAATATATCATGATTTTGCCTTATAAATTGGTCATTTTATTGTTTCAAGGAGACACTGGATGATTTTTACTTTTCCCAATGGGATCGAGGTTGTCGGCGTCTAGTTTGCATTGTTACCATGGTTATGTAGTAATGTATTTGCATTTACTATTTCTTTTCCCTTATACCTCTGTAATAAATCCTAAGCGCATTATTGTCATGCAGAGGTGACCGACAAATATTTGTTGCGTCACGTCACGTCATACATGACTTGTATAAAGATGTAAACAGCACGGCTATTACATCAAGTGACGTCACATATTTACCATATTATATAAGGTTTCAAAAGTCAACGTAATTGTCAATATGAATACATGTATTAGAATTGAACTGTTGAGATGAGGGTAATTATGGTTATATAAACTGCCATAGCTATTTAGGCAAACTAATCATAACGTTTGTTCATCCCTGCAGCAATGCTTCTCCTGCTTATGGTGTATTTCTTTTTCAATTAATACGCTATGGTAGAGCTTGTTCCCAGTACGGGGTCTTTGTACAACGAAGCAGACTGCTTTCAAATAAATTGTTCAAATCCCTCAAAAAGTTTTATGGTCGTCATCACATTATTGTTAATAAGTTTGATGTTTCTGTGTTCAGGATTGCCCTGGATATGTTTGAAGTCAGATAGTTCCGTGTTCCTTTCACTCAATTTTGATTACACGCATGTCGGGTGTAGCTAGCTAAACAGGAGGTGCTTACCCTTCCGGAAACCCGGTCTCACTTTCCCGGTGGAAGTTAACATGTTACACCTTACTTGTAAGTTTCAAAGTTTTTATTTTGTTTCTGGATTGTAATTCGGACATGGATCAGTCTGTTTTGTTTTTTGGATCCATGTTCCTTTCAATCAATTTTGATTACGCAAATGGCGGGTCACTAGGCGGCCGGGCTTCGACTTCATCACGTTAACTCAGTGTTATATATTTTTGACAGACCTGTACTGTGAGCAGATTACTAGACTATCATTGTCATCATTAAGTTGTCTGAATATTGCATGCATAGTTTTATTCATCAGCCGTATCTAATAAACGGTATTATATTCAATACCGACCTGTCGGACTTTTTAATTTGGCCTAACAAAAAGGGGATGTATCTCCGACCCAAAGTGGCCGAGTTAAAGATATCAATTGGCCGAAATGAATAACAAAACACAGATAGCGGCACTCGATCGCGAGATACTGAAGATAAGGAAAGACCAAGCTTCGAATTCTGGCCATTAGCACAATGTTGAACTTTCGTCAGGTCTGCATTGTAACTCCATCTCTGTTGTAACACATAGACAGATTACTGTTATAACCGATTTCCACCTATAAAATAGATGATTACTGAATCATTATGTTGTCTGTATATTGCATTGTTATTTACGCAAACCGTGATCATTAGACAATAAAAACTGTTTTACAGTACAGACCTGTCAAAAGTTTAACACTGGGTTAACGAAAAGGAGACTAAGTTCGGATGACGAGTAACCAATAGCTACAATACAGTCCTGTCAGAAGTTTAACACTGGATTAACAAAAAGGAGTCGATGCTAGGATGACGTATTTTTTTATTTTTTTTATTTTCGCGGTGTATTACTAGTAAATCGCGGTCGTTAATTTGCGCGAAAATTGATACTGAGCGAAAATTAAATTATACTTTTTGTATTATAGTGCATATTTAAAAAAAAAAAACCGCGAATATTCAACCTCGCTGAAATTCCTAAATTACATATATCTCGTATTATATACACGCAAAATTAAATACGTTTGCAGTATATCTATTTTTGAAAAGCTTACCAGTCACTTGCTAGCCACATCTTGGCCATTTGAGCTTTGGCTCCTTTTCGATAAACTTTTAAACGGTATTTAATGTATTTGTTGCTACCGGCAAAGGTACAAAACAACCAAATGAAATAACAGTCATAATTTTCAGGAGGTTTCTAGCCACTTCCTAGCGATATCTTGGCCACTTGAGCTTCGGCTCCTTTTCGTTAGCTCAGGTGTTAAACTTTTGAATGGCCTGTAATATAATTGTTGTTACCGGCAAAAATGCAAAACAACAAAACAGTCATAATTTTCAGGAGGTTTCCAGTCACTAACTTGCCGAATCTTGGCCACTTGAGCTTTGGCTTTTTACGTCCGCTCAGTTAACTTTCGATAGGCATTGAATGTATTTGTTGCTACCGGCAAAGGTGCAAAACAACAAAACAGTCATTAATTTCAGGAGGTTTCCAGCCACTTCCTAGCCATATCTTGGCCACTCCGACGCCGAGCTTTGGTTCCTTTTCGTTAAATGTAGCTCAAGTGTTAAATTTTTGAAAGGCATGTAATATAACTGTTTTTACTGGCAAAGGTGCAAAATAACCAAACGAAATAACAGTCATAATTTTCAGAAGTTTAACAGCCACTTGATCGCCATATCTTGGCCACTCGGAAGCCGCGCTTTGGTTTCTTTCGTTACATGTAGCTCAAGTGTTAAACTTTTGAAAGGCATGTAATATAACTGTTTTTACTGGCAAAGGTGCAAAATAACCAAATGAAATAACAGTCATAATTTTCAGAAGTTTAACAGCCACTTCCTAGCCATGTCTTGGCCACTCGACAGCCAAGCTTCGGCCTCTTTTTGTTAAATGTGGCTCAAGTGATAAACTTTTGAAAGGTCTGTAATATAATTGTTGCTACCGCCATAGGTGCAAAACCACAAATAACAGTCTTTAGTAAAATACTCTCAGTAAGTGTAAAACAAACTTCGATTTGTAACACCGATTTTCTGTTTATGATTATTTTATTTCTCTGAATTCTTTTGTTGCTAAAGAACAACGAATATAATGAATATCTCGCCTCTAAGAAAAGCAGTTATAATACAGACCTGTCAAAAGTTTAACACTTTAGCTGATGAATAAGTACCAAATCGGCAGTTCATTAAAATTTTTGGCCCTTTTTTTAGGTATAACCCTATAGCTGTTATTCGTATCTTTGTCTCGACAGCTTTTCGATCGCTAGCTATCCATACCTCGGTCCCTCGGTAGCCGAACATTGAGTCTTTTTCGTTAGCTCAGTGATAAATTTTCGACAGGTCTCTATCTAATGTATTTAACGCCCGTAGTTGAAGCCACTCTGTATTGTTCGTTTAAAATATGATACCCATTTATCTCCGAGTGAGAGAAATGAAATATCGTGTCATGCAGTACCCGATATATACAGTACAGTCCTGTCCGAAAGTTTAACAGAGGGCTAACTCACTTCTGTAGAAACGTCGGCTAATTATATACATAATATATATATAATCCCGGTCCTTTGTTGGCTTTTTCTCGATCGTTTTATAAACACCTGTTATCTATCTATCGACGGCTTTTGGAACACTAGCTATCAATATATCGATCGAGTCTCGATTCATTCGATTTTTTATCAGCTCAGTATAAAACTTTTGACAGATTTGTACTGTACTTTGTCAACCATTCTTTTGTGAAAGGGTAGACGTTTTATTAATATTTTGCAATAAATTGTCGCATTTATCTCTAAACATTCAGAATTAAATAAATAATTAAAATTGACGAATATTTAGTTGTTGGAAGATCTTTTTCCTCTCAAATCTAAAAGATATGGCTTCATTCTTCTGAACTCTTAATATACAGACCACTCGATAGTATAATTTCTGTTGCAACCAACAGGTCTATATTGTACTTTGTCAACCATTCTTTTGTGAAAGGGTAGACGTTTTATTAATATTTTGCAATAAATTGTCGCATTTATCTCTAAACATTCAGAATTAAATAAATAATTAAAATTGACGAATATTTAGTTGTTGGAAGATCTTTTTCCTCTCAAATACGATGTCACGTTTATAAAATATATGGCTTCAGTTAATATGCAGTGCAGACCTGTCGACGGATATGTCTGTTGTAAAACAACAAGTGATAGTCATACTATTACTTTAGTCCCTCAGTAGCCGAACATTGAGTCTTTTTCGTTAGCCCAGTGTTAAATTTTCGACAGGTCTGTACTGTGTATAACGCTCTCAGTTGAAGCCATCATGTATTGTTCATTTAAAATATGACACCCATTTATCTCCGAGTGAGAGAAATGAAATACGTCATGCAGTACCCGATATATACAGTACAGATCTGTCCGAAATTCTTTTCTGAGCCAATGCTCCAAAAATATAAACTATAAGATTTTTTTTTACGAAACTTGGAGCAAAGCATCGATATAGATATAGGAGATGTGTATATTGTTAAAACGAGTTGGTTTGATCATTTTCCTTGGAGTTATGGCCCCTTGACTGAAAATCTAAAACAGTTAAATTTTCTAAAAAAAAAAAAATAATAATAATAAATAAAAAAATATAAACATGACTGAAGCCAAATCTGATTTGATATTTACCTTCTCTGTAGACAAGGACTAATACTTCATCTTGTGAAATTTGTTCGAAAAATGGGTGACGCGTTTTTTTTGCGTTAAATTTTGACAAAATATAAAAAAAAAATGCCTTCATAATGTAATGTCAAGACAAAATTCTTCTCTGGAGTAATTCTCCAAAACTATGAAGCACTATTTCACGAAACCTGGATCAAAGCATAAACACTGAAAGTAGATGTGCATATTATTAACCCAAGTTAGTTTGCTCCTTTTTCTGTGAGTAATGGTCCTTTGATCGAAAAATCTAAAATAGTAACATTTTCTGAAACACCTCACTGAAGTCAACATCTACTGTCATATTTGGCTTTTTTATAGCCCTAAACTAATAATTGATTCATTTTATGAAATAAAAAATGGGTTCATGCAAAACATAAAAATTGACAGGAGATATGCATATGATTAACCTGAGTGGGTTTGCTTATTTTCCTGGGAGTTATTGCCCTTTGAACATAAGTCCAAGTAACAAAAAAGAACCTGGTGGCGGGGGATCCTAATTAATTGATTTGCTTGTTTGTACTAATATCTGTTTCGAGTGGAGAAGACACGTGGACGAACCGATGGGCGGATACACATTTGTCTGAAATGATATGGGATATAACAACCAAGTCATAGTTACGGGACGCGGTTCCTGGGACCGGCGGTAGACCAAACCGTTTTGAGATTCGGAAGTTACTTATCAGTGTATTAAGTACAGCACTTGGCTGATTTAGGATTCGAGTGGATTGATAACTTGTCAAAAATCGGTTACAAGCAAATATTAGACCAATAAATAAAAACTAAATGCCAAAACTGTCACATATTAAAATTCTTTCAAATATATATGTGCAACTCTTTCAAAATTTATAACATTATTTGTTTAAACCCCTGGGCGCACAAAAAAGTGTCTATGGAATATACAGTGTAGACATGTCGTAATTTTAACTCTGAGCTAACGAAAAATTGCTCTGTGTCCGAAATGCATAGCTTGTGACAAATAAGCACCCGAGATATACATGTAGACAGCATCTGCCAAAAAACTGTCAAGATATAGGTGATGAGCTGCCAATCCGCACTTTTTACTTAGCCTGGTGTTAAATTTTCGACCGGTCTGTACTGTATTTAAGGTGTGTGTCTTGTTTTAAAAAAGGAAAAAACGAATGAACCGTCTAAAATGTTCCGTACATTTATATGAATGCCTAAATTATGAGTTTATTTGTTAATATTAAGCTGTGTAAACTTTTGTGTAGATCACACCTACATAAATAAAGATAGGTAAATATTGATAAACGGTACAGACCTGTCTAAAGTTTAACACACTAAGCTGAAACGTATTAGTTCCGAACCAGCAGTTTATTTCGGCTCATCGTTAGCTATTTCTGGTCAGATTTTCGGCGATTGATATCTTTCTTTGCAGGGGTGGGGTGGGGGGACTTTATCAATATCTCTACGACTCGGCAAGCAAACTTCGGCTTCATTTCGTTAACTCGGTGTTAAACTTTCGACAGGTATGCACCGTCTATATAATGTCTACATGAAAGGTGTCGGAATGTATATTTAGAGTTAATATAAAGATTTAAAAACTATCAAATTGCTATTTATATTGAATAGGCTTAAAGTTTGTGTTATATCAAATAACGATATTGAAAATTTTCTCATTACATCACTGTCACAGACTGTTACACTTTTATTTATTTACTAAATATCAGACCCCGTTTTCACAATCAATCCTTAACTAAGATTATCCTTAAATCTTGCAGAATTTCAAAACTTTATAATTTTGGTAATTTTCAAGATATTCAGGAGAAAAAGGTGTCATTTTTAAGATCACTTCTAAATTAAAACATTTGCAATCAGTTTTGACAAAAATATTCACCAGTAGTTCCAAAAATAGACTAAAAAAATTTGCTTAACTTAGTTAAGGAAAATCTTAGCTAAGGAATGAAACTCGACATTTTTTTGTGCGCCCAAGGGTTTAAACAGGCCAGGCCCCGGTTTCACAATCATTCCTTAGCTAAGATTTTCCTTAACTTAAATTTTGCAATTTTTCAAATCTTTATAATTTTGTTAATTTTCAAGATGTTGATGAATTTAAAGTGTCATTTTTAAGATCACTTTTAGATTAAAACATTTGCATTTAGTTTTGACAAAAATATTCACAAGTAGTTCCAAAAATAGATTACAAAAATTTGCTTAATTTAAGTTTAGGAAAATCTTAGCTAAGGAATGATTGTGAAATTGGGACCCGATCTCGGTTTCACAATCATTTCTTAACAAAGATTTTCTTGAACTTAAATCTGACTTTGAAATAGTAATAATTTTGTTAATTTTTAAAATATTCAGGAATTTAAGGTGTCATTTTGTAGACCAAGCAAAGCTTATTGCAGCTATAATTCAATTTTGTCAAAACTTTTAATTGTAATACCATAAAATGTAGCCAAAATGTACCACCTTAAAGTTAAGGAAGAACTTAGTTAAGGAATGATTGTGAAACTGGGGCCAGGTTCCGGTTTCACAATCAGCATTCCTTAACTAAGATTTGCCTTAACTTAAATTTAACAAATTTTGGCAAACTCTTTTTGGAAGTACAAAGAAATATTTTCGACAAAACTAAATGCAGATGTCATACGCTTCGGACAATCATTAAAATTACACCTTAAATAGCTCAATATCTCAACATAAAACAAATCTATTAAGTTTTTAAATTTGGCATATTTAAATTAAGGAAAATCTTAGTTAAGAATTGATTGTGAAATTGGGCATCTTGCCACCAAAATTAACGGATGGTTACCACAGGGCATCGACTTTCTTAACGTAATTTTGAAAAAATTGAAATCTTAAAATTTAAAGTAATCATTTTGGAGATCATTTCAAGCTTATCATGTTTGTGTATTTGGTTTTGAAAAAAAAAAATTATTAATTTTGTAGTACCGTAAAAAATTGCCAAAATTTAGTACAATGTATATTTAAGTTAAGGAAAATCTAAGTTAAAGAATGATTGTGAAATTGTGCCCAGAGCGTGATGGTTGGTTGGTTGGTTAAATGTTGCTTAACGTCACATCAGCAATTTTTCAGCTATTCGCGACGAGAACTATATGGATTAATCTAGAACAATTTCGTGTATGCATGTGAAGTGCGAGTTTGTTGTATGGTATGCCTTGTACTAGTGCGCACTCAAGGCGACTTTACCGTGCTAGCTCACAGAGTCAGTACACCGCAGACGAGCGTACTACTCCCCCAGTCCATTATACTGATACCAGGTGAACCAGTAAAGGCCAACGGCAAGGAAAATTCACTTTCCCACATGTGGCCTTAGCGGGACTCCCAGAGCGTGATGGTGGAGGAAGGTAGATACTCCGCGGTAACCAACGACGTTTGTCAAGAAAAATGGCATACGTCCTAACACTTGGATACTACCCGTATGGGATTCGAACCTAGGTGGTTAGAGACGATGCTCTCCGTAAGTCCGTGCTTTAGAGCATTCGGCCATCGTGGTCTCCATTACGGAGAGAAGAGAGAGAGAGAGAGCGAGAGAGATAGAGAGAGAGAGAGAGAGAGAGAGAGAGAGAGAGCAAACATTTTCGCATTTTAACAATTTGTTACACTTTAATTTATTAGAACATATATGACCAGTCACCAAATACTAGTAGTTCATTATCACAAATAATTTTTTAATGGTTAAAGATGTAAATAACATATCTCCATCATATATCGTGGAAACCTGTCGAAAGATTAACACTGAGCGAGCGAAAATTAGTCAAAACCTCGGCTGCCGATCAGCCGAAATATCGATATGTATTGATAGACACGCTGCGCAGAATAAAGAAAAACAGCTGCTGAAAAACTGGTAATAAGGGACCGAGAGGAGCTGTCGATTCGACATCAATTCGTTAGCTAAGTGTTAAACTTTCGACAGGCCTGTACTGTAAATGTATTTCTGATTTATTCAAATCTTGTTCTAATTGCAATACCTAACAACTTTGATGTAGCCATTCTAATAATTTATTTTTATGTAGAACCTTTTCAGAATTACAAAAACCATCAATTTTATACTCAGGTTCAATAATTTGGAATTCATTACCAACACAATTTAAAATGCGACATCTTTGAAGAATTTCAAAAAGTTACACCAAAATACTTTTTTACTTATTAATTTGATAATATTATTATCTTAACATTTGGTTGTTTGATATGTATACTTGTACATAGTTTTATACTTAGCATTGTGTTTTTAATTACTACATGTAAGGAAATGTTATTTTGTATTATTCATGTTAGAGAGCCTTAAGTACGATTGGCTCATTCCTAAGAAGCAACCCTAAAAAATCATTGTTGATTATTATTATTATTATTATTATTATTATTATTATTATTATTATTATTATAACTGATCCATAAAGGGTCAGAACGTTTCTCGCAGCATAGGGTTCCCATCACTCGGGGCTGACAAAACCTGTGTGAAAAAGTTTCACAATCCAAATCAATCCAATTCACTTACCTATATATCGGTGGTTTTCAACGGGCACTCTGGTTTCCTCTACCATCCAAGAACTAATCGATTCGATGCAAGAAAAGGCATGTTGACTGGGTAGAACAGTGGCGGATTTAGGGGAGGGGTTGCGGGGGTTGCAACCCCCCCCCCCCTTTTTGAAAAATTTAAGGAGAGAGAGAGAGTGAGATATTGACTGATTAAAATTATTTTCTTGCCCCCATTGGGGCTCTGCCCTAGACCCATTGTCTCTGGAAGCTCGCGCCTTTGGCGCTCGCATCTAGCATTGATATAATTCTCGTCCCCCTTTCAAAAAAATCCTGCATAGTTCTCACCCCCTCCCCCTTTCAAAAACTCCTGGATAGTTCTCACCCCCCCCCCCTTTCAAAAAATCCTGGATCCGCCCCTGTAGAATGTTCCATGATGTTACCAGGTACATTTAATTTACGGTAAGTTTAACGTAAGATATACAGAGTTAGCTCCCTTGCTCTTATACAATAGTGTACTTTAAATCCGTAGCCTTGCTCTTATGGCATGATGTTCTTTAAATTCGAGTATCACAGTCATCAGCGGTAACAAACACAACTATACCTTCAAAATTAACAGATAACAAAGCCTCGCGTACAAATGTTTAGTGTTAAAAATCAAATCTCACCCCCCCCCCCCCCCATTCAAAAAAAGTTAAGAAGATTCAATATGCGGTTGAAATTGTAATCTTTATTTCTAAACAGCCATTGAAAATGAAATTGCTTTCTAATTTAAACTTCAATGTTTCTAAATGAAATTGATACAAAATTAATGGGTGTATATCACCAAATTTAATAAATTCTGTAATATGCGTTAAAGTGTTTAAACTAATTCAATGAGTGTTTTATTTGTATAAGTGCATATCACCAAATTTATTAAAAACGATAATTTGTGTTTAGTTTTTAAAATTGGTTTTCGCATACTGGTTGATACATTATGAGAGCAACACAGAAACACAGTTGGGCGTATTTCAATTATGAAACTGAAAGAGTAGAAATGAGAACTAATATCATCATTACATAACGTCTCTAAAGACAGCATTTCTATAATTTCTATAAACACTTTATGAATACAATACAGGCCCGTCGAACGTTTAACAATAAAGTGACGAATTCGTGTCAAATTGGCAATTAATACAGGCCCGTCGAAAGTTTAACAATAAAGTGACAAATTCGTGTCAAATTGGCAGTTAATACAGGCCCGTCGAACGTTTAACAATTAAGTGACGAATTCGTGTCAAATTGGCAGTTAATACAGGCCCGTCGAAAGTTTAACAATAAAGTGACGAATTCGTGTCAAATTGGCAGTTAATACAGGCCCGTCGAAAGTTTAACAAAAAGTGACGAATTCGTGTCAAATTGGCAGTTAATACAGGCCCGTCGAAAGTTTAACAATAAAGTGACGAATTCGTGTCAAATTGGCAGTTAATACAGGCCCGTCGAAAGTTTAACAAAAAGTGACGAATTCGTGTCAAATTGGCAGTTAATACAGGCCCGTCGAACGTTTAACAATAAAATGACGAATTCGTGTCAAATTGGCAGTTAATACAGGCCCGTCGAACGTTTAACAAAAAGTGACGAATTCGTGTCAAATTGGCAGTTAATACAGGCCCGTCGAACGTTTAACAAAAAGTGACGAATTCGTGTCAAATTGGCAATTAATACAGGCCCGTCGAAAGTTTAACAATAAAGTGACAAATTCGTGTCAAATTGGCAGTTAATACAGGCCCGTCGAACGTTTAACAATAAAGTGACGAATTCGTGTCAAATTGGCAGTTAATACAGGCCCGTCGAAAGTTTAACAATAAAGTGACAAATTCGTGTCAAATTGGCAGTTAATACAGGCCCGTCGAAAGTTTAACAATAAAGTGACAAATTCGTGTCAAATTGGCAGTTAATACAGGCCCGTCGAAAGTTTAACAATAAAGTGACGAATTCGTGTCAAATTGGCAATTAATACAGGCCCGTCGAAAGTTTAACAATAAAGTGACGAATTCGTGTCAAATTGGCAATTAATACAGGCCCGTCGAACGTTTAACAATAAAGTGACGAATTCGTGTCAAATTGGCAGTTAATACAGGCCCGTCGAAAGTTTAACAATAAAGTGACGAATTCGTGTCAAATTGGCAGTTAATACAGGCCCGTCGAACGTTTAACAATAAAGTGACGAATTCGTGTCAAATTGGCAATTAATACAGGCCCGTCGAACGTTTAACAATAAAGTGACAAATTCGTGTCAAATTGGCAGTTAATACAGGCCCGTCGAACGTTTAACAATAAAGTGACAAATTCGTGTCAAATTGGCAGTTAATACAGGCCCGTCGAACGTTTAACAATAAAGTGACGAATTCGTGTCAAATTGGCAGTTAATACAGGCCCGTCGAACGTTTAACAATAAAGTGACGAATTCGTGTCAAATTGGCAGTTAATACAGGCCCGTCGAACGTTTAACAATAAAGTGACGAATTCGTGTCAAATTGGCAATTAATACAGGCCCGTCGGACGTTTAACAATAAAGTGACGAATTCGTGTCAAATTGGCAGTTAATACAGGCCCGTCGAAAGTTTAACAATAAAGTGACGAATTCGTGTCAAATTGGCAATTAATACAGGCCCGTCGAACGTTTAACAATAAAATGACGAATTCGTGTCAAATTGGCAGTTAATACAGGCCCGTCAAAAGTTTAACAATAAAGTGACGAATTCGT